>CM053410.1:86650842-86688239 GCA_028644305.1 Xerus rutilus | reverse complement strand
CATTTGCAGGCAAATGGATGGAATTGGAAAGCATTATGCTAAGTGAAGTAAGCCAATCCCAAAAAACCAAATGCAGAATGTTCTCTCTGATTAGTGGATGCTGATACATAAGGGGGGTGGGAATGGGGAACATAGGAGAAATGGACAAACCCTGGACACGGCTGGGGGCAGGTGGGGGGGAGGGAAAGGGGAATGGGTACAGTAAAGATGGTTGATTGAGATCGTCATCACTACCCTTGGTGCATGTATGAAGACACAAATGGTGTGACTTTATCTGGTTTGCAACCAGAGAAATGGAAAAACTGAGCTCTATATATGTACTATGACTTGAAATGCAACTAAATAAGCTAATTAAAAAAAAAAACTCAGGGAATTGTGAAAAACTACTGTTGGTAATGTAACAACTGCCTGAGGTAGCCTCATTAGCCTTCTTTTTTTAAACAGGATTAACAAAAGGTTCACCAAGAAACTTAAAAAGGGAAAAACAAGAAGTTAGAGAGTCACAGGAATTTTAAAAACTCCATTATTATACCTGGGAGCCTAGAAGGCAATGCACAGGTACAGGGTTGTGCACATACCAGGGAAAAACCTGAGGGCCCTAATCTTTCATCTCTGGCTAACCCTGAAACAAAGTGCAAAAACAGGAAGTGAATACAAAATTTTAAACTATCTGCTTGAGCACTAAAGATATACCCAAAATATAGAGCATCCCTTAGCAAAGGTTCAGAGACTTATTGCAAGACATTCAAGGAACTCTGTCCAAATATTAACTGGCCTCTAAGCTAACTGAGGAGAGATTTCAGTAGACATACAGGCAAAAGATACTGACTTTTTACAGAATCAATCCACATAACTCGGTAAACAGACAAACAGCATCAACAACAACCCCTAGGGTTAGTGGGAATTTGATTCCAAAGTTGTCATATGATATTATTTCAACAACAATGAGGCATGAAAAGAAACAGAATAGTGTGAACCATACTCGAGAAATAAAGTATTCACAAGAAACTATATTAGGAAGCAAAGATGTTGAATTTATGAGATAAAGACTTTAAGTCAGCTACTATAATTATATTCAAAACACTAAAGCAAACCATGGCTAAATAATAAAGGAAAGTGTATAAACGTATAAGAATGATGTTTTACCAAAGAAACAAATTACAAAAAAAGAGCCAAATAGAAATTCTCTGGTTGAAAAGTAAAATAATTGAAATGAAAAATTCAGTAGGAAATCTCAACAGCAGATATGAACCAGAAGAAATATGATCTGTAAAGACAGATCAATTTAGATGATTTAGTATGAGGAGAAGAATGAAGAAAAAATAAACAGCCTCAAAGATCTAGGGAGCACCTCAAAGCACAATAACATACATAATGGGAGTTCCAGAGGCAGAGAAGAAAAAAAGACAGAATGAATAGTTAATGAAATAATGACCAAAACTTCCTTTTTGTGGAAAAATATTAATCTGAACCTCCAAAAAGCTCAACAACCTCCAAGTAAGATAAATGCAAAGGCAACAACAAACACTCAATAAAGCACATCATAGTCAAACTGGTAAGAATGAAGGCAAAGAGAATGCTGAAAGTAGCAAAAGAAAAGCAATTTAGTATATACATGGAATCCTCAAAAAGATCACAGCTGATTTCATATCAGAAACCATACAGATGTATGCAGAGAGATAATACAAAGTGGTAAAAGAACGCCTATCAATTGAGAATTCTATATCCAGCAAAACTACCCTTCAAAATACTAAGAAAATTAAGTTACTGTAAGGTCAACTTAAAGAGAATTTATAACTAACAGGTCAATTTAAAGAGAATTTATAACTAACAGACCTTACCTACAAAATATACTAAGGGAACTCCTTCAAGCTGAAATCAAAAAACACTGTAATTTAAATCCACAAAAAGAAATGCATACAGTGATAATTATAAAACTGTGTTGATGGACTTACAATCAGTAAGAAAATAACTCAGGAAAACATTTATAGAACAAGGGGATTAAAATATAAACTAGAAAATATTTAAAATAAAAGAAGGGAAAAAGGAGGAACAGATCAACAAAGGAAAGAAAAGAATCACATAGAAAACAAATGTAAAATGCTAGATTCAAATCCTATCTTATGAGGAATTAATCTTAAATAGACTAAACACTTTGATGGATAAAAATGAATAAAAAAGCATAATCCAACCACTATCTGTAATAGAAACAACTTCAGACTCAAAGGCACACATGGTGTGCAAGTAGAAGTACAGAAAAAAGATACACCATGGGAAATAGACAAGTAATAGATTGAGAAACATAGACAGTAGAGAAACAGACAAGTAATAGGTTGTGAGAAAATATTCCTAAATATATTAAAAAGTATTAGAATTCAGAATGTAAGTATTTAAGACATGAAAATTGTGTGTGTGTGCATACATGCATGTCTGTGCAGTATATAATACTTAAGACATGAATATAAACTTTAGAGGTAGGAATGTTTTGCAATAATTTTTCTATTTTTAATATTTATAGACATAAATCACCATTTAATAGTAGTTCTTCTAAATTATCAGGATTTCGAGCAAGCTGGAGTATCAAAGCAGAACCTCGAACTTTGTCAGGAATATCTTCATATAATAGCTCAATGTATTCATCCATGTCATTAATGTTAGCAACTTCATCAATCTGAAACAAATAAGAGGCAGAAAGGCTCAACAGATTCACTGCCAAAAAACTGAAATTTTGGAATCGATATACTACCCTTTATAATCAGAAACAAATTTCTAAAGACTGCATAGTGGCCATCTATCTTTTAGACGGGGATTTTAAGCCTTTGGGTTCTAGGACTCCAACACTAAAGTGTAACAATGACAAAATGTGATGGGTATAAACTCTGAAATTTGTCAATAAAGTATTTTATATGTAATACAAAGTAATTTGTATCTACTGTAAGAGAATAAATATTTCAAAACATTGCAATAAGACTATTCTAAACATTTTTACTACTTATTTTAACAAAATAATGTCTAAAACACACAACCAATAATTTTTCAGTATCAAATACTGATTTTCTACCTTTCCCAGGTACCTCTAAGTTCAATCATTTTTTAAAATTCCACATCTGATTAATGTGACTGTATGCATTATTAATGGTAAAAGGCAATACCTTACAAGTAGTCCTTTATTAGATCAGAATTCATATACTCTTACCTCCATTCCTTCAAAAGGAGGTGGGTCTTTAGGCTTGCTTGATTTTTCTTTTTTTTCTGCAAAAAGATTTTTTTTAATGAGGAGAATTAGGCTTTTAGGGTTTCTGGGTATGTTTATTTTTAACAGCTGAGTTTAAATCTAGCTACACTGGGGATATTAACTGATGAAATCTCTTTTCAATGTATAAAAATGCTCATCTATTATCCATCCATCTGTTCTAATGATAATATCAAGAAGAGTATAAACTAACAAAATCTATAATCCTCAAGTTCTGTTGGGCAACAATTTTAATTTCCTTCTTGGTTAATTTTTTGGGTATGTGTATAGCCAGACTTGCTAACAAGAAGCACAACAGTCAATTCTAATTATCTTGTTTTTCTCTTCCTTATTCAAATTTAAGGTAGAAATAGTTGAATCAATAGGATAAAGAAAAATATAATGGGTAACATTAAAAAACTTAGTAATGTTAAAACTAAAATAAAAACTAACAAGAGTGAAGAATAAGAAATGACAGGTCAACTTTCAAGTTAAAATAACGTAGAGTTATTCCCAAATAAAGAGGTATCTAAAGGTGGATTAATCAAAAACATTTCATTTCTGAAGAAAAAAACTATCTAAAACACTTTTGCAATCTAGTGCCAGTTACAGTAAGTTGTTAGAAAAATATGAAAATTTGATTATATAATTAACAACTAAATATACATATAATAGACTTAGCTCATTACTTTCAGAGGATAGGAAGCATTCTAGAGTGATATAAGCTTAACAGCTAAATACTGTCTCAAACAGATAGTGGTTTTAATTAGGAAAGGAAAAAAGGAAAAAAATCAGTTAAGGTGACAAATTACATAATCAATTATTATTGCTTTGTTTAAGTCACTTTTAGGAAAAGGCTTCTGGTTTTGGAATATTGAATACCAAGTAAAATTGTTAAGAAAAAATAATAATTTTAAAAATAAGTATACATTTAATATAGTAAAATATTTTGTATATCTCTTCAACTATTAATACCTAGAGAAAATAATGATTTTAATTTTGTTGTCCATGTATGATTCTACAAAAATAATTTTTCATATCCTTTTAATTTTGGGAAAGGAGAGGAAAACTTGATTTGTTCTGAAAACTCAGTGATACGATTTTCACTAATTTAAAGATGTTTTAGTATAAATTCCTTTAGAATTATATGAATTTGTCACTAGGAAAGGTCAATTTTAACTATTATTATACAACACATAATAAGTACACACAGATTTTAAAAGAGTACCAGATTTGCTTTGCTCGCTTTGAATTTAATTGAAGATGCTATTTCTCCTCATTTATAAACATCTTAATGAGTACCTTTTACATATTTGTTTAATAAAATTTGTATCGACATTTTCTTATCTAACACTTCTTTTTTTTAAAAATTTTTTTAGTTGTTGATGGATCTTTATTTTATTCATTTATTATTTATATGTGGTGCTGAGGATCGAACCCAGTGCCTCACGCGTGCTAGGCAAGCACGCTACCACTGAGCTACAGCCCCAGCCCTATCTAACACTTCTTAATAATTAAAAAGTACATAAACTATTTACTATGTGATTGGAAGCATCAAGTTCAAAATGCCTATCTTTGCTTTTAAATAATAGTATAGCAATTCAATTCATTTGACAAATATATAGTGAGCATTTAATGTGTTAGATGATGTATTTAGGAATAAATAATTAAAGTACATATTGGGCATAAGGCATTTTATTTGCTGAGTAGAGAAAAAAGCTAATTTGTAAAAAGTCAAACAAAATTTTTATTTATTTTTCTATACAATCCAGTCAAAATTTGAACACTAACATGTTATTAAAAGCACCATATTGGGCTGGGGTTCTGTCTGGCGCAGTGGTAGCGTGCTCGCCTAGCACGCGTGAGGCACTAGGTTCGATCCTCAGCACCACATAAAAATAAAATAAAGATATTCTGTCCACCTGCAACTAATAAATAAATAAATAAAGTACCATATTTTAGAACTCACCAATGTTGAAAGATATGTAAATTTAGTAAATAAGGCAAAATGGGATTACTAAGCATTCAATAATCTGAATACTTTTCACTGAAATAAGGTTTTGCTTTGTTTTCTGGCTAATTATTTGAAAATGTCTTCTGTAATCATTTTCTTAGCTGTAATACCTTAATGCTATCTTTCTTTTATGAGGGAATTGAGGATATACAATGGAGGGGTTGAGGAATGAAAAAAAGATTATTATTTCCCTTAGGAAGATTCATAAAAATTACATCTTTAGGATAAGTCTAAAGCATATGACATGTTTTTCTTAAACTTACATACTTAAATAATCCATTCAATTTATAAATTAAACATCAATTAAGAAATTTAGAAAATATTATCTAGTTGTGGTGGAAAAAATAATTTTCTTCCCTAAAGTATCTTCTTTGACTATTCTGTAGTCAATCTGATTCCCTTTTTATTCCTTATTTCAGTGTACTTCAGTACAAAAACAATGAAACAGTTCAGATCATTTTATGTGGAAGCATAAAAACTAGCATAAAGGAAAGTAATGCTTGTTTATTCTATCATTTGTTTACTTGTTCAGAGCACTAGCTAAAAAACAAAAACAAACAAAAAAACCCTCACCCAATATATATATAAAGTCTAAACTCCAGTTAAACAACTTTGGTTTTAAATTAAAAAATCAGGAATTCCTAGGGTAGGGATGTGGCTCAGTGGCAGAGTATCTGCCTGGCTTTGTGAGGTCCTGGGTTCTATCCCCAGCACCACAAAAACAAAAACAAAAACAAATCAGGAATTCTTCTACCTACCTTTTCCTGACAATGAATCACGGCGGTTCTGTAGGTAGTATAATAGCTGTTCCACCTCATTGAGTTTTGAGGGATGAATGAGCTTGCATTCTTCAACCACCTTCCGAGCCAGAGAAGTTATATCTGTGTTGGCATTGAGACTCTTCAAACGAATGCTGCAAGCACATTCAAATTCTAACTCAGATATTCTAAAGTATGTGATAGATTCAGTAACACTACTCTAATATGGTTTATAGATTATAAGGACAGTCAATATGTATCTGGCCATAGAATCTCAGTAAAATAAAGTACTATATAAAAGTACAGTGATTTTCTTTGAGCTGGACAAGTAAAATAACAAAAGCAACATAAACTTTTTTCTGTTGAGGCAGGACGAACCTTCTGAGGTCCCATTTTAAAGGAGCATTTCTGATGTAAAATATATAGTCTTCAGTCATTATTGGATATAAGAATCCATACTGCCAATATGTGTATATATATGTACATATGTATTTTATATATGTATATATAATTTTTTTAACCTCGACCACATTTTTATTTTTTTCAGTTAGGACAAGATATAATACTGATATTTTCAGATTTGGTTGCTTTGGTGGCAATTGTATAAAATGTGGACAAAGAAGAAAAGCAAGACACTTTTTTTTTTAAAGTTTTTTTTAGTTGTAGATGAACACACAATATCTTTATTTATTTTGATGTGGTGCTGAGGATCGAACCCAGTGCCTCACGCATGCGAGGCAAGCACTCTACCACTGAGCCACAATCCCAGCTGGCAAGACACGTTTTAAGACCTGTATGAAGAATTCTCTGGAACAAATGAATACATTTAATACTTAGATTAGTATATTAAAAATAATAATTAAGCGGTTCTTCCTTCCTTTTAAATTTAGCCCAGGATATCCACTGAGAGACAAATAAAGAAAAGATAATACAGTCTTAAGACAATTAACTAATGGATTCATGGCATGTGAGAAAACATGAAGACATAAAATCAGGTCCAGAGTAAAGAGCCAAACTGGCAAAAAAAAACTATCAAGCAGATGCTCACATGAGAGGTTTATATTCAAAAAGAAAAAAACCAAGCAAGCATCCACTGTATAGAATTATTTCTTGGTGAAGATGGCTAATTGTTGTGGAGAAGGGGACATCAAGCTATTGGAGCAGGAGTGGACATCTCAGATAATGCTCTAAACTTAGCATCAGTGAAACCATTACTAGATACAGATGATCTTTCCTGAAACCAGTCCAACAGAGTGCCTTAGAAACTATTCCTAGCTAGCACAGACAACCCCAAATCTTGTTAGCCAGGGATTCTGTAAACTACCTAACAGTCTCTAATAAATTTCTTTTTGCTTAAATTTGCTAGAGTGGCATGTCTAATGTTTCTAACAAGAACTCTAGTAATAGCCTGTCCATCATATTTTTTCTTCAATCTACTTGAGTTTTTGGTCTCTAACTTTTAAGTCTTATAAATTGCTGATCATAGTTTTGAATGATTTTGGCTGCACAACAGAAGATAGAGATGGAAAGGAGGGTTCATTTAGAAGAAAACTCTTAAAAGACATCTCCATGCTTAATTTTAACAAAGAACTGGGAAGCCCTGACTATTTCAATAAATCTGATGGAAAAGACTCAAAATGAAAACTCTATAAACATATTTTTAAAAAATTTTTTATCAGATGTTTTAGAGAAATTTCAGGTTTACAGAAAAACTGTACAAAAAATAGAGCTCCCATACATGCCTCCCTCATAGTTTCTACCATTTTACTATTTTTTTGATTATTATTATCTTGCATTAGTGTAGCACACTTATTACAACTGATGAACCAAAATAATACATATAATTATTAACCAAGGTCCACAGCTTATGTTAGGGTTCACTCTTTTTATTCTTTGAATTTTTTTTTTTTTTTTTTGGTACTGGGGATTGAACTCAGGGGCACTCCACCACTGAGCCACATCCCCAGCCCTATTTTGTGTTTTTATGTAGAGACAGGGTCTCACTGAGTGGCTTAGCACCTCGCTGCTGCTGAGGCTGGCTTTGAACTCGCAATTCTCCTGTCTCAGCCTCCCAAAGTGCAGAGATTACAGGCATGCACCACAGTGCCTGGCTTATATTCTATGAATTTTGATAAAAGCATGTCATATATATCAATCATAGTATCATACAGAATAGTTTTACTGCCTTAAAATGCCCTATTCTTCACCTCTTCCTCCCCTTAATTACTGGCAATCTCTAATCTTTTTACTATATTTATAGTTTGCCTTTTCCAGAATATCATACAATTGGAATCACACAGAATATAGCTTTTTCAGAATGGCCTCTCTCACTTGGCAATATGGATTTAGATTCCTTCATTTCCTTCATGTCTTTTCATAGTTTGATAGTTCATTATTTTTTGGTACCGGAGACTGGACTCGGGTACTTAACCACTAAGCCACATCCTCAGTCCTTTTTTAATATTTTATTTAGAGACAGAGTCTTACTGAGTTGCTTAAGGCCTCACTAAGTTGCTGAGGCTGGGTTTGAACTTGCTATCCTCCTGCCTCAGCCTCCCCTGAGCCAATGGGATTTCAGACATATGTTACCGTGCCCAGCAAACAGTTCATTTCTTTTACTGCTGAATAATACTTGATTGTATGGCTGCACCAGTTTGCTTATCCATTCACTACTGAAGGATGTTTTGGCTGCTTCCAATTATTGACTATTATGAATAAAGCTACTATAAACATTTACATACTGAGTTTTATTTGGATTTATGTTCTTAGCTCATTTGATGAATATCTAGAACAATTGCTGGATCATGTGGTTCATCTATGTTTAGCTTTGTAAGGAACTACCACATTTTCTTACAAAAAAAATGCCATTTTATATTCCCAACAGTTATGAGAGTTCCTATTACTCCACATCCTTGCTGGTATCTTGTTATTGTTATTGTCAGTGTTTTGGATTTCAGCCATTCTAATATATATTAGCAATCTGATTCATCTTCTTTCCCCTCAGGATAAGAAGACATATTTTCTGCTTTTAGTGTGCAGTCTAGTCTCTCTCTTACATTGCTCATTTATTAAAAAGACAAAGAAAAATTCAGGAGGGTGAGAAATTTTCAGATGTCAGTTGTATGTTTACTGGATTAATCCTATCACTATACAGAGGGCACTGTGTGCCTATGAAGAACATCAAAAACTCACAAAGTATCACTTGTATAATTTTTGGATTATGATCATCACTTTCTCAATAAAGAAATCTTCAGAAAATTCAACACAGTTGAGGATGGGTTTGGAAATTCCTTTGATCAAATGAGAGAGTGAAATATGAGATTTCTGGATGGGGCCACCCCACTGGCAGTTTCACTTCACACTATCTCAATCTATGAGATTCTCCTCTTCCTCACAACTGATAATAACTCCAGAATCAACAAACCACACTTCATATTTGGTACCATAATATGATTTCTCTCCATCTTGTGATCCAGGGTTGAATGTTACAAGGTTAATCTACTGGATTTTTCTCTTAGTAAAATTTAAATGTACTTTAACCACAATTGGTAGTAACTTTTTCCATGTGGCTAATTCTACCAAATGTAACTCTTGTCTAGAAAGTCTGCAGATTTTAAAGTAATAAATTTATCATTGAATTCCAGTTGAATGAGGCTAGTGATTGCATTCTTAAGAACCAAAACTAAATTTCTCTCCTGAAGTGTGGATGTATGAGGTTCTAAAGTCAAAGAACCTGACCTGTGACCTTTTCTTTGGAATTCCAATAATAAGATATTTTCATGTGTTCTCAAAATAAAGCAATCACAAAAACTCAAATGAGAGAACATATGAGAGAATAAAAAGAATGAATTGGAATCTATAGTGTGAGTACATATGAGCATATGTGTTTCCCTTCAATCTACTGTATTATCAAAGGATTCATTTATCTTTAATGAGTTATTAATGTAATATAGTCTCCTTCTAACCCAAATAAGAAGACCTATTAAAAGAACCTAGAAAGATACTAGGCAACTTCTCTTTGAAGGCCACTATAAACCAGGGTTTTTCAGCTGCAGCACTACTGAAATTTGGCCTTAATATTTCTTTGTCACAGGTGGCTGTCTTGTGCATTGTAGCATGATAAGTAGCACTTCACGTCTACACACTAGATGTCAATAGTACCCCTCTTATTACAACAACTAAAAATGTCCCCAGGTATTACCCAATGTCCTCTTGTGGGAAAAATCACTTCCTGTTGAGAATCACAATATACTTAAAGTTGTTCTCAGTGTGCTAAATTCTACCTGCACTCCTAATAATGTGTACATATTTAACTCTACCAAGACATAGGATAGAAATTCTAAGTAGATACAAAGCCAAAATATTTTACGGAGGAATGAAGGTTGAGGGAGAAATTACTAGGCAATCTCAAATGTCTCTACTTCTACAAAACTATAGAAGGAGAGGAGATAATCATCAATATAACAGGCTAATGAAAAAGGCCAGTTCCCAAAGGACTCTTGCCAAAGCAGGAAGGAAAGACTGTAGGATACTGGGAGATCTAAGATCAACGGCTTGAGTCAGAAATATCTTGTCTTACTACTAATACCTTTCAGAGGACTAGATTTTCAAGGGAGGATTCAATGTCTTTTCAATATCTGAAAGTTATATTACTTCCTGCAATTTCAGGGAAAAAAGAAGACACAATTTCTTAAGATCTACATTTCCTAAATTATACAAACAAGCCCCAGATAAGTATCTTTTATGATTGATTTTATGAGTTAATGGATACAAAAACCTTATTTTCTCTGGAATAAACAAACTTCATATTTATAATTTAATATAATCTTTCCTTCACTAAGATGAAGTACATCTAGAAGAATGTTATAACCACTTATCATCTATGAAGATTAAAATAATATCAGATTCATATAAAGTTTGTATAAGATTCACTACTTTCAAAATGTACACAAATGAAGAAAACTTACATTTTTTGGCATTCCTTTCGTTCTCCCAACATGGGATCCCCCATTTCTCCAAGAATGGTAGCTTCCACTTCATACTGAACAATGAGTGCTTTTTCTGATGGATGTACATCAATATTCCCTCCTTTAACTTTCCTATAAGACAAAATAAAAAAGAGTCACATTAAAAACTCACAAAATGCCCATGGCTTTTAACTTAGCTTCTACTTCTAAAACCCATGGGCTGGATTAACATATGCCTTTGAATCAGATTTACTCTGAACCTGGGACAAGAAATAACTCCTTTTCTCCAACTTTATACCATATATATAATTTCAAGTCCTGCAGAAAGTATCTTTATAAATAGTGCTACCTTGGAAAAAATATATTTACCCAAAGAATCACGCATAAAAGCAAGTGAATAAAACACAAACAATTAAGATGGCTTTGGAGAGAATGACCTCATGTGAAAGCCAGCTCTTCCACAAAGATAGCTGCATCCAAATTTATATTTTAAAAAAATTAGCTGGGCGCGGTGGCGCACGCCTGTAATCCCAGCACTTTGGGAGGATCGTGAGTTCAAAGCCAGCATCAGCAATGATGAGGCACTAAGCAACTCAGTGAGACCCTGTCTCTACTGGGCTCAGTGGTCAAGTGCCCCTGAGTTTAATCCCTGGTACCACACACACACACAAAATTAACCTGCTTAACAATTAACCCATTAACTATATCAGAGTGACATTAAATTATATAGATTACAATAGGTGTTGTGTATCATCTAATATTAAATTATAACATCAGTATCTAAATAAAAATCACTATCCAACCACATCCAAATTACATAATAAAAAAGAAGAGGGAGTATTAGGGAATGCGAAGGGCACCAGGGGTAGAGGGGAGAGAAGAGAGGATAAAAGCAGGTAGAAGGGAGAGCAGACATGATCAAAGCTCAATATATGCATGTATGGAAATGTCATAGTGGAATCCATTAACTTCTACAATTAATGTGCTGAAAATTAAAAAGATACCATTGGATATTTCAAACAAATGAGCAAACAAAAAGTGCTTACAGGTTATGTTACACACTTACATAAATCATAGTGTCAGCAGTAATTTCCATAGATGAGTTGTGTATATTCTTTGCCCAAGCCCCTCAAGTTACAAAATCAATTCTTAATTGCATAATTCAATGGTGACTTAATCACTACTTGTCACTTGGGCATTTAAAGTGAAAAAATGAGTTGTCCTAGAAAAATTAAGTAACAGAAACAAGGCAAACTTCCCACTGTTAGTCACAGCCAGCCAGCTAGCTGGCTAGTGGCACACTTTAGCCAGATGAGAAAGAACAGAAATATGGCAAGACCTTAAGTTTGTTTTGATTCCAATAGTTAAAAACTTGAAACTTTTCTTTTCAGTTAGGAATATTTTGATTCATGCATATTTTCAATGTAGTTTTTTAAATAATCCATTTACCAAAATTCTTTATGAAAAGAAGAAGGATCTGCAATCAGTATGAGTATGGACTAATAGTCAAGTATAGAGACAGGGTAGGAAATTAAATACAGTTATTCCTCCTTACCCACAGAGGATATTGCCAGAACCCCAGTGGATGCCTGACAATGTGGAGTATTCTCCAAACCCTATTATAATTTAATCCCTTTCCCATTTAACTAAGCACTTAGAACACACTGTGGTGGTTAACTTTTGCAGACAGAAAATCTTTTTTCTTTTTCGCAATTTCATGGATAGATTGGTTCTTATGGCTCTCAGTAACCTCAGTATACAATTTTTCCCCTTCCTTATTAAGTCAAAAACTTTCACCTTTTCATCTATAGGAAGCACTTTATAGTTTCTCTATGACATATCCAAATTGCCAGCATCACTACTCCTGCATGTTGGGCTATTATTAAGTAAAATAAAGGCTACTAGAACACAAGCACTGCAGCATCTGGACAGTCCCTCTGATAACTCAGGTGGCTGCTAAGTGACTAAGTATGGAATGGTAGACAAAGGGATGATTCACATACAGGTTCAGGAAGTCTTGAGAACTCATCATGCTGCTCAGAACAGCACACAACTTCAAACTTGTGAACTGTTTATTTCTAAAATTTTCCAAAGAAATCAAGCCATGGATAAAGGGGGACTACTGTACAGTGAAGCTTATAGTCTAGGTAGATCAGCAACTAAAGTGACAGTAAGACATAGAGAAGGAAAAGGTTTGTAAGCAATGAAAGCAGTTAGAAACCAGCAAAAACCAAGGAATTAGGAAATCAGATACAGACATAAATTTAAAAGGATGGTGCAAATTCTAAAAGATCATGAACAGTAGTTCAAGCTAGTCAAAAGTACAGAAATCAAAAGACTTAAAAACCACATATAATGCTGCAGCACTATGGACACTATCCTAATTATAAGGCCAAGTAGTTTATTTGCTTCCTGATGAGCTGGAAAGCAATCCAGCATAGGACTTCTCAGGGAGGAGAAGGAAACTATCCAATTAAGGTAAGTGGAATATGAGGACAAGTGCAGCTCCTAAGATCCTCCTACCACATCTCTGAGAGTGGGTCTTCCACAATGAGCAGGTGCAGGAAAAGATGATTCTCTTTCTCTAGGGTCTGATCCCCTGCCTTTCTCTAAAGAAAGGTGTTTAAAAGAATGTCACCAGTCTTTTTTCATTGTTTATTTGTGTTAGAAGAGTAAGTTAATTACAATGTATTTACATACCACAAAAGCAACTTAGGTTTATTATAGCAAAAATAAGACAAATTAGCAAAGAAAAAATAAACTAAGATCAAAAACTTAGAAGAAATAACTTGTCACCATTTTAGCACATCCACATATTGTTCTGTGTAATAATATTCAAGGTGATAACTATAGAATTTCTTTATAGAAGAAGCCTAAGAGTAGCAATCTGGTGAAATTATTATTATACACAGAATTGATAAAACTATTGTTTACATCAGTAGACAGCTGATAATGACTGGGAGGAGAAATCTCTTCCTAGTTCCCCTCTGGCACTGCAAATGCATACATAAAAATACATGTATTATAAACTAAGTTCATGTTATATATACTATTCAAACAATATGCTTTAAAAACTTACTGTAGAGTGGCTTTAAGGGAATATTTTGCCTTTTGAATTTCATACACTTACATTCCATTTGATGAGCACTTTATTTCTAACTGAATTGAATAAAATTTCCAGAATTCCTTTACAAAACCTTCAAAACTATTTTATGGTACTTGGTTGATATGCAAAGTAATTCTTTAAAGGCTGAAAACATTTTTAAATTCAGTTATTCTACATTCATGAATCAAAAATTTTTAAATTAACAATCGTGGTTTCAAATTCTACTTTAATAAAAGTAATTCTACTTTGGGAAAATATTTTTTGTTATTTTAAAAAATTTATTCTTTTTAGTTATACATGACAATAAAGTATATTTTGACATATTTATACAAACATGCAGTACATCTTATTCTAATTAGAATCCCAGTTTTGTGGTTCTACAAGATGTGGAGATTCACTGTGGTGTTTTTATATATGTATATAGGAAAGTGCCTATTTGGATACAGTTGTGGATTATGTCTGCATGCAACCTATGGCAAGAGCACTTCTGCTGTGCATTGTTGATTTAGTAAGAAAATTGTTTATATCATAATGATGTCTATCAAAATTTATGTTTGTAATATCACTACATGAGTAATTTTATCTTAAATGCTTCACTTGCAAACTGAATTTAACATAGCACTTATAATGATATCAAATGTTACTAACACAATTTCAAAAGGCTTTACTTGGATGCCATCAATTAGGCGAAAAATTTAAGCTACTATTAGAATAAAATGATTTTCTACTTGAAGCATCAAATGACAATAATATCAAATTGGTATCTTTAAATTGCAAATTTTTGCCAGGCGTGGTGGTGCATGCCTATAAGCCCAGTACTTTGGGAGGCTGAATCAGGAGAATTGCGAGTTCAAAGCCAGCCTCAGCAATGGCAAGGCGCTAAGCAACTCAGTGAGACTCTGTCTCTAAATAAAACACAAAGTAGGGCTGGAGATGTGGTTCAGTGGTTGAATGCCCCTGAGTTCAATCCCCAGTACCAAAAAATAAATAAATTTAAGTTGCAAATTTTTTCTACTTTTCAATAAATTTTGCTTCATTTTGTTTTTATACATGTGCTAAATTATTTTTACAAAAAGTTTGTGCTTTTTTATGTCATTGAGAAGACATGTTTCACAGATTAAATATAAAATACACCTTCTATAACTGCATTGATAAACTGTCATCTTCGGGCAGCGTATCTTTTTTGCTTGCTGTTTTTATAGTAGTGGAATTGAATCTAGGGCTTCACATATGCTAGGCAAGAGCATCACCGCTGGCCTGCATACCCATCCCTTAAGCATCGTGTTCTTAAGTACTGAAGTATACCCTTGTTTCTAGATTTCATGTGATATCATGATGACTTCTAACATACATAGTAAGTGCTGACAAATCATTATTATCATTTTCCTTGATAAACAAATGCAGTTCTCAATTCTTTAATAAATAGGCTTTTTTAAAAAAAAACATTGCTGTCAAAAGAATTTATTGCAAAACAAAATTATACCAAATAAGACAAATGAACAGTTGTACATTTACAACTATGCAACAAATCACAGAGCCAATGTAGAACATGTTCAAACTATTCTCTGTGTGCTCTCTGGCAGGATTGCTAAGCATCTACCATCTGCATATTTTTTACAAATACCCAATATATAATCATCCAGTTCCTACCAACTGGCTTTGTAGCATTTTCCTGCATTTTGCAGTTTGCAGCACGGGTATGGCACAATAGGCTGCTTAAAGAGGAACTCTATTATCTGCTCATATGTCCTACACTGTGTTAGACAAGACAATGGCAGAAGCTAAAAATACAAAGTGGAAATATACCAAATCCAACCCAGATTATTTTAGTGAAATGCCTAATGAAATCTCATTTAAAAAAATAAGAGCCAGGTGTGGTGGGACATGCCTGCAATCCCAACAACTTGGGAGGCTGAAGCAGGAGAACTGAAAATTCAAGACCAGCCTCAGCAAATTAGCGAGGTCCTAAGCAACTTTGCAAAACGCTGTCCCAAAATAAAAAATACAATGGGGTGGGGCTGTGGCTCAGTGGTTAATAACCTCTGGGTTCAATCTTCAGTTCCAATAAATAAAAATGAAAAAATAAATTGGGAGAAATACTAAATCTGACAGGACAGGGGAGCAATAGCTGAAAACCAGACAGTACTGAAACCAGGACTATCCAGGGGCAAAGCGGCAAAAAATAATGATCCCAACCAAATCTGATCCTTTCTTGTCTCTCCAAAGCTACTCTACAGGAATTATTTATTTGTCCATTCCCATCTGCAAATAAACAAAATAAAATGTCTAAGTTAGAAACCAAAAGGAAAAAAGCTCCCTCTCATTAACACTTTTCATTGCTGCTTTCTAAACTCCCTTGGCAGAGCCATAGTAACAAAAACTGCATGGTACTGGCATAAAAACAGATACGTAGACCAATGAATAGAAGACGTAGACAGAATAGAAGACGCACAGACAAACCAACACAGATACAGTCATCACATTCTTTCAAGGTGTAAAAAAAAACATACACTGGAGTAAAGACAGCCTTTTTAACAAATGGTGCTGGGAAAACTGATATATCCATACGTAGAAGAATGAGACTAGACCCTTCTCTCTCACCCTGCAGTAAAGTTAACTCAAAATAGATCAAAGACCCAGGAATCAGACCAGAACCTATGCAACTTCTAGAAGAAAACAAAGGGCCAACACTCCAACACACAGGCACAGGCAAAAACTTTCTCAATAGAACCCCTCAGGAAATAATGCCAAGAATTAATAAATGGGATGCACCAAATTAAAAAGCTTCTGCACAGCAAAGGAAACAATTAAGAAGGTAAAGAGAGAACCTACAGAATGGGAGAAAATCTTTGCTAGCTACTCTTTTGACACAGGATTAATATCCAGAATATATAAAGAATTAAAAAACTTAACACATAAACAAAAAACAACCCAATTAATAAGTAAATTTATTATAGATACTTCTCAGAAGAAATACAAATGACCAACAAATATATGAAAAAGTGTTCAATATCATTAGCAAGTATGGAAATGCAAATCAAAACAACACTGAGATTTTATCCCACTCCAGTCAGAATGGCAGCCATCAAGAATACAAAAAATAATAAATGCTGTAGAGGATGAAGAGGAGGAGGCACACATTTACACTGTTGGTGGGACTGTAAATAAGTATAACCACTATGGAGTTCAGTATGGACATTCCAAAGACTAGGAATGGAACCACTGGATGACCAAGCATTACAACTCCTGTTATGTATTCTGAAGAATTACACTCATCATACTATAGCAATACATGCATACCCATATTTATAGCAGCACAATTCACAATTGCCAAACTATGAAACCAGCCTAGGTATTCATCAATGAATGAATGGATAAGGAAAATATGGTATATATACACAATGGAATTTTATTCAACCATAAAGAATAATAAAATTATGTCATCTGCAGGAAAATGGATGGAACTTGAGGACATTAAATGAAATTAGCCAAATTCATAAAGTCAAAGGTTGTATGTTTTTTCTCATATGTGGGAGCTAAGAGGAAACATGAAAAGAAAGGTGGAGGAATCTCACAGAAACTGAAGGAAAATCAGTGTAGTAGAGGAAAAGGACCATGGAATGTGAAGAAGGGAGGGAAAGAGGAAATACTGAGGAATGTACATTGGCCAAATTATATTGCTGTATTGTGTACATATAGGAACATGCAACAAATCCCATCCTCATGTACAACTATAATGCATTTATAAAAATGGAAATAAAACTATTTTGTTTTTGATAACTGCTTTAATTTTTATATTCACTGGTGAATCCATTCTAGTTAGATTTTGGCTCCCACACCGACCATACAGAAAGGTCATCAATTTCCTCTCTGTTGCTCTCAATTTTGCTCTTTAATTTACCTGTTATTTTTGTGTTTCCTAGGGGTTAGGAATACAATTTAAACTTTTTTTCTATAGAAGTAATCAATTGTATTAGCAGCATTTGCAGTGTCTTTTATATTTTTTCTTAGTATTGGCACAAATGTACCCATATACATAAATGAAACAAAAATTTCATGATATAATGCCTCTTCTTACCATGTGAAATACATTCTGTTCTATTCACAACCCACTGATACACTGTGTGACCTGGAGCTTGGAAATAAAACCTCATTTATTGAATAATACTAATTATGCATCTATGTGTGTCGCTATTTCTAGGCTTTTTATTCAATTGGTCTGATATATTTTTATATCAGTACTTAATGTGCCCCTCACCTGGTTTTTAAAATTTTTTCTCAGCATTGTAGGACCTCTGCTCCTCCACTTAAAATTCCAGAATTGTCTTTGAAATTAGGTCAAAGTCCTTTTGTGATATTGACTGAGATATCCTAAATCAAAATACTTCTTAGCCGGGTGCAGTGGCTCACACTTGTAATCCCAGCACTTTGGGAGGCTGAGACAGAAGAATCTCAAGTTCAAAGCCAGCCTCAGCAACGGTGAGGCACTAAGCAACTCAGTGAGACCCTGTCTCTACATAAAACACAAAATAGGGCTGGGGATGTGGCTCAGTGGCTGAGTACCCCTGAGTTTGATCCCTGGTACCTCCCCCTGCCCAATACTTCTTCAGGCATCTGTCCATAAACATGGCAAATATATTAAAGTTTTAATTTTCTTTCAATGAATTTATGTCAATTTCTGTAGGAAGGCCATATTCATCCCAAGTATATTATATTGTTAGTGCTTTGTAAATAACTTTTTTCTAACTTGATTTTTAAAATTCAATATTATGGATAAGAAGTACAGAGATGTTCTATCCAACCCCTGTTGCTTAGCTACTGTGATGTTAATTCAAATATTTTGAATATTAGATTTTCTTTACAGTTATATGATTCGTGAATAATATCAGTTCTATTTCTTCTCTTCATATCTTCATCCTTTCTTTTTGTGTTTTCTAATCAATATTGATTTCCTTTTAATTAGATTGTTCTGACTTGTACTGTCCAATATAAGAGTCACTACCCCCATGAGTCTACTTAAAGATAAATTTAAATATATTATATCCCCAAAATAATGTGATTCCTTAGCTGTACCAACTACATTAAAGTGCTCATTAGCCATACAGTGGAAGCTTTATTGAAAAGCACTGTTTAGAGCATTTAATGTCCAAACCATGGGTGGATTCAGGTCTACCATTTTATTTCATATTTTTTTGACATGTCTATATTTTGATTATTTTTTTCAAATAATCTTTTGGATTATTTAATGTTTCTAAAATTCCATTTTAATTTTTCTACTGGATGTTTTAGCTATGCATTTTAAGTTGTTTTTAGTGGTTACTGTAGGGAAAACAATAGTCAACATTTTTCCCACAAGGTATTTAAGAGTTAATATTGTACTATTTCACAAAATTGTAGGTCTATTGCCTGCCCCCACCTTAATGGTATAGTTGTCACATGCATTATATCTACATACCTTATAATCCTACATAGAAGTTTTATAATTTCTGCTTAAAAGTCTAATATATTTTAGAGTTTGAGAGAAAACAATCTTTTATATTTACTCAAATATTTATAGTTTCTGATGCTTTTCATATGAGTAACATCATAATTTTATATTTCTATTAGTAATATAAAACTTGGTAATGGAGGTTGAGAAAAATCAATGCTCCTTTTAAGAAAATCTAAAATGCTGAGAACAATAATATATATATATCTGTTTGAAGTCACAGGAACACTAACAAGGAAGGAAATAAAATGACTATGTCAAGTTCCAGAAGAAAATGAAAAGGAGGAGAGGTACGTTTGAATTTGAGGCTGCTTTTCCCTAGAGGTGTTTACTAATTGAAAAGACATAATTCAGAGGCTTGGAATCTTTTATTAGTAGCATGTGGCTAGGGACACAAAAATTGGAGTCCAGGGTGTATCAAACAGCAGTGGCACTGTTAAAGCTCCAAACTCTGAGTGGAAAACAAGAAGACTACATGTCAGGATTAATTGTGAAACAGATGGCAGATTGGTCTCCAATAAGATTAAAAGTCCAGCTTTATATATTTGAATTCCTGAGAACTAGTTAAGGTGTCTCTGAATTTTCTGGACCACTTATTACATATCATAAAAAAATTCCTCTGAAGACAGAGAAAACATCCTAGGTCTCAAGTGATTTTTCTTTCGTTCTAGTTTGCTTTTAAAGATGAGGTCTTGCTCTGTTGGCCAAGCTGGCCTCAAACTTTGGGCCCAAGTATCTTCCTATCTCAGCCACCAGAGTAGCTGGGACTACAGAAATGCACCACCATGTCCAGTCAAATGATATTTTATACATTTAAATAAGTTTTGACACATTTATATTAATACATCATACTCAAAAAATAAGTCATGTTAAAATTAATGGTAGTCTTGAGGACTGCCCATGTTCCCTTTGTAGGCACTTAATTCCAGAGGGAGTCAGGTAGATCTTGCTTTCAAGTTTTGTTTATCTGCTTTGAAACTGGCTGGGTTTCTCTTAAAGTGTGCTGCAAGGGGCTTCCCTTTTGCCTAACTTGGAACTCTATCAGGACAATATGGCTATGTGGGCAACAAAATTGGTGGAAGCCAAGCACACAAATTATTGCCCCTGGGGGCAAAGAATAGTTGAGTCAAAAAAAGGGAAAAATGCTGAAAGTCTTAGAGGAAGTCCAAAGGAGATAAGACTTTGGGGAGGAACAAAGGTTTTTTTGCCTAGAAAGAGGAATCTAGAAATCCGTGAATATGCACAGGATAGGACACCCTTGCAGAAATGACCTGAGAAGATCATAAATTTTAACCTCTTGTTAATCTTTATAATCTGTGCAAGCAGGAAGTGAGGGCTAAGGTAGAGTTATATGTCACCTAGCTAAGTGTAAAAAGGAATGCCCAATCAGAGCCAACCTGCAAAGAACTTCTGTCCTCCCTCCCTCCTCTCTTCTTGGCACATCATAATATTCAACATATCTAGTTTTCAACAAAAGATTATGAAGCATGTAAAGAAACAAGAATCTGTGACCCAGTCCTGGAAGAAAAATATTTAATAGAAACTTTCCATGGTGTGGCACACCCACTGGATTACTAGATAAAGACCTTTCAAAAACCTGTCCTAAATGTGCTCAAAGAGCTAAAGGAAATCATAAAACTAAATGAAGTCAGGAAAACAATGTTTCAAAAAATAAATAATATCAACAAAGTATATAAAGCATCCAGATAAATATACTGGAGCTGAAAAATATAATAATGGAAGTAAAAAATTATAACAGGAGTTCAATAGCAGATTTGACTAAATAGGATAAGAATCATTAAACTTGAAAAATATGTCAAATTAACCAGTCTGGGACACAGAAAGAAAAACAGAATAAAAAAAAATTTAAGGGAACAGAAACTAAGAGACAATGAGACACATTATGATCACATTATTAAAAGCCAAAAATAGAGAATCTTGAAAATAGCAATAAATAAGTGACTCATTATGTAGAAAGGGTTCTTTTGCTATGGTCAACAGCCAATACCTCAACAAAAATCATGGAGGACAGAAAGCAGTGGATGGTATAAAGTACTAAATGAAAAAATTGACAACCAGGAATTTTATATTCATACCCTAAAGAATAATGGAGAAATTAAATTCCAAGACAAACAAAATCTTAAAAAGTGCATTAATAGTATACCAGCCCGATAGGAAATGCTAAAAAGGGGGCTCCTTCAGTGTGAAGTGAAAGGACCATGTGAAGAAATAAAGAACAGTGGTAAAGGTAACTACATAGGCAAGTAGAAAAAGCCTGTATTATGATATTTTGAATTTGAAATGACTTTCCCCCATATTATTGAAAAGAAGAATGTGCAAAATAATAATTACAAATATATCTTAAAAAAATACAAAGGAGTGTTGAAGATGACAGGAGTAGTTTTTATATATTACTGAAGCTGTTAGTTAATTCAAACAAAATTTATTAAAAGCTTAGATGTTAATTGTAATCCTCAAAAGAAATCACTAAAAGACATATAGAAAAAAAATGAGAATCAAAACTATAAAATACAAATCAATAAAATACAAAAGACATAATGGATAACCTTAGAACAAAAAAGATTTGACAAACAGAAAACAGCAAAATGGCAGAAGTAAATCTCTATCAGTAGTTACTTTGAATATAAATGAACTAAACTCTCAGAAGGCAATCACTAGCAGAATAGATAATTAAGAAATGACCTATGTATATGCTCTTTATGAGAGACTCACATTAGATCCAAAGACATGAACAGGTTAAAGTAAAGGATGGAAAATGAGTACTCAAAGAAAATGGAACAATTACACAAATATCAGACAAAACAGACTTTTAAAAAATTGTTACCAGAAACAAAGAAAGACACTATATACTGACTGTTTTAGCCAGGTTTTACATCCCTGTGAACAAAATATCCAAAAAGAACAACTTAGAGGAGGACAAGTTTATTTTGGCTCCTAGTTATCAGAGGTCTGAGTCCATAGATGGCCAACTCCATTGCTCTGGGTCCAAGGTAAGGTAGAATATGACAGGAGAAGGGCATGGGAAAGGAAAGCTGCTTCTCATGGCAGCAAGGGATCAGAGAGAAAAGAACAGGGAAGGGATCCACAGGGAAGCAGCAGCACCCTTCTAGGACAGTCCTCCCCCAAGTGACCTTCCTCCTTCAGCCACACTCCACTTGCCTGTAGTTCCCACCCATTTATTTAAACTAGGATGGACTGATTCAAACTAGGTTATAGCTCTTACGTAATCATTTTACCTCTGAATATTCCTGTGATAACACAGAAGCTCTTGGAGGACACCTCATATTCATAACAACACTAACAACAGAGTCAATCAGTCTAGAAGATATAAAAATTATAAACATATGTACCTAAAAACTAAATGAAGCAAAAATTTACAGAAGGAAAAGGAAATATAAACAGTTGTATAACTGAAGAATTCAATACAATACTTTGAATAATGATTAGAACTACATAGATGACCAATAACAGAAGACTTGAATAGTATAAGCCAATTAGATCTAAGATACATATAAAGGAATTCCACCACCAAACAGAATACATATTATTCTTAAGTGTACATAGAATATTCTTCTGTATAGATCTTATGTTATGTAACTAAACAACTCATAAATTTTAAAAGACTGAGATTATACAGACTATGTTCTCCATTCACAAGTGAATGAAATCAGAAATCAATAACAGTAGGAAAAATAGAAAATTCACAAGTATGTGGAAATTAAATAGCCCACACCTAAACAACCAATGGGGGAAAAATCACTAGAATGATCAGAAAATACTTTGAGAAGAATGCAAATGGAAATAATACTCCAAAAGCAGTGCTCAGAGGGAAATTTATAGCTACACACACACCTGTAATAAAGATTTGAAATCAATAACCTAATTTTATACCTTAGAAACTAGAAAAAGAAAAGCAAAAGTTAAATCCCAAGCTAACAGAAGAAATAATAAAGATAAGAGATAAAACAGTAAATAGAAAAAGAATAGATAAAAATCAGAATAGATTTGTTGATGTTGTCTGAAAACATCAACAAAATTGGCAAATGTTTATTTAGACTGATTACCAATTACTGATCCAATTACTAGGATCAGAAATAAAAGTAGGACATCACTACTGACCTTATAAAAATAAAAAAATAATATAGAGGCATAATATGAACAACTATATGCCAATTAACTAGATAACCTAGGTGAAAGGCATAAATTCTTAAAAATATATCTACCAACAAAACTGACTTGAAAGAAAAGAAAGCAAGCTGACTAGAACTATAAGTAGAGATTGAATCAGCAGTCAAAAACCTCTTAACAAAGAAAAGTCTAGGACCAGAGGGATTCACTGGTGAATTCTACCAAACATTTAAAGAAGAATTAATACCAGTCCTTCTCAAACTCCTCCCCAAAAATGGAAGAGAAGAAGAAACACTTTTCTTTTTAATTGTTTTGTTGTTGTAGATGTACACAGTATCTTTATTTATTTTTATGTGGTGCTGAGGATCAAACCCAGTGCCCCACACATAGAAGGCAAGAGCTCTACCATCAAGCTACAGCCCCAGCCAGAAGAAACACTTCTTAATTCATTCCATGAGCCTACCATTATCCTGATATCAAAGTGAGCCTATGAAAAAACTATAGACAAATATCCTCTGTGGCTGTAGATACAAATATTCTCACAATAATAGCAAATAGAATCCAGCAGCATATTAAAAGGACTACACACCATGGCCAAGTAAATTTTATAGGATAATTCACATTAATGAGTTATACAAGGAAAACAAACATAATTTAGACTTATGTAATGCATATAAATAGAAAGAAGAAAAAAGTGTATGATTACTCCAATTGATGAAGAAAAAAATATGACAAAACCCATCCATTACAAAAGCACTCAATAAATTTGGAATAGAAGAATGATTCCTTAACATGATAAAAGGTATGTATGAAAAATCGACAGTTAGTATTCTGTGGTGTAAGAATGAAAGCTTTCCCTTAAGATTAGGAACAAGACCAGATGTCTATCTTGACACTTCTATTCAACATAGTACTGAAAATTTGAACCTGAGCAATGAGGCATGGAGAAAAGAATCTAAAACTTTTCCTAAAAATTTAAAGCCAAAATTCTAAACTTTTGCATAAGAAAGGACACTATCAAGGTAGAAAAAAGACAACCCAGGGAATGGGACAGATTGGAAAGAAAAAAGTAACATTATCTCTCTCTTCAGATAACACATTTTATATTTAGAATATTCTTTAAAATGCACAAAAAAATCCTGTTAGAGCCAATGAACAAATTCAGCAAAGTTGCAGAATACATCAGAATAGATTTTTTTTAATACATTAAAAAATCAATTGTATTTCTAAGTTAGCAATGAAAAATCTGAAAAGGAAATTAAGAAAACAATTCCATTTACAATAGTATTAAAAATAAAACATTTAGACATAAATATAACCAAGGAAGTGTAACACTTACATACTGAGAACTATAAAACATTGTTGAAGAAATTAAGAACTAAATAAATGAAAAGACATCTTGTGTTCATGGACTGGAGGAATTAATATCAAGATGGCAGTATTTCCCCAAGTAATTTACTGATTTAATATGATCCCTATCAAAGTCTCAATAGCCTTTTTTGCAGAAATGGAAAAGCCAAATCTAAAATTCACATAGAAACACAAAGGACTCTGAATAACTAAAACAATCTTGTTAAGGAACAACAAAGTTGGAAGACCCAATCTTGAAGTTAGAGGATATCCCCCATGTCAAAACTTATTACAAAGCTTCAGTAATCAAAATGGTAAGGTACTAGCGCAAGGATAGATGTTCAGATCAGTGGGATAGAATTGAGATTCCATAAATAAACACCTACCTCTACAGTCAATTAATTTTCAGCAAAGATGCTCAAACCATTAATGGAAAGAACAATCTCTTTAACAGATGGTGCTTGGACAACTGTATATCCACATGTAAAAGAATGAAGTTGGACCGTTACCACACACCCTATATGATAATTAATTCAAAATGGGTAAGACATAAATTTAAGAACTATATAAAATGCTTAGAATAAAACATAAAGGGAAACTTTTCTGATCTTGGATTTAGCAATGGTTTCTGAAATGATATCAGAGGTAAAAGCAACTAAGAAAAAATAAATTAGACTCCACCAAAATTTAAAACTTTTGCACAAGAAAAGACACTATGAAGATAATAAAAAGACAACCCAGGGAATAGAACAAAATATCTGCTGATCATATATAAGGATCTACTATCCAGAATATATTTTTAAAAAACTCTTTCTAAAGAAGAAAATACAAATAACTAAGCACACAGAAAGAGCTCAATGTTACTAGTAATTAGGGAAATACAAATCAAAATCAAAATAAGATACTACTTTACATGACCTAGGATGGCCATTATTGTAAAATGAACAAAAATGAAACAAAATAACAAAAAAGGAAATGATAGATGTTGAGGAGAAGATGACAAAGTGGAATTCTTATACACTGCAGGTGGGAATATTAAATTTTTACAAGGTTTAGCCACTCTGGAAAATGCTTTAGTGATTCCTCAGTAAGTTGAACAAAGAATTATCCTATGACAACACCAACTCCACACTTAGTTATATATAAGATTGAAAAAACATGTTCAAACAAAAATTTATAATGTTCACAGCAACTTTATTCCCAATGGTCAACAGATAGAAACAATCCAGGTGTCCATCAAAAGATGAGTTCGGATAAACAAAATGTGGTATATCCATACAATGAAATACTATTGAGCTATAAAAAGGAATGAAGAACTGATACATGCTACAATGTAGATGGACCATGATTATGTGAAAAAAGTTTGACACAAAAGCCACAAACTTATTTCATACAGCATTGATAAATACAGAAAGTATCAGTATGTTACTTCTGACAATACAGTGTTTAAATTTTGTATTTCTGCTGGAGTATAAATGCCATAAAGGCAGAGAAAAGTATGTTTCATTAAATAGGTTTTATTACATGGGTGAATGACTTCTACATGGTAGGATTTCAAATAACTATTGAATGAACAAATGACATGTTATTCACCCAACAGATTTCAATGGTTCAATGTGCAATAAAGCTTCAATTCTTCACTACATACAGCTCTTAAGTCCTATATGATTTGTCCCACATTTTTTTTAGTCTCATTAGCTTCATGAATGTCCTGGGAACTGTGCTAAGGATACAATGGGAAGACAACCAGTACCTCACCCTTACGAAGTTTATGGACCAGAAGGAAACACAAACAATAGAGTAGTAATATTGGGTGAAATAAGGACTGAGGTACCATGAGAACCTAACAAGTATATTGGACCTGGACTCTGGGGTAGGAAAGAGAGGCTCAGGAAAGCTCTCTGGGAAAAGTGACATCTTGGCTCAAACAGAAAGATGAAGCTAGGTAAGAACAAGTTAAGTTCCAAACACAGGTATGTGCACATAGGAACCAAACACTGAAACAGTGATGGAAAGGATGTTATTTCTGTAATGCTAAAATATGGATTATCAAGTAGGAGGAGAGCAGAGAGAGATGAAGTTGAAAAGGTAGACGTTCTAACTTTAAAATAATGGAAAACCACTAAAGTTTTAAGAGAAAGCGAAAATAACTGAACATAACTATCCACTTACTTGTTTGAATATTTCAGAGGATAGGAACTGTATCTGTTTAGTCATTTCACCAGTGACCAGAATAATACTAGGCACATCCTACATATTTGGTATTTTATTCAGTGCTATCAAATAAAAGCACTAATGGCAGCAGAACAAAAAATTAAACCCAAGATTTCTGATTCTATACTCTATTACACATGTAAATATATATAAATGTTGCAAACGTATACATAAATAAACTAGATTTTTCAGAAACTAGATTGTGGCTACAATTACAAAAAAACCACCAAAATTAATTAAAACTGGAATGACTCAATTAGATTCAAACATACTGCTGTCTTGTTAAAAATAATATAAAAATAAAAATATGGCTAGAAATATACATAATTGCTATTTAAGAGCCAATAATTGGGGCTGGGGTTGTGGCTTAGTGGTAGAGTGCTTGCCTTGCATGCATGAGGCACTGGGTTCGATCCTCAGCACCACGTACAAAGCAATAAAATAAAGACATTGTATCCATCTACAACTAAAAATAAAAAAATTAAAAAAAAAAGAGCCAATAATTTAGTTTTGCCAAACAAATATTTTTCATCAGCCTTGTTAGTATACAGGTCAGCTGTATATTTCTAACCTGAAGCAGGTAAAAATTTTGTCAGAATTAGGCAAAATTGAGAAATGTATTTTTCAGCCTTTCCAGATTGTGACTTTAACTTACTTCAAACATTAGCAATTGGTTCAGTTTTACTTTTTGAAATCTAGATAATATGGCTTTAAAGTTAGCTAAGGTTGAGAATTACAAGTCACAATATACCTAAGAGTTCATATTAGTACAATAATCCTAAACTAAAACTATGTTACATGAAAATCAGGAAATGGTATAACAGCAACATTTTGCTCTAGAACAATCTTAAATTTGAAGTTGAAAGAGAATTTTTCTTTTGTCACAAAAATTTTAACCGAGGGGTAAGCAAAATTCAGAGAAAAAAATAAGTAACAACTACATATTTGTTATGATTATATATTCCTTTAAAAACTCTTTGATAAAGCCTGGTTATTACCCAGTTGCAGATACATTTACATAAAATTAAAAGGCAAGCAACATATTCCTTAGTTTTGCAAAGGTAGTGTAGTTTATTTCATTTACTATTGTTTGAATCCCTTTTAAGAGCCTATTATTGCTTAGATCTTTCTGTGACAACCAGAGCCTGCCAAGCCAGGAAAAATATGTTCAATGAAGGTATATTATGATTTGAGGTAATGTCACCACCTAACATGCATCTTGTATCTTTTAAAAAGTCATATTTTGTCCTCATAGCTCACAAGATAAATATTTGTCCTATTTTCAGATGAGAGAAGAAAACATGACTTTCCTAGTGTATTTATTTACTGAATCAGGAACAGTCTTAACTAGAAATGGAACATTCAAACTCCAGATTTTTCCTGTTAGGTCACTGCTAATGTGGGTCCAAAGAAAGGTATTTTTTTTTCACCAGGGATGATCTTATCTTTGACATAGGTTTAAAAAAAAAAATTCCAACAGATTTCAATTTTCTTTAAGGAGTAATTGATTCTATAAATATTTATACGAAAAATTATATTGTATGTACCACAAAAGGATGAAAGGGTGGAAGAACGTAGTAGTAGATTGGGATGCCACATGTCAGTCTAGCCTGCCATACTTTCTCCCATCATCTCAAAACCCCTTGACTGTGAACCCCAAGATATGTGTGTGTGTGTGTGGGGGGGTGTTACATCAGGCCCAGGGACTCCTTGGGGGCCTTGTATTCGGCATAGGGGTCAGGAACTTCAGGCCAGGGCCCCCAGGGGTACTATCATTAGGCCATGGAGGGGCAGCGGAGTTCAGGCAAGGGCCTTTGAAGACCCTGTCTTAGGCCTGGAGGGGCAGGCGCACTTCAGGCCTGAATCCCAAGGGCATAGTCATGAGAACCCTAAAGGGGCAGGAGGACTTGAGAATTGGGCCCAGGGGCTTTGTCACAAGGACTGTGGAGGGGCCTGGGGACTTCAGACCCGGGCCCAGGGGGCTCGTCATGAAGACCCTGGAGGGGAAGGGGGACTTCAGGCCCCAGAGCTTGGGTCACGAGGGCCCTGGAGGGGCAGGGGGACTTCGGGCCCCAGGGCCTGAGTCACGAGGACCCTGGAGGGGCAGGTGGATCTCAGGCCCCAGGGCCTGGGTCAGGAGGACCCTGGAGGGGCAGGGGGGCTTCAGGCCCCAGGGCCTGAGTCACGAGGACCCTGGAGGGGCAGGTGGATCTCAGGCCCCAGGGCCTGGGTCAGGAGGACCCTGGAGGGGCAGGGGGGCTTCGGGCCCCAGGGCCTGAGTCACGAGGACCCTGGAGGGGCAGGTGGATCTCAGGCCCCAGGGTCTGGGTCATGAGGACCCTGGAGGGGCAGGGGGGCTTCGGGCCCCAGGGCCTGGGTCTCGAGGAGGGGCAGGGGGGCTTCGGGCCCCAGGGCCTGAGTCACGAGGACCCTGGAGGGCCAGGTGGATCTCAGGCCCCAGGGCCTGGGTCACGAGGAGGGGCAGGGGGGCTTCGGGCCCCAGGGCCTGGGTCACGAGGCCCGCGGAGGAGCGGCCGGGCCTTCCCTGGGCCTGAGGGGCGGGCAGTCAAAGGCAGGCGCGGTGCCGCCCCGCAGAGGCGCGGCGAGCGGCCCAGCCCGGGCCCCGCAGCCGCGCTCCCCGACGCCCTCCCCGCGCTCCCGCCAGTCCCAGCCCGCTGTGCAGTGACAGCTCGGCCACCGGCACCCCTGCGCGACCCCAGCGCCGCGAGGAGGCAGGGCCAGTCGTCACCTTTTGAGGTATCGGGCGTCCTCCCCCTGCATGGCGGCGGCGGCTCGGGGCTCGGCTAGCGGCGAGGCCGGCGGGCTGTCGGACTTGGCCTGGAGCACCCTCACGCTCTAAAGCGCTGACAGACCCCAGGCCCGCAAGGCGGGGCGGCGGTGGCGGCGGCGCGGCGTTACCACGGTGAGGCGGCGGCTCCTCCCACTGCTCCGGGGCCCTGAGCGCCGGCTCAGCCCAGACCCGCCCCGGCCGCCCCGGCCCGCCCCCAGTGCGCATGCGTCTGCGCCTGCGGCTGCCCCGCCCGCCCCCGACGCGCATGCGCCTGTGGCCGCCCCGCCCTCCCTGACGCGCCTGCGTCCCGCAACCTGTCTGAAACGTGGGCGCAGGCGAAGGTTGGGGTGCTGCTGGGTCCTCTGTGGTTAAAACAGTGGCTCTCTGGTCCTTGTCCTCGTGAGAATGGAAACAGAAAGGGCTGTTTCCTTTAGCAGAATTGGAATATGGGAGAAGGGAAATCAGTTAACTTTACACAAGTTTGAGGAACAGATTTCAGACCATCACGATTAAAAAATTTAAAAATTGACTTTGTTAATCAAATCAGTCTGTTTGGCATAAGGATGGACATATAGATCAATAGGAGAGAATACAGAACCCAGAAAAAGACTCATTCAATTATACTCCAATTAATTTTTCAAATCATTTCTTAAAGCATTTTGAATTCGTAGGAAGTTGCAAAAATTGTTGAGACGAGTCAGTGTACCTTCACCTAGTTTCACCAATAGTTGTGTCTTGCATAAATATATTACAATAAGAACACCAGGGAACTCATAATGGCATGATATGTGCATATAATTGTATGTCATTATATAACGTGTAAATTTCTATTCATAATTTCTTAGTGAATCTTTTTTATTATGGCTATTTTAAATATTTGTTAGATAATTATTTTTATTTATTTATTCTAATCAGGTTTACATGAAAGCAGCATGCATTTTGATTCATTGTACACAAATGGGGCACAACTTTTCACTTCTCTGGTTGTACACAATACAGAGTAACACCATATGTGCAGTCATCCATGAACCTAGGGCACTGTTGTCCATCACATTCCACCATCTATCCTGCCCCCAAGTCCCACCCCTTCCCTACCCTCTCCTTTGACCAAAGTTTCTCCATTCTTCCCATGCCTCCTTCTACATTATGGATCAGCATCCACTTATCAGAGACAGCATTTGGCCTTTGGTTTTTGGGGATTGGCTTACTTCACTTAGCATGATGTTCTCCAGCTCCGTCCATTTACCTGCAAATGCCATAACTTTATTCTCTTTTAATGCTGAGTAATATTCTATTGTACATATATACCACAGTTTCTTTATCCATTCGACTATTCAAGGGCATCTGGGTTGGTTCCACAGTCTAGCTATTGTGAGCTGCTATAAACATTGAAGTGGCTGCGTCACTGTAGTATGCTGTTTTTAAGTCTTTGGGGTATAGACCGAGGAGTGGGATAGCTGGATCAAATGGAAATTATATTCTAAGTTTTCTAAGGAATCTCCATACTGCTTTCCAGATTGGTTGCACCAATTTGCAGTCCCAACAGCAATGTCTGAGCGTGCCTTTTCCCCCACATCCTCGCCAACACTTATTGTTGTTTGTATTCTTGATGATTGGCATTCTGACTGGAGTAAGATGAAATCTTAGAGTAGTTTTGATTTGCATTTCTCTAGAGATGTTGAACATTTTTTCATGTATTTGTTGATTGATTATATATCTTTTTCTGAGAAGTATCTATTCAGCTCCTTAGCCCATTTATTGATTGGGTTATTTGGTTTTTTGGTGTTAAGTTTTTTGAGTTCTTTATATATCGTGGAGATCGGTGTTCTATTTGATGTGTGTGTGGCAAAATATTGCTTCCAGAATGTAGGCTCCGTTCACTGCATTGATTGTTCCTTTTGCTGAGAAGCAGCTTTTTAGTTTGAATGCATCCCATTTATTGATTCTTGCTTTTATTTCTTGCACTATAGGAGTCGCATTAAGGAAGTCAGGGCCTAATCCAACATGATGGAGATTTGGGCCTACTTCTTCTTGAATTATGTGGAGGGTCTCTGTTCTAATTCCTAGGTCCTTGATCCACTTTGAATTGAGTTTTGTGTATGGTGAAAGAGAGAGGTTTAATTTCATTTTGCTGCATATGGATTTCCAGTTTTCCCAGCACCATTTGTTGAAGAGGTTCTCTTTCCTCCAGTGTATGTTTTTGGCACCTTTGTCTAGTATGAGATAACTGTATTTATGTGGGTTTGTCTTTGTGTCTTCTATTCCATACCATTGGTCTACATGTCTATTTTGGTGCCCATACCATGCTGTTTTTGTTATCATAGCTTTGTAATATAGTTTAAGGTCTGGTATTGTGATGCCTCCTCATTTGCTCTTCATGCTTAGGATTGTTTTGGCTATTCTAGGTCTCTTATTTTTCCAAATAAATTTCATGTTTGATTTTTTTATTTCTATAAAGAATGATGTTGGGATTTTAATTGGAATCACTTCAATCTGTATAGCACTTTGGGTAGTATGGCCATTTTGATGATATTGATTCTGCCTATCCAAGAGCATGGGAGATCTTTCCATCTTCTAAAGTCTTCTTCAATTTCTTTAGTTTTCTGTAGTTTTTATTGTAAAGGTCTTTCACCTCTTTTGTTAAATTTATTCCCAAGTATTTTATTTTATTTTATTTTATTTTTTGAAGCTACTGTGAATGGGGTAGTTTTTCTAATTTTTATTTCAAAGGATTCATCACTGATATATAGAAATGCATTTGATTTATGGTGATTTATGGTTATTTATTTATGGTTTATATCCTGCTACTTTGCTGAATTTATTTATTAATTCTAGAAGTTTTCTGGTGGAATTTTTTGCATTTTCTAAGTAAAGAATCATGTTGTTGGCAAATGATAGTTTAACAACTTCTTTTCTTATTCTTATCTCTTTAATTTCTTCTGTCTGTCTAACTACTCTTGATGAAATTTCAAGGACTATGTTGAATAGAAGTGGTGAAAGAGGACATCCCTGTGTTGTTCCTGTTTTTAGGGGGATTGCTTCCATTTTTTCCCCTTTGAGGATGATGTTGGCTTTTGGTTTTGCATAGATAGCTTTTACAATATTGAAGTATGTTCCTATTATCCCTAGTTTTTCTAGTGTTTTGAACATGAAGAGGTGCTATATTTTGTCAAATGCTTTCTCAGTATCTATAGAGATAATCATATGATTCTTGACTATGTCTATTGATGTGATGAGTTATGTTTTTTGATTTCTGTAAGTTGAATCAACCTTGCATACCTGGGATGAACCCCACTTGATCATGGTGCACTCTCTTTTTAATATGTTTTTGGATATGATTTGCCAGAATTTTATTAAGAATTTTTGTGTCAATATTCATCAGGGATATTGGTCTGAAGTTTTCTTTCTTTGATGTGTCTTTGTCTAGTTTTGGAATCAGGGTGATACTAGCTTCATAGAATGAGTGTGGAAGGGTTCCCTCCTTTTCTATTTCATGGAATAATTTGAGGAGTATTGGTATTAATTCTTCTTTGCAGGTCTTGTAGAACTTGGCTGAGAATCCATCTAGTCATGGGCTCTTCTTGGTTGGTAAGTTTTTGATGGTGTCTTCAATTTTCTTGCTTGAAATTGATCTGTTTAAGTTGTGTGTGTCCTCTTAATTCAGTTTGGGCAGATTATATGCACCTAGAAATTTGTCGGTGTCTTTGGAATTTTCTATTTCACTGGAGTATAGATTTTCAAAATAGTTTTCAATTATCTTCTGTATTTCAATAGTGTCTGTTGTGGTATTTCCCTTTTCATCTCAAATTTTAGTAATTTAAGCTTTCTCTGTCCTTCTTTTCATTAGGATAGCTAAGGGTTTATCAATTTTATTTATTTTTTCAAAGAACCAGCTTTTTGTATTGTCAATTTTTTGAATTTTTTTCTTTGTTTCAATTTCACTGATTTCAGCCCTGATTTTAATTATTTCCTGTCTTCCATTTCTTTTGGTGTTGATTTGTTCTTCTTTTTCTAGAGCTTTGAGATGTAATATCAGGTCATTTATTTGTTGACTTTTTCTTCTTTTAATGAATGAGCTCAATGCAATGAACTTTCTTCTTAACATAGCCTTCATAGTGTCCCAGAGATTTTGATATTGTATGGCAGTTCTCATTTACCTCTAAGAATTTTTTTTTTATCTCCTCCTGAATGTCTTCTGTTATCCAAGCATCATTTAATAGCATATTATTTAGTCTTCAGGTGTTGGAGTAGCTTCTATTTTTTATTTTATCATTGATTTCTAATTTCATTCCATTATGGTCTGATAGAATGCAGCATAGTAGCTCTATTTTTTTGTATTTGCTAAGACTTGCTTTGTGGCATAACATATTATCTATTTTAGAGAAGGATCCGTGTGCTGCTGAGAAAAAAGTGTATTCATTTGTTGATGGATGAAATATTCTGTATATGTTTGTTAAGTCTAAATTATTGATTGTATTATTGAGTTCTATGATTTCTTCATTTAGTTTTTGTTTGGAAGACCTGTCCAGTGGTGAGAAAAGGGTGTTAAAGTTACTTACTATTATTGTGTTGTGGTATTGTGATTCTCGAAATTGAGAAGGATTTGTTTGATATACGTGGATGCTCCATTGTTCAGGGCATAGATATTTATGATTGTTATGTCTTCTTAATGTATAGTACCCTTAAGAAATGTCCTTCTTTATCCTTTCTGGTTATCTTTGGTTTGAAGTCTACTTTATCTGATATGAGGATGGAAACCGCTGCTTGTTTACACAGTCTATTTGAGTGGTATGTTTTTTCTCATCCTTTCACCTTCAGTCTGTGGATGTCTTTTACTATGAGATGAGTCTCTTGAAGACAGCATATTGTTGGGTCTTTTTTTCAATCCAATGTGCCAGTCTGTCTTTTGATTGATGAGTTTATGCCTTTAACATTCAGGGTTATTATTGAGACATGGTTTGTATTTCTGGTCATTTTTGTTTATTTTTGTTTTTTAACTTGACTTGGTTTCTCCTTTGATTGGCTTTTCCTTTAGGGTAGTCCCTTCCTTTGCCAATTTTCATTGTTGTTTTTCATTTCCTCCTCATGAAATATTTTGCTGAGAATGTTCTCTAATGCAAGTTTCTCGTTGTGAATTCTTTTAACTTTTGTTTATCATGGAAAGTTTTTATTTTGTCATCCAATTGGAAGCTTAATTTTGCTGGATATAAGATTCTTGGTTGGCACTCATTTTCTATTAGAGCTTGGTGTATGTTGTTCCAAGATCTCCTAGCTTTGAGAGTCTTGGTTGGGAAATCTGCTGAAATCCAAATCAGTTTCTCCCTGTATGTAATCTGTACTTTCTCTCTTGCAGCTTTTAAAATTCTGTCCATATTGTGTATGGTAGGCATTTTTGTTATAATGTGACTTGGTGTGGATCATTTATAGTCTTTTTTTATTTTGGTACTGGAGATTGAACTCAGGGGTACACTGAGCCACATCCCCCTGCCCTATTTTTTGTGTTTTTATTTAGAGACAGGGTCTCACTGAGTTGCTTAGCACCTCACCATTGCTGAGGCTGGCTTTGAACTCGTGATTCTCCTGTCTCAGTCTCCCAAAGTGCTGGAATTACAGGCATGCACCACTGTCCCTGTTTTGTACATTCAGTGTCCTGTAAGCCTCTTGTATTTGATTTTTCCAATTCATTTTTTATGTTTGGGAAATTTTCTGATATTATTTCATTGAAGAAATTGTGCATTCCTTTGGTTTGTATCTCTGTGCCTTCCTCTAGCCCAGTAATTCTTAAATTTGGTCTTTTAATGTTATCCTATAATTCTTGGATGTTTTGTTCATGGTTTCTTATCATGTTCATTGTGTGTTCAACTTTATTTTCAAGAATATATATTTTGTCTTCATTGTCTGAGATTCTGTCTCCCAAATTATCTAGTCTGTTAGTGATGCTTTCTATTGAATTTCTTATTTGGTTTACTGTTTACTTAATTTCAAGGATTTCTTCTTGGATTGTTTTCAGAGTCTCTATCTCTTTCTTGATGTAATCTTTTGCTTCCTATATTTGCTCTATTATCTCTTTGTTGAAGTGGTCAATGGCTGCCTGTATTTGCTCTCTAATCTCTTTGTTGGATTAATCAGTTGTTGCCTGTAATTCCTCTCTTATATTATTCTGTTTCACAGATCATTTTAATTATGTATGATCTGAACTCCTTCTCTGATGTTTCATCTACTGTGCTGCCAATGTATTCTATTATTGTAGCATCTTGGTTTGTTTGGGGCATTTTCTTTGCTTGTTTTTTCATGTTGTTCATGTGTCTTCCTCTCTAGCAATGCTGATCTGAGGTATTACAGTTTCTACCCTGTAATCTTGTAGTGTCCCTGCAGGTTACCAATACTTCACCTCTGGTGTAACTGGGCCTACAGGGACCTTGGGAATGGTCTTCATAGTCCTGGCTGTGTTTGTAGATGGAAGTAGGTAGGGACAGCAGTCTATTGGTAGATAGGGGCTGCAGCATGGTTGGGCTCCTCCTCCGTGTCTGCCAGGTTGTCTGCTCCACCTCCTCTGTGCCTCCTGTCGATTATTCTAACATCTGTGCCATCTTAGTGTTAGCATCTGTGGATTATTTCAAGTTGATATTTTCCAGATTCTTGATATGATTCATAATTTTTGAATTTTAGACATTACATTATGAAATGCTTGATCTTATTTAAATATGCTTTAGCAGGCTTCCTCTAACACACCACTCCACACTGGGAGGGAGGGGAAGGTGCTATCTTACTACTAACATGTGGGGCTGGTGTTCTGGGCTCCCTACTCAGCCTCGTTTGACACCTGTGGAGGCAGCAGTGCCCTATTTTTGCTCCCCACAAGGTCTCCACTGACATGATGGTGATAGGAAGTCTTGTTATCACTGGATGGTTACAAAAGTTCTAGTGGGGGATGGGCAGTTTGTTACAGCTCAAAGGTGGTGAAAATCTAGGGTCTCCACTTAGGTTTTGCTTACTGTGATGGGAGTGGGATTATAGATTTTTTTCCCATAGTGTTTGGATGGAATAGAAAGTTATTATTCAAATGTTTTCTGTTTTCGGTAGTTTTCTCCTTTCCTGTTTCCTTAATGATAGAAGGCCTTTCTTTGGGTTTTGGGGGGACTACTTGTGTTGGGTTTTCTGGGTTTCTGGCTTCTCTAGCACCCAGCATAGAGTATATGAGGGGAAGAAAATACCCAAGAAGCTTATTACTATGCCATTCCATGAGTCCTAAATTTGCTACATGTTCTGATTTTTGTTCACCTTTCAGAGTTTTTTTTTTTTTTTTTTTTTTTTTTTTTTTTTTTTTT
>CM053410.1:86591616-86650742 GCA_028644305.1 Xerus rutilus | reverse complement strand
CCTTTCAGAGTTTTTTAAATGTTTGTTTTGTACATCTCTCGAGATTTAGTAGTACTTAGTGGAAGTAGAATGGAGAAGTGCCTCTCTTCTATTGTAGTGTTGAACTGCAAGTTGTTTCAATTAATTTTTGATAAAGGTACCAAATTAACTAAAAAACAAATATGGTCTTTTAACCAAAGTCACCAGAACAATTAATGTACATGTGAAAAATAAATAGGCTTTATTGTGTTTTGGATGTGAGGTGTCCTGTGTGTCTGCAGGAATATTCAGAGGAGAAATGATTGGATTGTGAGAGTTGTAACCTAATCAGTATTATCCTAGTTTAAATGGACTGATTAGTGGTAACTGTAGGCAGATGGGGCATGGCTAGAGAAGGTGGGTCACTGGGGTATGCCCTAGAAGAAGGGGACATCTTCCTCGTGTCCCCTTCCTTCCCTCTTGTTTTAGTCAGCTTTTTCACTGTAGTGACTAAAAGATCTGACCAGAACAATTTTAGGGGAGGAAAAGTTTATTGAGGGCTCACAGTTTCAGAGATCTTAGTACATAGAAGGCCAGCTCCATTACTCAGGGCTTGAGGTGAGGCAGAACATCATGACAGAAGAGTGTGGCAGAGGGAAGCAGAGAGAGGTCTCCACTTGCCAGATACCCAAAGCCATGCCCCAATTCTCACGTCCTACAGCCACACACAACCATTTCAGTTACAACTCAGTCAATCTCTATCAGAGGATTAATTCACTGATTAGGTTAAGGCTACAACCCAATCATTTCTCCTTCAAATGATTTGCATTTTCTCCTTCTTGCATTTTCTCACGTGAGTTCTGGGGTACAGCTCATATCCAGACCATAACATTTCTCTTTGTCTCTCTGCTTGTTGACCTTGCCATGAGCTGAGCAGCCTTTCTTTGCTGAGTCCTTGTTCCATGATGTGCTGCCTCATCTTGGGCCCAGAGCAATGAGGTTAGCCATCTGTGGACTGAGACCTCTGAGATTATGAACCCCAAATAAACTTGTTCTCCTCTAAGTTGTTTTTGCCATGTGTTTTGGTTACAGCGATGGAGAAGTTGACTGAAACAGGCCTCATTTTGTTCTTTGCACCATACACAAAAGATAACTAACAAGGCCATGGATATAAACATAAAATCTATAAAACTACAAAGCTTCTAGAAGAAAACAGAAAAATAATTGAGACTTATATGCTAGGACATATTTCATAGACGTGGTACACAAAGAACTACCCATAAAACATCAACAAAAATTTTGAATTGCTATTACCAAAATTTAAAACTTCCCTTTGAAAGATATCATAAAGAAAATGAAAAGAAAATTACTGGACTGAGAGAAAATGTTGCTGTAAATATATCTGACTAAAGGATTGTATTCATGATGTAAAACGATGAACATTTGAAAGACTTAATTAAAATGAGTAAAAGACTTGTATAAGTACTTCATAAAAGGAGATGCACAGATATCTAATAAACAAAGATGACTCAGCTTCGTTTCATATCATGGAAATTTAATGAAATACACTGTGCACCCACACAAGTGTACACCTGTTCTGCTACAGTAACAGATTACTACCAGCCAGCAGAGTGATTAAACCACAAGTTCATTATTTTACAGTTTTATGAGTCAGAAGTCTGGAATGGGTCTCACACAGCTGAAACCAAGGTGGGTGGAAGCTTTTATTCCTTTCTGGGTGCTTTGGAAGGGAATCCACTTCCTTGCCTGATTTAACCTCTTGCAGCCCCCCACATTCCTACACCCATGGCCTCTTTCCTCCATCTTCAAAGCCAGCTGTAGCTGCTCCAGTTCCCATCAAGTTCTTGCTGCTCCTCCTTTTCTTATCATTTTTTTTCTATAACCACAGACAGGAAAGGTTTTCTACTTTTAAGAGCTCTTGTGGACCCAACTGGGTAATTGAGGATAATCTCTCCATGTCAAGGTAGATCCTTAACTTTAATTACATCTGTTAAGTCCTTTTTTTATCACTTAAGGTAATATATTTACAACTTCCAGGGAGAGGATGTGAGTATCTTTTTTGTTTTCTTTTTCAGAGGGGACAAATTTTGACTGTCATAATACCCACTATAATATTATATTGTGAGACAGTACCAAGTGTTGACAAGATGTGGAGCAACTGGAGTTCCTACACATTGCTTGTGTGAATGCAAAATGGTACAACCATTTTGAAAAACGGTTTGGCAGTTTCAACAGTTAACTATGCATTTACCACATGACCTAGCAATTCTACTCCTCAGTTTTTATCCAACAAAAATGAGAATATATGCCTATGAAAACTGTTGTTCACAAGTGTTCATGGCAGTGTATTCATAATGACAGAAAAATGTGAACCACCCAGACATCCCATTAACACGTCAGCTAATACAAATGGTGGGATATTCACACAATGGATGTCATTTGGCATTAAACAAAACAACTACTGATATATGCAACATGAATCAGATTCAAAACGGTTCTGATGAAAGAAGCATATGTTTTTCATTTATAAGAAATTCTTGAATAGAGAAAGAAAAAAATGTATCTTTTATGACAGAAGGTAGGTAAGGGGTTGTCTTGGGCCAAGCATAGGAGGTTGACAGACTGAATTCAGCTAACCCGAAGGTAACTGCAGGGTGATGGTTACCCACATGAGCACATTCGTCAAAACTCAGAATGTTGGGCGTGGTGGCGCACACCTGTAATGTCAGTGGCTCAGGAGGCTGAGGCAGGAGGATCACAGGTTCAAAGCTAGCCTCAGCAACTTACCAAGACTCTGTCTCAAAAATTAAAAAAGTTGGGGCTGGGTTGTGGCTCAGTGGCAGAGCGCTTGCCTAGCATGCGTGAGGCACTGGGTTCGATCCTCAGCACCACATAAAATAAATAAATAAAATAAAGGTATTGTGCCCATCTACAACTACAAAAAAAAATTTAAAAAGTAAATAAAAAGGGCTGGGGGTGTGGCTCAGTGGTTGAGTACCCCTGGATTCAATTCCTGTTACAAAAAAACAAACAAGGGCCTGGGATTGTGGCTCAGTGGTAGAGCGCTTGCCTTGCATGTGTGAGGCACTGGGTTCGATCCTCAGCACCACATAAAATAAATAAATAAATAAATAAATAATATTTGTGTCCATCTACAACTAAAAAATATTTTTAAAAACAAAAAACCTCATTCACTGTATATTTATGCTGCAATCATTTTAATATATTATTGTATATTATCACATAAATGGCAGTAATTTATATTGACTGAACCAAGTGTCTGAAAAACCTAGTTAATTTATTACCTATCTAGCTATCTATTATCTATTGGTTACAACCTATTTATTAATATATGACTCTGGACAAGTCACTTTAGCACTATGTCTACTTCTTAGAAAAACTGTGATAAATACACTGTGAGAGATGGCAGTAAGGAGAAAATGAACTAATATTTTATAAGAGACTCAGACTTTAAAGTTATATGAAAATGCCAGAGGTGATTATTATTTTGACCTCATCTTAAATTTGTCAGCTGTATATGTTGAATACTGTACTCACTCTGCACACTTACAATCCCAACTACCCAGGAGACTGAAGCAAGAGAATTGTTAATTTGAAGTCAGCCTGAGCAATTTAGGAAGATACTGTCTCAAAATAAAAAGTATAAAAGAACTGGAGATGTGGCTCAGAGGTGAGGCTCTGGCCTAGCATGCCCCAGTGGTAGCCTCCATCCCCAGGGAGCCTTGTGTTAGTACTGCAGTTGTTGCTCCAAGGAAAAATCTTGCTCCTAGCAACTTTCTCTAAGCTCCAGATTTCGTAAAGTACCTTCTCTGTTCTTCTACTGCATACATTATATTTTATGGACATGATTTTGCTTCTAATTACATTTCCAATCACAGTACTTGGCACAGAGTAATTGTTCAATAAGTAACAACTGCTACTATATGAAACATAGTTGCTGCCTTCAAGGAACACTTAGTTGTCAGGTATGTAGCCACAAAAAATTGCTGAACATATTGAGGCATGACATAATAACATCATGACACAAGTAGAATTCTAGCCCCAAAGGGGGAAATCTGCTCATCTTGAGGAAAAGAGGGTCAGAGTGGGACTCTTAGCAGAGAGTTTGTTTAAAGAGCACACAACAGGGATGTCCTAGGGAGAGACAAAGTACATGCAAGGATACAAAGCATGAAATATTATGGTGTAGTCTGAGAGAGAGATTTAGGTCTAAGTAGAAAATAAATTTGAAAAAGCCATCAGGGGTATAACCACATAGAGTCTGCTATAGGAGAATATAGGGTGCCATGGAAGGATTTTAATACAGGAAAGTCATATGTTGAAAATCACTACTTTTAGCATTGTTAATCATTCTGCATTATATCCACACAGCAACAGAAAACAGATGTGTGAGGATTAAGTATTCAATAGTTCAAATATCCTGCTTTTAAATTTTAATCCTGATTTGTTTCAATGGTCTATAAAAAATTCTTTCTTACCTTGTGACTGCCTTTGGGACATCATCAAATGGCCACTGTGGTCCAAAGAGTCCACGTCCACTGGCTATTAATGCAGCCATCTTCCCACTTTTCAAATTAAGTTGAGCTCCTGTTGCACATCTTAATGCAAAGGAGATTTCAGTTGCAAGGAACATTTAATATATGATCTCTTCTTGGAGGTGGTCATCTCTATTGACAACCTATATGACATAAGAAAAGAACTATGACATCACTGGGTTGTTCTAAGAGTCAGGATAGGGAGGGAAGTGACTATTAGGATAATAAGTAATGAATCCCTATGGTTTTCTCCTTCTCCAGGTTCTCTTCCAGTCGGAATAGTACTTTGAGAAATAGTTGTATGAGGTGCCAACCTGATGATCCTTAAAGGCATACAGTCAAATGAATGTATTAGCTAAGTGTGGGTTCAGTTACACACGTCTGTTTGTTAATTCATACATGTGGACTTCCATATACAATTTCAAGTGGAAGTCCCTTGCAAGACAGCATAGCAAGTTATGCATTTGTGCATGTGTATGTGTGTGTATATTAGAGAAATGTACATAGCGTGGTGAGGAAGGAAGAGGCTCCAAGTATATCCACCTAGATCAGCTGCATTTATTAATGTAACCAAAGCTTATGAGAACACATTGCAATAGACTTGGGTATGCGAGAATGAATAGACAAACTTCTTGAAAAATTATATCTAAATACAGTAGAGATATACACAAAGCAAACAAATAAATGAAATTCAAAGCAATACATTCAATAGTTGAGCTATAACATGTCTCTGTAGAAACCAAGGAGGAACCACTGGAGGATCGTTGGGCACTTAGTGTCTATTCAGAAGAATAAGATGGAGAGCTTAGTGCATAGGATTCAAGTCTTAGAAAAGGCAATGGGGAACAAGTCTATAGAGTCTCAGCCATGTTTTTCACACTGCTACATCTCCGGTCTTTTTTTTTCCTTTCCCCTTCCTGGATTCTGTTATTTTGCGCTAACCTGCACACCTACTTTGTCTATTCTCATAGAAGAAGATGACCACCATCTCTTTTCAACTTATTGCTTTGATTCCGCAATCTCTCTTTCACTTGCATTAGAGATATGGAGTGAGTGCCATCTCTCACTCAATGCACACTTTTCTGGTGTATATTATGTGCTCCAGGCCCAATTCAGAGCCAAAGTAGTTGCCAAAGGCCTCCTGACAGGACGGGATAAGTTTAATGCTTGTATTAGCCTCCAGGGTTTCCCCAGAAGCCTCAGTAGCTGAATTAGAACATTTTTAGAGCTGAAATGCATAGAACTACAGCTGGCGCACCCTCTATTGGGACAGCTTCATAGGCATTTGGCCATCATGAGTCCTCCCACTTCCCGTCCTTAACAAAAGGTTAAGGTAAATGTTCTGTAGCCTGAACATTTGTGACACATCCTCTGGGTCACTAACAACAGAACCAGGACTGTCAATTCACTCCACATAAGTTCCCAGCCACTGCCAGGTGGCAATAGTGACTTTGAAATTGAGTGAAAAATAAATCCATGCTTCTAGGGTTGACATACATCATCTTCCACTGAGTTGCATAATCTCAGCTTAGGTGTGGAGCTGAAATGGAATCTCGTCCATTTTAAACTCAACTTTAAAACTTCTTTCACTCTCATTTCCCTTCTCTTCCCCGTTTGTTTCCTCTTTTTTCCCAGCCCACCCACTCATTTCCTTCCCTTCCTTTCCCTTCCTTCCTTCCTTGTGTAGAAAGCAAGTGTATTCTAGAAACAACTGCATATTTGGAAACAGAACCAATTTTATAACTTTTTCCTTTCTTCATTGTTGTTTTAATTTTTTTTCATGTTTCTTCATTTCTTTATGTTAATTTTCTCTTATTTTGGCTTTCTATTTTTAATACATTATTTTTTGCATTTATTCACTCTTATGGGCTAGTATAGGTTACTTTTATTTTCCTTTTTTATTTTTAATTGACATGTGTACTTACTTATGGGGTACAGTATTTATGGGGTAAAGTAATTCAATACTTGCATATGTTGTTTGAGATCAAATCAGGATAATTAACAATTCCATCTCCTCAGATGTTATCACTTGTATATGTTTGGAATCTTTAAATCCTTCCCCTCTAGTTATGTCAAAATGCATAATCAACTGTTTTAGACTATAGTTACCCTATGGTGCTAGATGCTATAGAATATTATAACTACTACTCCAACTATACTTTGGTACCCACTATCTACTCTTTTTTTTTGGTACCAGGGATTGAACTCAGGGGCACTCGACCACTGAGCCACATCCCCAGCCCTATTTTGTGTTTTATATAGCTTGGTTACATTTTCATGTGTTTAATTAGATTAACTAATCAATTTTTGTGCTGCTGGTGATTGAACTCAGGGCCTCATGTATGCTAGGCCAGTGTTCTGCCATTGAGTTATATCACCAGCCCAGGTTACATTTTAAAATACTTTTATATTTATAGTTCTTTCTTGAGTTGCATCAGCTTACTTCTGAACTTTCCACTTTTATTTATGTTATTCTTTCATGTTTTGTATCATTTTATTAATAGTTTGAGTTCCTTTGAAATTATACACTGTGGTTTCTCTCTTTCTCTCTCGTGATTGACATTTCACCTTGACAGACTTTGTTGTCCATTTTTCATAAAATTAACTTCAGTAAGCTTTGAGAAAGCTAACTTCACAGACTCCTTCTGCTCTTTGCGAACAATCATTTTAAACACAGCATTTTCCTTTCTGCAATTTCCCAGCCTTGCCTGTTCCTCCCTTCCTCCCTGCCGTGGTTTGGGAGTTCCTCCTGTGCAGGGTGTTCTTCGAGGATCTCTGTTGGGTGGTTTTGGTTCTCTTATCCTCAAGTATGGCAGGTGCTTTGGAACTCGCGGTCACTGTTTCCTGCACAGATGCCAAGATGTGTCTGTCACTACTTGTATGTTGAGGTGTGTGCTGTACCTCATTACCCAGTTTAGTTATTTTCTCAAGACTTCACAACTAGCAGCAGAAGACAAATGTGTGTGGAGGTACCCAGATTGGTGCCTGGCACAAAGAAACCATTAATGCTGCTTTCTTTCTTTCCTACGTCTCTCCCTCTGCTCTTCTCATCCTTCGCTTCTGGAGTCTTTCAACCTCAAATCTCCTGCCCTTTTTCTAGTATTCACATTTAAACCAGTTATTTCTGCCTTCAAAGCCTCTGCAGACTTGTTACTGCTATAGTTCTGCTCCATAAGGTGAAGTGACTGAGGCTTTTAATTCAACAAAACTATTTAAATAAAGTTTCACTAAAAATTACACCCATCTTGTTCCAAGCACATTTTATCCTGTTTTGAAGCTCAGAGGCTTTTAAAACTAGAGCACAGATATCAGATTCTTTGACACCCACCTCACTGAAATATGGCTTGTTAGAGGTCAATTGGTGCCCTTAGTTTAATGAAAATAGGCATTTTATATAACCCTTCAAATGTTTTCTTTTTCTTCTTCCATTACCACCCACTAAACCACATCTGATAAAAAGAAAATAAAATAGGAAACTGAAAAACCTTTATTTCATTTCCAAATTTATTTTTATTTATTTATTTATTTTTTGGTACCCAGGAATGAACTCAGGGGCACTCGACCACTGAGCCACATCCCCAGCCCTATTTTGTGTTTTATGTAGAGACAGGGTCTCACTGAGTTGCTTAGCGCCTTGCCATTTCTGAGGCTGGCTTTGAACTCGCGATTCTCCTGTCTCAGCCTCCCAAAGTGCTGGGATTACAGGCATGCGCCACTGCGCCTGGCACTTCCAAATTTAAAATCCACAGAATTTAAAGATATTTTAAACTTGGCCAAAGTCAAATGCTCTGTTTTTTGGGGAAAAAAATCTTTTAAAACCACTGGTTAACTGTTTAGCTTTGAGATTCAAGTTCATAAAATCCTAAGCTCCATTAGTTTGGGTGTTTGACTCCTGATAATACTCGACTGAAAGTTATTCATTCAACAATTGATTATACCACGAAGGCTCCCAAGGAATTTATTCTGTGCACCCTGTAATGTAAAAACTCCAATTTATTAATTTCTCATAATCTCCTACAGGAGACCAATTTGTAATTAGATCTCGGGGAGCAGAGTTTTGCTTTAGGTATGAAGTCACCACACAGGACCTAAGGGATTCTATTTCAGGCCAGTTCCTTTATAAAATCCTATTCCAGATTTTGACTCGGTAATGGATTTCCCAGGTTGGTGATAACACCATATAGAAAATGCCATTTCCTCATTTATTTTTCTTGAATTTCCTGATTTTACAGTGCAGGCTTAGTTCATAGTCTTTGAGTTTACTTATTGTGGTTTGCATAAAATTATCTTCCACTCATCTGCACAGAGTAGATAATGGTTATTTGCCTGTAAATCTAACAGGTACTGTGTATTATTTACCCTCCCGCTTTGTGGGCACTTTCGGAACAAATGAGCAGTTGTTCTTAAAACGTTTTCCATTTTTATGAGATTTGAAACTGTTTTGCCTTGTTGCGTTGTGTGCTTTTTAGCAGCTCGAGCCTGCTTCTTTCATGATGTTTACTCTGGAGCTGGTGTGAACAGAGGCTGTTGGAAATGGTAGAGTGTTAATATCCTGGAGGGCGTCTTGCTACATGTAAAAGATTGCTTCTCTAGGCTTCTGGAAGCAGCAGCCACAGCAGGCCTTCTCCCTCACACACACACACACACACACACAGTCGTGAACAGTCGCACACCTAAACTCACGTTCTCCTGCTCTCCGATTCTGCATGTGCACAACCAGGCCAGGAAACCTGACTCCAACTCATGTTGATGGGGAGCCTTGCTTGGCATTCATTGCTAGACTGTTTGGAACAGCACATGTGTTTCTCATTAATGTTCATGTTTGATTGTTCTAAGTAATTTTTAAAAATTAAATAAACCTGTATCAAAAATTGTCACTTTGTGTTAAAGAAACACAATGAGGTCCCTTTGGGGGAGTACACAGAAAAGAAAGAATGAGGTGAAATATTTCTGTCTCTTTATGTGTGTTGCCATAAATAAGAGTGGCATTAATACATAGTCATACATTTGAGGTTAAAGGGATTTTAAGTAGCTTTTGAACAAATCAAGCACAAAGTAGCATTACTTAGAGAAAGAAACTCATTTAAAACAGAGCCCATTAACAAAATGTGATTTAAAACCATGTCTGTTTTAAATATATGTTCAGGATTAAATGTTACTGGGCCAGAAACTGAAAGGTAAGTGAGCTGATACCTGAATCTAGCTTTGAAGGCACATTTATTGTTTCAACCCATGCGTGGAGCATGGTGTGATAAATCATCAAACCCAATATAATAGAATTAGAACTAAAAACCTTCATAAATTTCCAAAAGTGCAATTATTTGAATCTATCTTTATTTTTCCAACAACTTAAGGGCTGTCCCCAAACTCAATCTGGTAATGCTGTGGCTCTTTTAAGACAAAAGGAAAACAAAACAAGTTTGTCTAGCTGTCATCATGGATCCATATACCCGACCCGAGGCACCAGGTCCAATGTTTCAAGACCCAGATATCAGATTGACATTGCCTCCTGACTCTTACCTATTATTTCAGTCATTTAATTCATTCTGCACATTTTAGACAGTACTTTATGTATTGTTTTTTAATTTCTTGTATTTTATGGTGCTTTGACATCTTGGAGGTCCTGGGGACCGAGGAAGAGACTGCTCTTCCCAAAGGTAGTTCTTCTTTTGCCTGGAAGTAATGACTCTGATACACCAGCCAACCCATCAGAGCCCAAATCCCCAGTCACCTCCTTTATCAAATTGATATACCAGGCCAATACTTCTACGATCTCAAGCCATCCCAGGGCCTGGTACCAGAAAACTAGGGGTCATTTCTCTAGCCAAGGGCCTGTGGAAATTATTCAAACTGTCCAATCCAAAGCTTATTCGGTGTACCTTGTCTCACCCACTCCTTCCCATGAAAACCCCAATACAGCTGCTGGCTCACGTCTTCCCATCTCTTCTGTTTCCTGACTGACCTGAACAATTCCTGATGTGGACCTGGGACATGCGGCAAGTTCCCTCCAGGTAGGAACTATAAGTAATACATTTTCTTTTTATTGGAATAATGTCCTGATCTGTTTGCCTCCTTATGCCAGATGAAAACAAATCTATTGTAGTACATTTTGGCATTCTTCCCTATCATTGACTCATGCCTTCTCCCTAACCCTTTGGCTTCCTTATTCTTAGAGACCTTTCTGACTCTGGGCCTGGCAACTATTATTGCACACCCCTACACACTGCCTTTGGGTTGAGGTATTCCCTTGTAAAACTCCAATTCCTGGGGAGTCTTTTGGGTTGGGAGAAGGAAGACATTATCCAAGGATCCTGGCCTTGGTGAAGGTGCTCCAGCCACCAGACCTACTTCAGCCTGCTCTGCTGCCCCAGGGGTGGAGAGGAGTTCAACCGTGAGGGGCCTCTGACAGGCCTGCTGTGCTAATAACCAGCTGTACGATCCTCTCCCTCACGAAGCATTCCCGAAGCATTCCCGAAGCCTCTTGAGGGAGTTCGAGCATCCACAGAATCTGTGTTCATCTTTATCAGACCACATCCCACCTTGCAGGGAAAACATCTTTTTACTGTATTTATTTTCCAACTGAGTGTAACCCTTCAAGGATGGGCGTCCATGTTTTGTTCAGTTGTTTTGTTCCTGACACACTGTACATATTCAGTGAATGCTTATCGACTTACTGAATTTTGATGCGTAGTGTATTTAATATGACAAATGTATTTTCAGGGCTAGCAGGAGGCAGAAATGTGAAGTTTGTCTCTTGAGTTCTGCTGCAATCTCCTTCCTTAACTACCAGTGTCCACTCATTTGTTCCCGTGCTTTTCCACACTCTCCTCTCATGGTTGATGTTATGCCTAGTCCCGTCATTAACACTAAGGTGTCATGAAGGGTATACCAAAGGGAGCTATTGTGCAGTTTTAGACACCAAGGCATTTGAATGGAGAAGATCTGCTTTGGGGAACTGTGGGCTTTCCAGTTCTGCTCAGGCCATGCTAAGTATGCGACTACCTGCTATCGTTCTTCACCACTACCATGCAACAATTTGAGAACTCCACAGACCTACTCCCTGTGAGTTCCTTGAAACTTATCATATAGCCAAATCTAATGTGGAGGAATATTAGCTAAAAGTGATTCAAAGATCCTCTTAATTGTTCTAATGGAAACATTTCAGAGTTATCCAGCAGGAGTTTGACATCTTGATTTCTTGATCTACCCAATGTTTACAATTTAGGATACTGATTAATATTCACAGAGATTTCTACCACAGCTTTTCCAGTAATAAATTAGTACTTGGATTTCTGTACATTTTAGTATGCCTTCTGAGGACTCTTTCATTTTGGCTCTTCATGACCTTATTTCTCAGTTTCCCCATGATGTATATTCTCTTTTCAAGTAATAAGGGACTAATTCCTTTTAAAATTAATTAATTAATTTTAATTGATAAACAGTAATTGTTTATGTTTATGGGGTAAATTGTGATTTTTTTAAAAAAATATTTATTTATTTTTTTAGTTGTAGGTGGACAGAATATCTTTGTTTTTTTATGTGGTGCTGAGGATCGAACCCAGTGCCTCATGCGTGCTAGGCAAGCACGCTACCACTGCGCCACAATCCCAGCCCCAAATTGTGATGTTTTGATCTATGTATGCATCGTAGAAAGATTTGGCCAAGCTGATTAATATATCCATCACCTTACCAAGTTACTCCTTTATAAAAAATTATTTGTGAACCTAGGGCCTGATGCACTGATCTACATGCCCAGCCCTTTTTATTTTTTATTTTGGGACAGGGTCTCACTAAATTGCTGAAGCTGGCCTTGAACTTGTGATCCTCTTGATTGAGATTCTCCTGTCTCAGGCTCCCAAGTAGTGGGATTACAGGTATGCACCACCATGTCCAACTCCAAGATATGACTTTTTAAAACACAATGTATTTACACTGTCCTGTAATTTAGCCTATGTATTTATCTCTCTCTGGATTATTCTTCTCTTGCTTATATCTCTTTAAAATTCTGACTCATCTTTAAGTGTCACCCCTCCTGGGAAAACAGTAATTCATTCTTAAAATAGAATGCTTCGATCCTTCTATGCTCCCCTGGCACTTCTACTTATAGATTCTGTTACCCTGTTACAGCTTCTTGTATCCCTATCTGCATCTTCTACTACAGCAGGCATTCTTTGAGACAAAGACTTGTCTTCCTTAAGTTTGCCTCTCACTACTTGCCCCATTTCAGCTTCTAGAAGTCAAGAGCAATTGCCTTACACTCTAGGATGGGTTGTTATGGTAAGTAAAGTTAGCAATTCAAATGAACCAGCATATACCGGACACTGAAATAAGGTTATGTATCTATTATTAGCATTTTCCATACGTTCTAGGATCACACTAGCCTTTGTGTTTCATTTATGTTAACGGCGTTAACCAAGCAGACTGCAGATATCACTGAAATCATCCGATGATGCTAATTGCAAGCCAGAGTCTGGACACCCATAGAGAAAATGCAGAAATTAAACAGGTGGTTTAATTTATGTCAGAGACTCTTGAACCTCTGAATGATTGTTTATCTAAAGATTCTGTGACCTCTGAAATCCAGCTACTCATTCCATGTTTTTGATGAACCTTTGCAGGAAGAGAGGCAGAAGATGCTGACCATGGTGCTGAATATTCAAATTAGAAGCGATGAGTTCTTGGACACGTGGCCTTAACATCCCCCAAATCAACCAGTCCTGGCTTAGCACAAGGATGAGTTATTTCTGAGATGGTATCTCGACATGTGCCTTTATGTGTAATACTACCAAACCCACAACTCTTAGGATCAGTTCTAACTAGCATTGCTCAATGCAGAGTGCATGGATGGACAAGATGCGAGTACTAACTGGCATTCTTGAGAGGCAGATGTCTTCATTGGGAAAAATCAGATTTATGGCATGGACATTTATCCTCAAGTTTATAGGTGTACTGTCATAAACTCTCATTCCATGCTATTGCAAACAGTAAGTGAATTTATGGTGATTCCTGGATTATAACAGTAAGTTACTGTTCCACTAATATATTAAAATAAAAATATAAAGTTTCAACTTATTAAAATTCATTTTCAAGAACAATTTTATCTTTCTAAAATTATTTACCAAATCAGAATAGAATTAATATTTTGACCTCTTCATTCTGGAATTTCCAGGATCCTTGGATATTTTTCCTACCTAAAGCCAATGCTTTTTAAATTTCACCTGGTCTTGGGTTGTTAAATTTCATGAGTATGCTGATAATTGCCAAATTTATATCTATAAACTCCCTCTGAACTCCAGAATTATGAAGCCAACCACTTCTTCTACATCTTCTCCCATATATCTGACATCTTAAACTCCTGAGGTTTCCCAAAACCCTCGCTGCCAACACACTTTTGTGTTTTAGTTGAGGAAATGCTATCCTCCCAATAGCTTGACTACCCATCCCCAAATCTGAATTTACTCTTTGAGTGTGTGGCAGGGGGCAGAGGGAGTACGAGGATCAAATCCAGGGCCTTGCACCTACACTGAGTTACTGCCCAGCTCTTTGACTTTGCATTCTGAGACAGAGGCTGCCTAGGTGGCTCAGGCTGGTCTCCAATTTGGATCCTCTTACCTCAGCCTCCTGAGTAGCTGGGATTATAAGTGTGCACCACCACTCCCAGCTTGTTATTTATAAAAATTTTTATTAAAAAATTTATTTTTAGAATTATGACTAACATTATCATTTTAAAAATGACCATGATATCATCTATTCATTTATATAATAAGACAAGAGATCTATTAAAATGAAAACTTAGGTTTTCTGTTTCTTTCTTAATTTTAAAAATTTGTGTATATTTCTATGGCAGTGAAATTTTTTAATTTTAAAAATTTATTTTATTTGTTCTAATTAGTTATACATGACGACAGAATGCATTTTGATTCATAGTAAACAAATGGAGCACAATTCTTCATTTCTCTGGTTGTACACAAAGTACAGTCACACCATTTGTGTTATCATACATGTACCTAGGGTAATGATGTCAGTCTCATTCTGTAGGAGCACTCCCCATACCTTCAACCCCATCCTTCCCTCTTTTCCCATTCTATGCTGATGAACCACATGCCTGGCAGAGTGTGCCTCATTGGATGTAACTCAGGGCTATGATTGGTCTGAGGACCCTATATAAGCTTCTGTACTTCCTGGAATAAATGGGTTCTGCAACTCGCTCCAGCAGAGCAGCCTTACCTACCCCTGGAGTCTGGGTGGAGTGACTCTGCAGACCGTCACCCTAAAACCTTTCCCGTGAGACCCCACTTCATCTTCCCCAAAGACCCCTTTTCATCTCTCAGGACCCCAACTCATCAAGCAGACCCATGAGGCACGACTTCAAACAATATCATTCCACCATTTTTCCTATGCCTGTGCCCCCTCCCTTCCCCTACCTCCCCTTTGCCCTATCCAAAGTTCCTCTATTCCTCCCATGCCCTCCCCTCATTATGGATCAGCATCCACTTATCAGAGAGAACATTTGGCCTTTGGTTTTTTGAGACTGGCTTACTTCACTTAGCATGATGTTCTCCAACTCCATCCATTTACCTACAAATGCCATGATTTTATTTTCTTTTAATGCTGAGTAATATTCCATTGTGTATATATACCACAGTTTCTTTATCCATTCATCTATTGAAGGACATCTAGGTTGGTTCCACAGTTTAGCTATTGTGAATTGAGCTGCTATAAACATTGAAGAGGCTGCATCACTGTAGTATGCTGTTTTTAAGTCCTTTGGGTATAGACTGAGGAGTGGGATTGCTGGGTCAAATTGTGATTACATTCCAAGTTTTCTAAGGAATCTCCATACTGCTTTCCAGATTGGTTGCACCAATTTGTAGTCCCACCAGCAATGTAAGAGTGTGCCTTTTCCCTCACAACCTCACCAGCACTTACTGTTGTTTGTACTCTTGATAACTGCCATTCTGACTGGCATGAAATGAAATCTTAGAGTAGTTTTGATTTGCATTTCTCTAATTACTAGAGATGTAGAACACTTTTTCATATATTTGTTGATCGATTGTATATCTTTTTCTGAGAAGTGTTTGTTCAGCTCCGTAGCCCATTTATTGATTGTTTTTTTTCTTTTGCTGTTAAGTTTTTTGAGTTCTTTATATATCCCAGAGATTAGTGCTCTATCTGATGTATGTGTGGTAAAAATTTGCTCCCATTCTGCAGGCTCTCCCTTCACCTCATTGATTGTTTCTTTTGTTAAGAAGAAACTTTTTAGTTTCAAGCTGTTCCATTTATTGATTCTTGATTTTATTTCTTGCGCTTTAGGATCTTGTTAAGGAAGTCGAGGACTAATCTGACACCATGAAGATTTGGGCCTACTTTTTTCTACTAGGTACAGGGTCTCTGGTCTAATTCCTAGGCCCTTGATCCACTTTGAGTTGAGTTTTGTGCCTGGTGAGTGATAGGGGCTTAATTTCATTTTGCTGCATATGGATTTCCAGTTTTCCCAGCACCATTTGTTGAAGAGGCTATATTTTCTCCAGTATATGTTTTTGGTACGAAGTATGATAAATGTATTTGTATGGGGTTGTTTCTGTGTCCTCTATTTTGTACCATTGGTCTACATGTCTATTTTGGTGCCAATACCATGTCATTTTTGTTATAATTGCTCTGTAGTATAGTTTAAGGTTTGCTCTTGTGATGCCACCAGCTTCACTCATCTTGCTAAGGATTGCTTTGGCTTTGTGGGCTTCTTATTTTTCCAAATGAATTTCATGATTGCCTTTTCTGTTTCTATGAGGAATATCATTGGAATTTTGATTGGAATCACATTAAATCTGTATAACACTTTTGGTAGTATGGTTATTTTGACAATATTCATTCTGCCTACCCAAGAACAAGGGAGATTTTTCCATCTTCTAAGGTCTTCTTTAATTTCTTTCTTTAGCATTCTGTAGTTTTCATTGTCAAGGTCTTTCACCTCTTTTGTTAGGTTGATTCCCAAGTAGTTCATTTTTTTGAGGCTATGGTAAATGGGGTAGTTTCTCTACCCCATTTGTGCATCAGAAGATTTGTCACTGATGTACAGAAATGCATTTGATTTATGGGTGTTGGTATTTGTGGTGTTCAGTAGTTTCCTGCTACTTTGCTGAATTCATTTATTAGTTCTAACAGTTTTCTGGCGGAATTTTTCAGATCCTTTAAGTATAGAATCATGTTATCGGCAAATAGTGATAGTTTGAGTTCTTCTTTTCCTATTCATATCCCTTTAATTTCTTTCATCTGTCTAGTTGCTCTGGCTAGAATTTCAAGGACTATGTTAAATAGAAGTGATGAAAGAGGGCATACCTGTGTAGCAATTTCTGATCCCTGTTGGAAGACTACAGTCTTCCCAAGGATCTCCTTTGGGGCATGGTTGTATAATGTGGGTGCCTGGTTTTATTTCCCTATATCATCTACAGATTCCCCAATTCCTGGTCTCTAATTATTCTCTAAACTGTATCTCACTTATCCCCTCCCTTTCTACTTCCCAGTTGGGAACCTCTCTCTGGAGGCCCTGTGGGCTGTGCTCTGGGGCATGTGCACCTGTCGTGGAGAGCTGTTTTATATCTGGTAGATCAGGATCAGGCTTTGTGAGCTACATGCTGGCCACGTAGCTGCAGTGCTCTACTGGGTTAGTGGATGGGGGTGGGGGAGGACTATAGGTATCTTGATATTGCTTATAGGCCCCAGCCAGTGTCCCAAGATGAGAGTTGCCCCAACTAATGATGGCAATGGCAGTAGCCAATATAACCCAAGATGGCAATGAAGTTGTCCCAAGATGGAGGTAGCCACTTTCAGAGATGGAGCATTGGAACTGGCTGGGTGGTGACATTGGGCAGCATGTTCAGAGATGTAACTCTGTGCCAGGCAGTGCTGTGGTGGGTGGCTCTCTCCAGACCCTGTCCCATGTCCCCAGGTACAAGCTACTGCATGGAGGGGACTATGGCAGCAGTTGCAGTGTCCCAAGATGGAGGTGACTGGGGGAGCCCCACATTGGTAGATTGGAGTCTGCACAAGTGTGGTGGCTGGGGGTCCTGCTTGGGCTTGGCTATCTAGGGTCCTCTAATAACTCACAGAAACAGTATTTCCTCTGCTTGAATCCCAGGTCATGGGGTGACGAGGAATGCATCCTCCCTCTAACCCGCCATCTTGGATCTCTTCTTTAATTTTTATTGCTTTTATTTGTTCAACAACATCTATTAATGTAAGAGCTCAAAACTATTGATCCAAATATATGAATTATAGATTCTCTATTGTCCTGGTAGTTTGAACACATTTTCGTTCCTGATATGCTACTTGTGATTTGTTCCAATATTTATGGAAATTTGACTATTTTAATAGTCTTTAAAAAATGTCAACTGTTGGTTCATAGGCTCTCTATATTGTTTCTTTGAGTATATTAATTTATTTTATTTTTACATTCTCTGTATTATTTGTAGAAAGTTTAGCTCATCGTTTTTCAATCTTTTTTATAGTATATGTGATTAAGGTCATTCATTACAAGATCCACGACCCATTATCTGAAATCTTTGGTGCCAAGTGTTTCAGAATTTAGTGTTTTCAGAATTTAGTGTTTTGGGATTTTAAAATGGCAATGTGGTATATGTACTACATATTATAAAAATCTCCAGTGAAGTCTGTGCCAGTACTGTGTTCAAATATGTTGACATAATAAAGATGATAATTAGTCTGGTATCAGATCAGGTAAAAGTTTGGTGCAATTTTTAAAAATTGATTTTCAGGACTTTGGTAATTCAAAATTCTAAATGAGAGATTATATTGCCTTAGCTCTGTCTCACCAGCAACTTTGTTGTTACTTAAATCTAAAAATGTCCTAATTTTCAAAATGGTTATTCGTTAACCCATAACATAGTTAGAAATAAGTTTAGTTTCAAACACACAGAGATCTGGGGCATCCTTTAATTTTTTGAGGTATTATACCAAAAGGCATGCTCAGATCTTAAGGGTTCCATTTGTCAATTTGGACAAATACCTGCAGTTATATAAGCCATACCTGCATTAAGATAGAAACATTTTATCACCTCAGAAAGTTCCTTGGTGCTTCTTCCAGGTCATCCCTTCTAGGACCATCCACAAATCTGTTTTTTACCATTGCAACTTAGTTTACTCAGAGAATTTCATAAAGGTAGGATAAAAAATATATATAATTTTTGTGCCTACATTCTTTCACAATAAAGTGAAAGTTATCCTTGTTGTTGCATGTGTTGATCCCTTTGTTGCTAGACAGTACCAAAACCATTTTATGGCTAGAACTACTATAAACAAGAAATTTTGTGCACATATTCTTTCATTTTTCTTGGTTAGATACCCAGGAGTAGAACTGATGTCATTTAATAGATGCAAATTTAACCTTTTGAGAAATGGCCAGTTTTCTCATGGGGTTTTAACCATTTTGCCTTCCCAACAGCAATGGAATAGACTTCCATTGGCTCCTCATCCTCTCCAGCATTTGATGTTGTATGCAGTTTTTTGCAGAGCTGCTGTCATGAGAACTTCAGTCTCAGTGTGGTTTTAATTTGCATTCCTCTGATCACTTATGACTTTGAGGACTGTATGATGTTCTTGCGTATCACCTGTATTTCTTCTTCTGTTAAGTGTTTCTTCAATCCTCTGTTCTCTTTTTGTTTTATTGTTTTCTTTTTATTATTGACTTGTTTAATTTTTTCCTTCATAGTTCATGCTTTCTTTGTCTACCCTAAGCAATCTTTGCCTGCAAAAGTCATAAAGATACTTTCCTATGTTTTCTTCTAGAAACATTATGGTTTTAGCTTTTATATCTAGTTCTATGATTGCATATTAATTTGTGTGCCTGGACAGAGGGTCAGGTTTCATTTTTTCATGTGAAAAAATGAACCATTTGTTGAGGAGATTATTCCATTGAAATTGAATTACTTTGTTGCACTTAAGAAAATCATTTGATGGTATACATGAGTCTAGTTTAGAACTCTATCTGTTTTCATTTTCTATCTTTTCATCCATGACACACTACAATGATTATTGTAGCTTAAAAAAGTTTCAAATGAGGTAATACGAATCGTCCAATATTGTTCTTTGTTTTCAAGATTGTTCTGGGTATTTTAGGGCCTTTTATTTTTTATACACATGCTATAGTCACCTTATTTAACATCTATAAAAAGGCTGCTGTAATTTTGAGGGACAGTGTGTCAAATCTAGGTCAGTATAGCAAGGTGGAGGAAAGATCAACAGTTTTGGTGTGTTTAGTGTTGTTTCATTTATTTAGTCTACTTCCGTTTCTTTCAGCAATATTTCATACTTTTTAGTGAAAAGGGTTTACCCATCTTTTATTAAATTTATCCCCAAGAATTTTGTGTTTCTTGATGCCATTCTAAATCATACTCTTTGACTTTTTTTTCCTAATTGTTAATGGCTACAACATAAAATTGATTTTTGTATTTTAATTTTGTATCATACAGCACTGTATAAATCACATATTAATTCTAGTAGTTTTCTTATAGATACCTTAGGAGTTTTTATATACATAACCATATCACCACAAAGACAACTTCATTTCCCTCAATTTCTATGTATTTTTTCATTTGTTTTATTGTAAAAGCTAGGATCTCCAGCATAAATTTTAAGAGAAGTGATTAGAGTGGACACCTTTGCTTTGTCTCCAATCCTAGGGAGAAAGCATTCACTATTAAGTATAATACCAAGTGTAAAGTTTTTTGTAGATGTTTTTGCTAGAGAAGTTTCCTACTAGTATTCATTTGCTGAACATTTTTTATCATAAATATGTGATGTACTTTTTCTACATCTATTCAGATGATCATAAGAAATTATAAATTTCTTAATAATGTGATGAGTTATTTTGAGCATTTTCAAATGTTAAATAAACTTTGCATCATGGTGCAAACTCTACTAGTCATGGGATGTCATTTATTAGTCATTTTATGTATCATTAGATTCCATTTCCTAATACTGTGTTAAGGAATTTTGCTGCTGTCAAAGGACAGTCATGTGTATTGTCTTGAGTGGAGCTTGTCACTCTTCAAATCTTTGTTCATCTAATTAATTTTGACCTCAGATCAAAGCCCTTCCTTTTCGAACTCATTTGTTTAAACTTAAGCTCAACCTTCATTTCCTAAGTGAGATGTCCCTGACTTTCTGGACCATAAAGTGCCCTTGCTTTTTCTTTCCACAGCTGTTTGCTCTCCTGACCTATTTATAACTGTCCTTATACTTTTAAAGTGTCTGCAGTTTATTTGAGGACAGAGATTACGCCTCTCTTAATTCAGTGTCCTAAACCTAGTATAGTCTGGTATTTGTAGGCACTTAAGGAAATATTTATTGAATTCAATTGAAATTCTCACTCAATGCCTTGGGAGACATTTTGGATTCCTGACTAAATAATGAAGGAAGAGAGGTGACTTCTTTTTGGATTTAAACAGATTTACTAAATCCTAGTAACTCTCCTAACAGAGCAAACTGTCATCTCCTCTCATGCCTAGTATTTCTGGGGAGGTAAAATGTCTTTGAAGTTAGGACCATGGTCTCTGGCAGTGTACAGTCTTTGTGTCCCAGGCAATCTTCGACAAATTAATTAATGGCTAGGAATTTCACTTCCTCATTCATCAAATGAAATTGAAAGAAATCTATCTCATGGGGTTCTTATAGGAATTAACTGAATTAATGTGTACACAGACCTAGCCCCTAGTACTCAGGAGTACTAGGTGGTACTAAGTGGTAACTATTTTTCTTCATTCCTTTTAATTTTAATTCTTTGTCATTAGCACCTGATCTAACATGTCTAGTCCTAGTGTTTAGCTCCAGAAACATGGTTTAGATACTACCACTGTAAAGCACCAGCTAACCAACACTGGCATAGTAACTGCCAGGAGAAAAGTTTGGACTACATGGCAGCAATAATCAGAAAAAGTGTCACAGGTACCAAACTAAATGCTCGGTCAAATGGGGCAACCAAGGTGAAGCTTAGGTTATCAGGCCGGGTGAGAAACAGCATCCGGGAAGTAACAGATGCAGCTAACTGGAAGAAAGTCAAGAATGCAGAGAGTCAGATCGGATTTCTAGGCCAAAGTCAGAAACATTAATGGTAAGAGTCAAGTCACGAAGGCAGGGAGAGGGTCACTGAGGGGGATTGTTCAGCTGAGGTCAGGAACTCCGCAGGTCAACTCCAGGGAGGATGAGAAAGTCCACTAATGAGCCTCGCTGCTGCCTGCACAGCATCTCAAGAGGTGGATCACCAGTAAGGCCAGCAGTGCCTCTGGGCTTTAAAATCTGGGAGCACTTGGAGGCAGCATGGCCGCCCCTTCTCCTGCCTGTTTTCAGCCTGCCTCTGTCCCGGCAGCCTCCGGGAAGAGCAAGCCTCCGGCTCACTCCTAAGTGCCTGTCCTCCTCATCCTGGTTTCTGATTCCTGCCCTTCATAGACAACTCTTCTAGCTGTTTTTTTTTGTTTTGTTTTGTGTTTGTTTTTGTGTGTACTTACCAGCCTATTTCTAAATAACAGCCTTCTACCACTATTTCTGTATATTTTTATATTCTATTGACATCCTTGTCAGTAATGTTGATAAGACATAGTTTTAGGTTCTACTGATGTTCTCTTATTGGTAAATGAAGATTTAGGTTATCTACATCCCATCCCCTATCCCTACCTACTTCTTCAATTTTTCAACATTTTATATCCCTATTTTGGGTTAAATTCATATTCAATATTTGTCACATTATGATTGTATGAAAATACTCATAGTTGTTCCATGTAGTTATAGAGATTATATTTTTATACTTTAATAACATATAGTTTTCTCTGGAATCAATACATACCTCTTATTTAGTTCCTTAATTTCAATGTACCTATCACACATTCATTCCTGGTCTTTGCGCTTTTTTTGTTATTTTTTTGGTATTAGGGATTGAACCCAAGGGTGCTTAACCACTAAGCCATGTCCCCAGCCCTTTTTGTTTCTGAGACAGGGTCTCGCTAAATTGCTTAGGGCTTTGCTAAGTTCCTGACACTGGCTTTGAACTCACAATCTGCCTCCTGCCTCAGACTCCTGAGCCACTGGGATTACAAGCATGCCCTACCACAGAAGGCTCCCACTGTACATATTGGAGTAGATAGTCTGTATCATTCTTCCTGTGGCCTTCTGCCCCTCCCTCCTTTAACTTTTAGTTGTAGATGGACACAATAGCTTTATTTTATTTATTCATTTCTATGTGGTGCTGAGGATCGAACCCAGTGCCTCCCATGCCAGGCAAGCACTCTACCACTGAGCCACAGTCCAGTCCCCTCTACCTTTTTGTTCCAAATTGAAGTGGTGATTTTTTTTTAGATATACCACATATTTGCCATTATGAAAGTTTTTTTCCACTGGTACCTGAGAATCTTTTTTCTGTTTCTGTTTTGTTTTATTATGATGGCTTCTTTATTTTTCTTGATCCTATAGATTCAAAGTACTATATGCTCTGTAGTCCATTTTAGAATAATCATACTCTGCCCTTTAAATTTCATAACATAAGCTTGGGTTGCCATGGTCTGCTAATTTTTTTCTCCTTGCTGACTAATGGAATTCCAGTTCTTAGCCTTGAATATTTCTGGCCTTCCTAACAGCTGGTGCAAGAAAGCTGAGGGAAATAAAAAGGGAAATGTGCCCTTATTCCTCACAGTTACACAGGGTAGAGACTCTGCTGCACCACAAAACCCACTCTTATAAAATGATGATTTGAGAACGTCTACAGCAGTATCAACTTCACTCTCCTGTGAAAATACAGTGGCCTATTCTGTCATTTGTTTAAAACTGTTCTTGGAATTATTGTTTGTACAAAGGAATTTAAATATCCAGAGATTAGAATTTGTTGCTATGTCCTATGAAATGTAATAGGTTACTTCTAAAATCTATAAATACAACTGGTTGTATTACTTACTAGTTTGTTTCCCAGGCAATAATATTCAAACGGACATGTCCTTTGTGTGAAATATTATAAATGCTTAGGAGACTTATTTGTTGAGCTAGAAAAGGATTCTGAGTGTCAAAAAGAGAGGAAAAAAAGTCTCTGACTCTGTTGTGTTCTTCATTCAAACAGAATTGTAAGAGTTTTGCCTCCTGTAGAATTCACATGGTCCTTTCCGCGTGGCTGATGCTCTCATTTGGGTGCAGCGCATTCTTCAGAATCTCCTGAAATGGTGCCTGAGAGGTTATTTTTGGTGTCTTCTTGTGTCATTTTCCTCATACCCCACAGTTGATAGTGTGGCTCAGCATGAGTATTTTGGTATTGAAATATTTTTATCTCAGCGTTTTGGGAATCTTCCTCCATTGTCTGCCAGCCCTCCTGCTGCTGCCCCATGTGCCTGGTGACAGCCTGACTGCTCTCTCTCCCTGCCTTCTGCTGAGCGTCCCAACTGGTCTTCTCTTTTCCATTCTTCCCTGTTTTCGACAGAGCAGTGGGGTGATTCTTTTAAAAAGAAAGTCGGGTCTTGTCCCTCTTCTGCTCAAAACCTTATGCTGCCTCCTGGCCTCCATCACAGGGCCAATTGCTTCCTTCCAGGCAATGGCCTTCAAGGCCTGTGGGCCTATGACTGCTCTGGGCTCAGCTCTGCTCTCTCCCTTGTGTCCGCTTTGCGCCAGGCACAGCATCCCAGCTGTCCCACAGACACGCCTGATGCGCTGCCCTCAGAGGCAGAGGCTCTTCCAGACCTTGGCAAGGATGGCACCTTCATTTCGTTCCATCTGCTTAAAACACTCTTCTCAAACAGGACTCTCCCGATTACCCTGTTTAAAACCACACGCCATCTTTTTCTCCTCTCACTCCAACTCCCCCTTCCTGCTCTGTTTCTTTTCTCTGGCACGTAACTTCTTACAGAGCTTATTGTTCGCATTTACACTTTATCTATTTTGTGCACTGTCGGAGGGAAGAGATCTATGTCTGCTTTATCACTAATCACAGCCTTTGAACCTAAAGCATACACAGTTAGTGCACAATAAATGTTTGAATGAATTGAGAAGTGGTTATTATATCTTTCTCCCATATAATGTGACAGGACCCTTTATTTTAGTAATATTTCTGATAGAAGGGTTACTTACAAATCAAACTTTTCCTAATTTTACTGCCTTCATCTGTTTTCCACATTGTAGGTGGAATAATCTTTCCAAAATGTAGACGTGGTGATGTCAGCCCCATCTCCACCCCAACTCCTCTCTGCTTAAGGCTCTCCAAAAGGCTTTCTATGTTTTTAGAATTAGGACAGAATTCTTTGACAAGGTCTATAAACTCTGCATGGCTTGTATTTTGCCTAAGCCATAGGGTCTCTGCGTAGGCTGTTCTCTTTTTGGAATGCTCTTCTTTACTTTTTATGCTTAATTAAGTGCAGGAGCAAAGTCACATTCTAAGGGGGAGGAGGTTGGAAGGGGAAGAGTCTGGAAAGAGTCAGGCTTGAGCAAGCTTTTGTTGAAGAGCAAGCATTTTAAAAAGGCACTGCCCATTCATACGGCTTCTTCTGTTATCTTTTCATCCTAGTCTTATGAGCCATTAAGTGGATGAATCGCCTTTAAAAAACATCAACATGGTCAAATTGACTTTGATAGGAGTAGCCTTCTCCCTCTCCAGTTACACTTTAGTTAGCTGACGCTTGCTGCTGTTGGCTCAACCTGTGGTCAGTACCTCAGGGCAGTTTTGGAGTAGATCCCACCTACGTTTGATAGGGTCACCTGGCATTGTGTGTCCCTCTCTCAGCGCTCACCATAGACACACATAGTCAGCATGCATGAGTCATTTCTATTGCCCTCACTAGACTCCATGAGGATAAGGGATTGAGGCCGGTTATCTTCGCAGATTGATCCCTATTGCCTAGAGCAGTGTCTGCATGAATCATGGTAGATAAACATAAAACTTATTTTTTAATGAATGCCTTGGTATTAAAGAGCCTTTTAGGCATCAACTTTCATTACATATCAGCTCTAAGCCAAGTACCAACACTGCCTGACGCACCCTACCTGTTAGTGTTGCTCCAAGCTCGAGGGTTTGCTGCTTCTTTGGATGATGTGCTTTGAATTCTGTGATGTCCTAGCTAACTTGCATGCCTGGTCTTCAGTAGGGCTTCCTTGTGTTCTTCCAACTGCCTCACATGGTTCTTAAAATCTAGAATCTTTGTTCAAATCACCCTATTAAAACATGAATCTACGTTAGTATAGTGTCACATCGGTTAATGCTGAGTTTAAATGTGGTTTCAGAGTTGCCCAACTCTAAAAACCATCAGTTTTCACTGTTTTCTAAGAACATATATCCTAAACCTTTGTAAACTATGGTCCCGCTGCTCGAGGTGCGTGCGGAACTTTCCTACTCCTCAAGAACTCAACAGTCTTCCGGGGTCCAGGGAGAAGCGTAGGAGAGGAGCATGGGACAGGGGGCAGGTGATGCCCAGGAGGAACAGCAAGGTCAGAACTGAGTGGAGAAGCCAAAGCAGCCGGGAAGTTTTCCACACGGAAAGTGGAGAAAAATTTATTGTCTTCTGATGCTGGGTTATGACGTTTGGTTTCAAGATTCATTTTAGCTTTGAGAGGGACGAATTCTCTGCTCAGTAATCATTGTGCTGACCTGGTTAGTAAATCTAGGAGTTGTTTTTCCAGCAGAGGTGATGGATTTGTTGGGATCCAGCCACAATCCAGCCCTGCTACTGGCAGGCTCCACAGATTTGTAAAAGAGATGAGTCAATTAGGAATCCGGCCTACCTTCTGAAGTGGTAAAAAAGACACTGGCTTCATTTGGCTCCAGTGCAAGTCTGACGTGCTGTTCTCCAGGCCCCCTACATGCCTGCATACAAATGCAAATACAGGGGTGCACTATTTAAAATTAGGTCTCCCAAGCCAGCCCACGATCACAACTGCACAAAAGACCCACACTAGCCAAAATACTATTAAAATCAGCCTGGAAAGTGACTCCAGGGAGTCAAGTAGTTTATGACTTTGGCTGTCACTAGATATTTAATTCATTTGAAGTGCACCTTACAGCTAGGAGGATGGGGGATTTCACAGTAATCCGGGAGATCTTGATGGATGCACCAAGAGTAATGAGGGGCAGCTTCTCAGCCTCACCTCATTATTGTCTGGCTTTCGTCAGAAAGCCCGAGCTTGAGAGTGACCCACTGAGTCTGTTTGGAGGAGGACAAGGCAGTAAAGCTTCAGAAGGTGCCCCGGCCCCAGGCTGACATTTCCTGCTTGCGTTTCTGTGCCACATGTACAATTTAATTGTTGATGTCACCAGTCATAAGGATTTCTATCATCATTCATTTGGACATGGTGGAACTGGAAAAATAAAAACACACCAGCACCAACACGCTGTACCGACCGAAAGACGACTGGAATTAAAAACAAAAGGAAAACACGAACATACTTGGTCTAGTAAGTTATTCTGTGTGAAAACGGAAGATCGTCCAAGATGTATAAATCATAGCAACTTCCCTCCGCAGTAAGCACTTTTTTCCCCTCAGAATTATCGTTTTATATCAGAAAAGCCCTAGAGATTAGAGCATGCCTCGTACAAATGTCACTTCCAAGCTTCAGTGCTAATCCAGGGGAAATATTATCCTCGTGTTCTCCAAGGCCCAATGCCTAGGTGTTGGCTACATGATAAACTTACGTGGGGCTTTCTTAGTGAGATATAGTCCTCCAGAGGGTTGAATTTTTCAAGGCTTACTACAACCCAACCCTTTAAAATAAGATTTAAGCTTCCCTTGTCAGGTTCTTTTAAGAGCTTTTTAAATTGTTTTTATTTGCTTCTTTGACCAGGTTCTAATCCCTAGTCCCCAGTGACGATTTTTGACCATCTCAACAATTTCATGTCTGGTTTCCCAGAGCCCAGAGCACTTGGCACAATTAAAAGTTCTCTTGTTGTTGTTTTTTTTCCCCCTTCCTCTCCCACAGAAGAGCCTCTGGGAAATAATTTGAGATAGAAAATGCAACATTTTATTGTTGCTGTTAGCTAAGCTTTCTGGCCTCTATACTGATAATATGAAAGGTTTTTTTTTTTTCTTTTTCTTTTTTTACCTTTTTTCTATCCTATAAGGACTTCTCTTGAACAGATTAAGTAATAACAGAATGGCTGATATCAGAAATAAAGAATGGTCTGCCAAAGCATGACTAAAATATAATTTTACTAAGCAAGACAAGTGCAGTCCAAGGTTTCCAGCAGTCTGGAAAGGAGTTGTAGATAATTATCTAAGTGATCATGGACTCAAAGAAACCAGAATTGTGTGTCTAGGATATAAGTAACACCATTTGGGCTCTGCAGATGGTATGAGATTGAACTGCTCCCAAATTTCTTGTCATTTAGAAAATAATAAGACCTAGTGACCCAGGCTTTAAACTGGCAGAATTTCCCTCATGCTCCTATAGGATGCATAACAGTTCTGGAAAGCAGGAGCAAAAATTGGGTTGTCTTAAAATAAAATCTCAGGTGCCCTTATCTCTCTGTGGTCCTGGAACTAACTGACAGGCCTGAGATTCCTCCTCAAGAAGTGGTCCAGGAGCTACACCCCTCGACCAGGACTGTCCAGGGCCTTTCTGAGGTGAGGGAAATGTCTTCTGTGTGACACCAGCGTGGTAGCCATTAGCCCAATGAAGCTCCTGAGTGCTTGAGATGTGGCTGATGTGACTGTGGAAATGGATTTTAAACTTTGTTTAATTCTACTTAATTTTAATTCAAATTATGTAAATAGAATGAGTTCGGAAACAAGGCCACTGTCTTCACATTCTGGAAGCTTTCCAGAATGTTGACTGTTCTCTAGGGAAGAGCCAGATACCGTCCTGTGCCCTCACAATGTCCCGACGTTGGTGCCTGGCACAGTTCATGGTCCTATATTTGGGAGCACATCTAACAGCTGCCCATGTCCTGGGCCACCTTCCGTTTCTTACTCCTCATTTCCTGAAAAACTTTCTTGAGTGAGATGGGTTTGTGGTGCTGCTTCTCTTTCCCCAGATATTGGAGCCAAACTGTGTCTCATTATACAGCCGTATAGGGTCTTGTGTTTAAATAAAAGGTAAGAACAAAAGGAAGGATTCAACTTCAAATGCAAAGTTCTTTTTCCTTCAAACTTGTGAACTGAACCAGGAGCAAATCCTCCCAGCTCTACTACCACTTATACTACAAACTAACTGAATTGCTGGATAAAATATAATTAAAACGTTTAAATACATTCTTGTACATAAAAAATGGATATTTTGGCAACAGAAACAAGACAAAGGAAGTCAAAGCCACTAGAAGTTGGAGCTGATATCACAGTACCTTCTAGAATGATCGGATGAATGTGCAGAGACTAGTAACCAAGGGATGGACTTTTAAAGTCCTGATAACTATGTAGTATGGTACAGAGGCCATGCAAATGGACCCTAGAACTAGACCCTGCCTGGATTCAAACACCTAGTCCTGAAACTTATTAGCTCTGCGATCTTGGGCACATTGCATAACCTATTCCTGGCTCAGGTTTTGAAGTCTATAAAACGGAGATTCAAAAAACAACTTCTCAAAGAGGTTCCATGAATGGACTTGGTATAGGTATGAAGTACATGGACTGGTGCCGGGAGCAAGTTTGGTACCATAGAAGTGCTTATGAAATGCCATAAAAATGGATTAGTAAAAATTTAAAAGGATAACAAGTTTCAACCAGAATGTGGGGGAATTGAAACTATCACCCTGCTGCCGGAGAAATTCATGCATCTGTGTTGAAAAGCAGCTTTGCAGTGTGTAGTAAAGGTAAAGAAGCGCATAGTCTATAGTTATCCACTTCTGTACGCTCTAGAGTCACTCTTATACATGGCGCTGCAGACTTTGAAAAGGATGTCCGTTAGCAGTGCAAGCTTGGAAGCAACCCAAATGTCTATTCATAGGAAAAGATAAAAGGTAGTGTAGCTTTGCAATAGACTTCTCTATTGTGGTTAGAAGGGATACTGCGTGTGTGTGTACCACTTCCCGCCCTATCTCCATGGTGTGCGCTGACACTCGTAACATGAGTAACAGATCAGGAGCATATTGGTGACTGAGTACAGTAGATTCCAGAACACCAGCTTGAGCACATTTACAAATCCACGGGCCAATTTGAATCTTGTTTGTGGAAAGTGCTTACATACTAAAATATTTTGAATGAAGATAGGAAAGATTTATAATTAAGATTTATAGTATTTTCTGAGGAAGAGAATAGAGCAGTGGGGGTGGAAAGGAGAGTTCTCAATTGTATTTGTAAAACAATTTAATTCTTAAAAAGAAAAAAAAAGATTTGAAGCTCATGTAGCATAATGTTAACCTGTGTCAATACTGGATGCTAACATGAATGCTTGTGTAATTAATCTCTGAAACTCTGGAATATTTCATAATTTTTGAAAACTCAGTCAATTCATATAAACATAGTAGAGAAGAAAGCCTGTACTTTCCAGTGTTTGGTTGGAACAAATAAGCATCCCAGAAGTTTTTGATGCTGGCCACGTAAAGTTAACACTTTGAGAAACACTGTCTTCTATGCATTATCTTGATATTAATGTGGAATCGTGTTTCTAGCCCAAATTTGGGGAGGGGAGGATAAGAGAAGGGGGAGGATGAGAGAAAGAGAATGAATAATTGGGAGGTAAATTTCAAAATACAAATTATATCTAGTCCTGATATAGGTTCAGTTTCAGCTGAACATTGGAAGCCAGTTTAAATACAATACTTGACCAAATCTGGTTTGCTCAACATGCCCTGGAGAAAGCATGGAGGATCACACAGGGGAAAATATAGGTTTAGTACAAGTCGAGGGACAGTGGAATAGAGCCAGGACCTTGGGTAGAGGGGAAGCCTGGTGAGAGAGAGGGCAATTCTGTGCAGAGTTCCTGTACATGAAAGTTCCAGTCTGATCCTCCAGCTTCTGGGACTGTGAGAGGGGTGAGCCCACCTGCTGGTGCACTGCTCTCAATCTATAAAGACGGGATGGTTCTAGAAGGTGGAGTTTGTTCACATTCCAATCCACCTCTCCACTCAGTCCCCCTCAAATATGTCTTCTTATGAAAGTGGGAAACAGACTCGACCCATTGAAGGGAAACTGACATTTGAGGATTTCAACATGATACATTAACATACTTTTTAATTTTTAAAGATAAATACGAGAAGTAAAATTTTATTTTCTTTGTCAGTGATTGTCAAATACTGTCTTTCAGTTAGGGAAAACATGCAAAGATGAATTTATGTAGATAGTGTTCTGTGTGCTATCACCTGTTCAAAGTCATATTAGATATTAATTTACATATTTTGTGAAATCAAAATTTAAAAATATTTATTTACATATATACACATATATATATTATTTTTTGGTACTGAGGATTGAACCCAGGGGTGCTTTACCACTGACCTACATTCCCAGTCTTTTCATTTTTTTTATTTTGAGACAGGGTCTTGCTAAGTTGCCCAGGCTAGTCTGGAGCTTGTGATCCTTCTGTCTCAGCCTCCCAAGGTGCTGGGAATTACAAGTGTGTACCAGCAGCATTGTTAAATTCAAAGTAGAGTTTCATGTGAACTTGAACATTTCATAATTTCTTCAGTTGACTTTAATGAAGGAAATGAGTGAAGTTCACACTTGTGCATGCACACACATACACAAACAGGCAAACAGATGTTTTAGGCAGGCAAATCATTAACCCTGTTCAAGATTTGGATGTGTTTTTTAAAAAATCTGGAAGGGTTGGGGAATCAAGTTTCTAATGAGAACCAAGCAGCCCAGTTGAACTCTTCTACCCAGTAAGACAGGAAGAGCCTTTCAAGAGCCTTTTAAGTTGAATGATTTAACCTGAAAATTATGAGTTTAAATATTTCTTCAGCTATAAAGGGTCATTTGCCACAAGCTCCATTTTCTCTTAGTAATGATTATGAAGTTGAAACCTGACTGCTGACCTCAGCCTGCTTGGCTCACACACCCAATCGACAGCCCACAAAGTACTGCAGAGGATGGAAACATCTAAACCCTGAGCACGTATGGGGTAGTGGGCGTTGCTAATGACTTCAAGTTACCTTCGGGCATAGCCTTAACTCCGGGTCTGTTTCTTAAACAAAATAAGACAAAGAAACAGGCAAACACCCCACTTTCGGTGGTCTGTATGAGACTCTGAAGTCTATTGGTACTGTTTTTTATACTGTTCTTTCATTTTAAAATCTCCTTAAATGTACGTTTTAGCATAACCACATATGAAGTTTATTAAGCAAGAATTATCCATACTGTATTCTGTTAATTTTTACTAAAACCTATATACAGGAAAATACGTTGATGATTTTTATCTTAAATTTAATTTCTTGATTTTGGTCTTAGTGTTTTAATCTTCTTAATCTACCTCCCTGGGTATTCAGGAATCCTGATTCAGCTATCAAAATGTTACTTTTATTTTAACCTTGTTTAGGTACAAATTCTAGAAATATTTTGTTTATATCCTCTTAAGGCTATTAAGGACAATGTCAGGCAAGGCAGACATTGCCAAGGCAGAAGTTCATCCCTGAAGATCCTGAAGATAGTCTACTGTCGGAAAAGCAGGGGTGTGAGGTGAGGTGGTGCCTAAGATCCTCCCACATCATCTCCCCAAAGACACTTTGACTTGAACACAAACCAAACCAACTTTGCCAGTGCTAAAAGCACATGCATCTTCCTAGACCTGTGCCCCATGTCCCAGGAGACAAACTTGCATTTCTGCCCATATCAGTCAGCCCTAGAGTGGGCCTGGGAACCTTCCCTTCTCCCCACCACCAAGACTGTGCCCAGTCCCAGTGGTTATGAGACTCAGGTATGATCTAGCTCAGCATTAGCCTTGGTGGCCAAGGGACTGTCTCAACACTCCTCCCCCAACTTTGGGCAGCATAGCTATCCTTAGATCAGCAGAGACCTATGCCCTTTGCTCTGGTGGGTCAGACTTTGTTTCAGCCTGTATCACCATCATCTTTGGGCATAGGTGTATTCTTGAGACTGTGCAGGTCCTTGCAGCTATAAGACTCAGGTTAGCATTAGTCTTGGTGGCCAAGAGACTGCCTAAACTTCACCACCCTAACTAACCTTGGGCAGCATAGTATAGAGTAAGATCCTGTTCACTAAGGATAGGACAGGGCAGTTAGCACAGGCCTTAGCCTTGGAACTCAGTGCTGAATGCTAACATTGAGAAGATTCTAATGATCCCCATTCCCAGGCCAGTGCCCATAGATGGAGGCTGAGAAACAGGTCCAGTGCTAGAAAAAGACACATGACTTCACTCTCTGATTCCTACTGTGGCCAGCATCACCTGTGGCTGGTTAGGGCAGTCTTGATTCATGAACCTGGGTCCTACCCCAGTGAGACACTGGTCTCAGTGAACTGTGGGTTTAGGGTATGACACAGCATTGCAGCTGGAGACCATAGGCATGGCACAGGACCTCAAGGCCTATTTCTTTGTGGCAATTCTGCCTAGAGTGGGACAGATCCTTGCAGTGCCTGACACTGGCTAGTGACTGAGTGAAGAGTCTGGGTCTACTCTGCCATCAGGGGGAGGCTTAGGGTGATGGGCTACTCTTTAGGTATACCCCCAGTTCATGCTATCAACTGTGGATTTGAAACAAACCTAGGCTTAGATCACCCTCTAGTGCTGAAACAGTGACGACATACCAACAGTGAAATTGTGGCAAATCTGGACTGTGAGTGCCATCTGATGCTGATATAGCAGAAATTACTATAGACTCAGAGAAAATACACATGTTGAGAATTTCTGGAAAGACAGGTACAAACGAAAACAAATTATGAACACTAGAATGAACACCTAATCCTTCAATGCCCAATCGATGTCAAACACAAACAACTACCAAAAACTTTCAGAAAACTATGGTTTCATCTAATGGTGACAATAAAGTACCAGAAACCTGTTGTATAGTAACCACTTAGGGAGAACTCTCAGATGGAGAGTTCCACACAGCTGTTTTAAGGGAACTCAAGGAAATTCATGAAAACACAGAAAAATCATTCAGTACTCTAACAGAAAAACTTTATAGAGAGATGGAAGCATTTTTAAAAAAATCAAATTGAGATCCTTAATTGAAAGAATGAATTCAGTAAAATTAGAAACAAGATAGAATAACAGAATAAATTAAACAGAAGAAAGAATTAGCACAAAGGTAGATCATTTCGAAGCCAGAGTTTTGAGATGAAACTTGATTCACTGCTTCTGCTGACAGGTGTGGTTTCTGCACAAGCTGCAAGAAGTGCTGCAGCTCTTCATGGTGTGCTGTGCCCTCCAGTGTTAGAGCAGAGCCCAGCAGCTCTCCATCAATTTGTCATGAGACAAGTTTTTGTCTCATGAGTTTGAAGAATGAAATCCAGAGAGCAGGCGAGTTAGCATAAGAGTAGGATTTATTCAAGTGTGCATAGAAACAGAGCTCCTGCAGGATGAGAGGGAACCTGACAGGAGTTGTGGATGAATGTGCTAGTCTAGGGGTCTATATAGCACTTGGGTCAACACTATTGGTCCAAACTTATGCTAATTAGGTTTGGAAAAGTACTAATGCTATGGGTCCAAACTTATGCTAATTTGGGTTTGGAATAATAATGCTATTGGTTAGCCCTGAATCCCATTCAGGTTTGCCTCACTTCCACTTTCTCCCTGCTTGGGGAAAGAGGGAGAGTGAAGCCATTGAATTACATGTGCTTGGTGGGGGGTCTGGAGCTGCTGGGTTGGTAGAAACCCTGGAGAGATGACAGGTGGGGCAGCTTGGCTGGCCCACCCTGCCTCAGGCCCGGGCTTACTCTAGCCCACCCAGGTCATGGCTCCTCTGCTCTGCTACTGCTTTTCGGTTTTGACCCGTGGGTGGCTGTGTGGCTTGGTGGCCAGGGAGCTGTGTCAATTTGAAAATACAAAGTCAGAGGAGAAAAAATAAGAAGAAGAAGGAATAAAAGTAATGAGAACTTTGGGAAAATACTAAAAGAGCAAATATTGGGATGGTGGGATTCAAGAGGACTTGAAAATGCCAAAGGGGTAGACAGCTTATCCAGAGATAATGAGGGCAAACTTCTAAACCTAGAGACTACAAGCATCCAGGTACAGGAAAGCCAAAGGTCTCAACTGGTCTTTCCCCAGACATTATATTAAGCTCTCAAAAGGAAAGAAAAGGGGTTGGGGTTGTGGATCAGTGGTAGAGCACTTGCCTTGCATGAGTGAGGCACTGGGTTCGATCCTCAGCACCACATAAAAATAAATAAATAAGATAAAGATATTGTGTCCATCTATAACTAATTTTTTTTTTAAAAATGGAAAGATAAAAAATTTCTCAAAGAAGAAAAAGAAACAAATAATCTGTGGTGTGTTTCAGATCACCCAATAGCAGACTTCTCAGCAGAAGTCTTACTGGCCAGAAGAGAGTGGCATAGGATTTTTACAGTTCTGAAGGAAAAAACCCCTGTCAACCAAGAAAACTACTCAGCAAAGCTATACTTAGAAAGAGAAGTAAAGATATTTCCCAACAAACAAAGCCAAGAAAATATATCTCCATCAGACCTGTTCTATAAGAAATGCTCAAGGAAATTCTTTGAACTAACAAAAAGAAACATTAATGACTAAGAAGAAAATGTGAGAAGGTATAAAACTGGTAAGGGTAATGATACAAATTCAGAATGCTCTAATATTGTAAACATGGTGAACAAACCATTTGTATCTTTAATATGAAGACCAATCCAAACTCAGGTTTGTCCCAATACACTGTTAGTGTGAGGTTCAGAAAGAACCAGGAGATACCTCAAAGGTACAAGGAGAGCACCTAGAGAGAGCAGTCTGTCCCCATAAGACCCTCCCTGGTCTTTCTGGCTGCAGTGGGCCCAGATATCTTATCCATGGTCGTCAGCCTGTGATCCTGCACTGTGGAATTCTACCCAGCTCTGGGTAGAGCTCGACACCATGAAGGGATCAAGTCCCTCTGTCACATCTGTAGCCACAACTGCTGCCAAGCTGTGTTATACCCTGAGCCCACAGCCTGCCAAGACCAGCACAACACTGGAGTAGGGCGAGGGCCCACACTGCTGTGGGTTGCCTATTACTGAAGTGGACTTTTGGCCTGAGACCACTGCAACCAGCCAAACGTAGTTCTAGCGGGAATAAGTCTGATAGACAGGAACTGCATCTTCCTGTCATTGGAGCGATTGCAGAGGCTCCATCTCCTGGCAGGCCTTATGATGGAGACCACTAAGATCTGCCTAGTGTTAGGTTTCACCAGCCCAGCAATAAGTTCCTGGCAAAGGCCTGTGCTTACTACACTGTCCTATCACCAGCAAACACAGTCTTGCACCATCTACGCTATTCAAGGTTAGGGTAGTGCTGGGGACTGCAGTTCCTTGGCCATGTTGGCAAATGCTCAGCTGGCTCATCCTGAGTCTCCAGACCTGCAGAGTCTTGGGGGTGCACCAATGACCACTCTGCAGCTGGCAGTGATGCAGCCTGAGAAACAGGCCCATCCCGCCAAGGTGCAGGTCTGTCTGCTGCTGACACAGTTCTGGGATCCTGTCTACAAGCACTGGTCTAACAGATGTGCTGACTAAGGTTAGGGGACAGGCAACGGAGAAAGTGCCTTGGCCAAAGCTGATGCTAGCCAGGTGGTATCAGAGCTCCACAGTCTGCACAGTCTTGGAAGTGGGTTGGGTGAATCCCATGCCTACAAAACTGGAAATAATTTTGTCTAAAAGTTGAGTCTGTCCCCATGGTGCACAGGTCTCTGCCTAATGCCAGCTTGGTCTAAGGCTCAGTCAGTGAGCCCTGGCTTATGTAGGGGGCTTCAGTTTCTACCAGGTGCTGGTTCTCACCATGTTGGACCTGCCCTGGCTCCAACACAAAGCCCTGTGCTAGCTTTCTTGTCCAGCTCTTGCCCTGATCTCCAGTTGGTAGACAGAATCTTTCTCCATGCTCTGCTGCCGTAGGGGGGAAGCACCATGGTGGAGGCAATCAGCCGACTGGGCTCATGTGACCTCTGTGCAATCCTAGGGTACTGGTCTAGTGGTAGGGGTCGTAGGACTGTGCCCAGCACTGGGTTTCATATTGGTGGACATGGTACTGGATTTGAAATCTAAGGCCTGGCTTTAATTCTTTCTCCTTCCTCCAAGCAAGAGGAGTCTCTCTGCAGGCTGGGCTGCTTGGAATTAGGGTTGGATAATGCTGGCAACTCTGCTTTCTGTCTTGTTCAATGCATATTTATGTTTTGCTCTACTGCAAGCAGTTGCAATGGTCTCTCACTTGGTTTCTTTAGCTCTTGTGAAGGTATTTTGGTGCATGAATAGCTGTTCAACTTGGTGAGTCTGTGGGGAGAGGATCACCAGTGGATCTTACTCAGCTGCCATATTGCTGCACTTCCCAATTCTTTATCTTGAACCCATGGCATTGCACATGCTAGGCTAGACCTCTGCTGCTAAGCTACACCCCAGGCCTCCAATTCTTTTTAACTCTGTAGCTTATGCTCCCTCCACTCTAGCATAGGAATGATTTAGGAGTATGGACTTTGGAATCAAATAGGACAAAATAAACTTCTGGCTATACTTTCTTTGCTGTGTGGCTTTTTTTAAAAAAATATTTTATTAGTTGTTGATGGATATTTATTTATTTATTTAGAATCGAACCCTCACACATGCTAGGTGAGTATTCTACCACTGAGCCACAGTTCCAGCCCTGCTGTATGGCTTTGAGCTTAAACTACCTAAACTTTATTTTCTGCATGTGTAATGTAGGAATATCATTGTTCTCCCAGGATTGTTCAAGGATTAAATAGGCATTATTTAAAGCAGTTGCTGTTATTATAATGAAAGTATCAGCAAGTTAATAACATTGTCTCAGCCACAAAATAATACTTGATTTTTTTCACAAGGAGTCTAACATAGCACCATGCTTGAGAGCGGCGGGATCATTGCTTGAGTTGAAAATCAGGCCCTCAGAGTTCCTTCTAAAAAAGAGTTCTCTAGGGAGGAAAAAGATTGCTTGGAGAGTGTGAGTTGTAGATGAGTAGAGGCTTGCCTGGAAGTCATCTTCCCCTCGCTTGCAAGTCTCTGATGAGCCCTGCCACAATTTTATCTGAGCCTAAAGGAAGTTGAGTCAAAGAAGTGGAGGCTCCTAACCCCTGGCACTTTCTACACTAGGTTAATTAATGGCTGTTACCTAATATAGAAGTTATAGAGTGGGAGGGCAGAAGAGGAAGAAAAAGCTTGCATGTCACATGTCTCATATGCATCATGGAGCCTTTGAAGGGTTTTACACAGGAAAGTGGGAAAATTTCTGATACATAGGTATTATAACCAGGTAGCATGTGGCTTATAGAACATTAGTGTTTATTGCAATTTATTTCTACATGTGAAGGTTAGCTTGCTCAAGAAACCTCCTGGAGGCTGGTCTCCCAGAAAAAGAGCTGACCTTTCTTAAAGCTCCATGTGAACTAGTATGGTTCAGTTTTTTTACTTTTTTTGTATTTTTCTTTTTCTTTCTCTCCACACTCCTCCCCACACCCCATGCCCCTGCTGCCTAGTACTGGGATTGAACCCAGGGGTGCTCTACCACTGAGCTACATCCTCAGCCTTTTTTGTGTTTTTCTTTTTAGATTTTGAGACGGGGTCTCACTAAGTTGCCCAGGCTGGCCCGGAACTTGCCATCCTCCTGCCTCAGCCTCTCAAGTAGCTGGATTACAGGGTTGCCTTACTACCTCTGACTGGCCCAGTTCTTAAGGTGATCAGTCCCAGTCAGCCACAGGCATAGACCCTCAGCCTCAGGCAGGCTGGTGGTAGTACTGTGACTTCCCCAGCTATGAATATTAATTAGGCAAATCCAGCACCTGGCTTACCACATCTTGTAGCTGCAACCATAAGACCAGGATCACGGTTTCTGGTTATGGCAAGAGAGGGGCTAATATTACCTGCCAATGGAAAAACTTAGACTGGAGTCAAGCTTCTATCATGTCACATTGCCATCTTGTTGTCCCTGATCTTCATCATAACATGAGCTGCTGCTTCTCTAGTCATGCAGCTTAAAATCTCTCCAATCAAATGGTTAGTGGAGAGCCGGGCACGGTGGTGCAAGCCTGTAATCCCAGCACTTAGAGAGGCTGAGACAGGAGAATCGCGAGTTCAAAGCCAGCCTCAGCAATGGCGAGGTGCTAAGCAACTCAGTGAGACCCTGTCTCTACATAAAACACAAAATAGGGCTGGGGATGTGGCTCAGTGGTCTAGTGCCCCTGAGTTCAATCTCCAGTACCAAAAAAAAGGGTTAGTGGAGCTCCCCAGAATATAATGTCTAGCCAGACAGGTGGTTGTGCTCTGCTGTGGAAAGGAGAGGCAACGGGAGGCTATATTCCTGCTATTGCTATCGCTTCAGGGCATTTTATCAACAAGCACTGCTCTGGCAGGTCTGGGTGGGGGGTTATGATATTTGTCCATTTACCTGTGTTTGCATGGTTATTTAATACAAACCATTATATTAATGTACAAAAATAATAAAATGAATATATTAGATGAGGATTGAAACATTGCCAATACCACCAACGTACCCTCGCATCCCACTCCAGATGCATCCTCTCCCTCTATCTCACAGTTGATCAGTATTATCTTCACTTTATTTACTAGTCTTTTAAAATCTTACTGCCTAGTTTTCTGTTTGAACTTTTATACATACAGTATATGAAGTTGATACTGAAAGTCATGTAACCTGAAGTCAATACACTCCTGCAACTTGCTTTCCATGTACAATTCGTTTCTGGGATCCATCCACATCTGCAGTGTTGGCAGCAGCCATTAAGCACATTAACAGGACAAAGCCAAGCTCAGGCCTGATTCAGTTGCTGGAGACACAAGGAACGGCCCGGCTCCGAGTAGCTGTGGCTCCAGCCCATGTGGCACATGTGGATGCTGCAAAGGTGCTGGTGTGTGTCAGCTTATTCACTGCTCTTTCAAAACACCTGACAAGAACAGTTTTAGAGGAGGAATATTTATTTGGTACTCACGGTTTCAAAAGTCTCAGTCCATAAACAGCCGACTCCATTGCTCTGGCCCTGAGGTGAGGCAGAACAACATGGCGGACGAGTGTGGAACAGGAAGCTCAGGACACGGAAAACAGGAAGCAGAGACTAAGCTCCACTCATCAGGGACAAAATATAACCCCAATTTCCTACTTCCGTTGGCCACACCCTTCCTGCCTACAGTTATCAACTAGTAAACTCATTCAAGGGATTAATGCACTGATTAGGTTAAGACTCTCATAATCCAATCATTTCAGCTCTAAACTTTCTTCATTGTCTCACGTGATCTTTTGGGGGATACTTCATATTTAAATCACAATATGGTATTTAACAGCTGAGCCTTTCGCCAACAGTAGTCCATTCATTTTTGTTGCTGTGTTTTGACTTTGTATTCTATAAATATGTTGTTGGTCAATTTTGATGTTGTTGGACATCTGTATTGCAATAGAGTTTTTGCTTGTTTGTTTGGTGTTGTAAACAAAACCATTCCAAACATTCTTATATGTATTTGCTGGTGCAAATGTGTGAGAGTTATTTTAAGGAATACGCCTACAAGTGGAATTGTTTGGTCTAGGATACAGACGTCCTTAACTCTACATTATAATTCTGAATTGTCTTGCAAATTCATTGCATGATATTTCATTAAAATACATGGTTTGTTATTATTTTGGCTGCTCCACATTCTTACCTAATTTGCCTTAATTTTTGCCCATCTTGTGGGGCATTTTGTTATAATGAAAATGTGTATATCCCTGGTGATTAATGAGTGAAAAATTTTCTAGTATTTAAATTTCCATTTGCATTTACTTTTCTGTAAGCATATCTTCTCTATTTTTCTATAGACTTTTCTGTATTATTCTTAATCATTTGTAGTGTACTCATTTTTGATTGATTATTGAGGCCACAGATATTTCTTACACATTTGTTTTGCTTTTTACTCTATGGTTTCTTTTGATGAACAAAATTTTATTATTCTACTTTTAAATTGTCAGATTGATTACTCTTTATGGTTTCTGTTTTTGCATATTAAGAAAGATTGTACATTTAAAAAAAAATTTTTTTTTAGTTGTTGATGGACCTTTATTTTTTATTTATTTATATATGGTGCTGAGGATCGAACCCAGTGACTCACGCATGCTAGGCAAGCGCTCTACCACTGAGCCACCACCCCAGCCCCAGATTGTACATTTTTTACATACAGATATTTCTTTAAACGTGTTCAAAGAGTTTTGGAATTTGACTTCTCACATTTAAATCTCGAATCTACCTGGGATAGGGTTGTGAATAATGTGATGTCAGACAGGAATCCCAATAAGCCAACACCAAGACCATTATCGAATGTACCTTGTCTCTGTCTGCTATTGCATTACCATATATGAGTAGATTTATTTGGGGGCTCTGTGTTCTGTGTTGTTAATCTTTTTACTATTCTTCTGTCTCCGTTTTGTTTTCCGTGAAGTGGGTTTGGCAGTCATCCTTCCAGTGAGCATCGTGAGTGGTAAATTCCCTTTGTCTGAAAATACCCACATTTCCTCTTGTTTTTCTGAATTTATGTTTAAAGCCTTATGGAATTTTAATTGATGTGTATTTCACATTGAGTGAACTTCCCCAAATATTTGTCTTATCATACTGTCTGAGAAGCATGCTTTTTATGCAGCTTTTCTTCCTTATTCTGCTTACTTCTGAGCCTCTCTCCCTGATCGCCGAGTTTTGAACAGTCGTCACCCCTCATCGAGGGACCCACTGTGAGGTGGCAAACCAAGACGGGCAAATTCAGACTTTTTACCTTCTTTTGCTGCATCACGTTTCTTTCTCCTGCATTCATTGTTTCCCTTGCCTGCCTGGAAATCGGATGCCTGTGTTAGAGGTGAGATCTCTCTCACCTCACGTGGCGTGAATGTGGCCGAGAATGGTGTGAGGTGGCAGCAAATAGAGCATTTCGGTGTGAGAGAAAAATTATTGTCATAAGAAAACAAATGCAATGAACCAGAAACTGGTTCAGACCTTCCCGCTGTGAGAAATAGTCACAAAAGCAAATGTGACCCACAGAAATAAACAAAATTTGACAAAGGCATTTTGTATAAACCAGTCTTTCACCCCTGTCAGGAATTATAGGTCTGAAATGTAAAGATTGTAGCACACTTAATAATCCTTGTCCAAATACAAATAATTAATGTCCAATTTATAGTGGAAGAAAATGAGTTCCGTAAAAACTGAGAAACTTGCCAAATATATCCATTGCCAAATAAGCAGTACTGAGTACTGGGAGTCTGTCTGTCCTCTCCTAAGACCGAACATCCTGACCTTTCCCCATAGGAGAGGTTATCAAAACATAGCTAAGTCGCTGGGGTTAAGAACCAGCCTCTCGTTAGGCACAAGGAGGGCACCTAGCCATCTTCTACCTAGCTTTCCCACATGACGGAAAATGCCAAAGGGCAGAAGCATGAGCTCCAGCTGCTCTTTCCTTTAGATTTCTTTCTTTTTCATTCTTTAATGTACAAATAACCTCCTGGATATTTGGTGAATTGAGGGCCTGTAACTCATTATCAGCTTTCTTCCAAAGATTGGAATGACTCTAGTCAGCACTTGCGGAACACGTGCTGTGTGCTATACACTGTGGTATCTCACCTGGAGGATTTTATTTAATTCTCACAAGAGTCAGACAAGGTATATTGTCATTTTCATATTACAGAAGAGGAAAGTGAGATCAGCTGGACTAAGAAATTAGTTTGTGAAGGTAACTCCAGATATAAATGGTGGAAATGCATTTCTAAAACTCAGTCATATCTAGTTCATTCCAGTTAAGAGCCTGCCTTCTTACACTATGAAATAATCCCACTTGAAATTTCTATTTGGTTTGATATCTATTCAATTTCTGTCTCTATTAGAATTTCCTGAGTAAATATGATGCTGGATGTTATTGGCATTAGACAGTCACTCTGTGTTGCCAGCACACACACACACATAAAACCAACACAAGCTGACATTAGCAATAACAGACTTAGATAATGTGTCCACTCTCAGATGAAAACTGGAGCCAGGGGAAGAGGCTGTGTGTTGATTGGGTCAGGTCTGAGTGATGCATTGATTCATGAACCTCAAACTGGCGGAGGAGAATTGATGACTCACTTGGTAATCTGGGCAATTCTTGAGGCCGAAGATGGGGACAATTCCACCAAAATTGAATGGATGTCCCTTCTGCTGGGGACAGGAGCAAATGGGAATGCAGACCCTTAGGAAGATGAAGGAAAGTAAATCAATGTCAAACAGACTCCTTACTCCCTTTCTAGTAAAAGATTAACACATATGTGAAACTTCAGGAAAGACTATGATTAGATTTCACATCTTAAAATATTTCAAGGATGATGGATAAATTAGTTATCCATTGGTACATTGTGTCAAATTATCCTCAAATAAATAATAAAAAATAAATAATTTAAGTAATGAAAAACAGTTTTGTTGGTTAGTAAATTGGGTGTGGCTTTGCTGGCTCAGGGTCTCTCATCAGGTTGTTGCTGAACTATTGATTGGGGAAGGGTTTGCTTCTGAGCTCACTCACATGGTTGTTGGTAGAATTCAATTCTACCCAGGCTGTTCCACGAGGAAGTCAGCTCCCTGACATGTGGGGCTCTCTGAAGGGCAACAATAGGCAGCCTGCTTTCCTTAGAGCAAATAAGAGAGAGAGACACACACATACAGAGAGAGAAATAAGATGCTCAAGGCAGTCTTTTTATAACCTCATCTTGAAAGCAACACCCTGTCACTTCTACCATTTATTATTCTTTAGAGGTGAACCAGTAAGTCCAGATGGACTTTCTTCAAGGAGAGGATGGCAGAAAGGCATGAAGCAAGGATGCTTAGGGGGATGAAGACTGAATGTTTGTATTCCCTCAAAATTCCTACACTGAAAGTCTAACCCCTAATATGGGATTTGGAGAAGAAATTAAAGAGATAAGGGTGGAGCCATTATGAGTGGGCTTTTAGAGACACCAGAGCTTGATTTCACTGCCTTCTGTGTCGCGTGAACACACAACAAGAAGAGGGCCATTTGCAAACCAAGAAGAGGGCCCTTGCTAAATACAGGATCTGCCTCCACCTTGATCTTGGACTTCTCAGCTTCTAGAAACATGAGAGATAAATATTTGCTGTTTAAATCACCCAGACTCTTGTGATATGTTACAGGAGCCTGAACTGACTATACCAGGGGTCATCTTCGAAGATGCTGACCATAACATGTGACTTGTGTGTAGCTGTACACATGTATGTTCAGAGAGTCAGTGAGTGCGCAAGGCATGGTGCCAATAGCCCCTTGAGTTTACATTTTTCTACTAGGAACATTGCAGGAGTAAAACAGTAGTGATGGTCCCTGTAGGCAGCAGATGGCAATTACAAGTTGGTAATGTGATCTGGGTCACTGAGAACTTCTTCCACAGACAGGGGAAAGTCTGGGTAAATTACAAGAAGTTGGGCTCCTAACAGCCTGGTGAAAGCAGAGTTTTGAGATAAAACTTGATTCCCTACTTCTGCTGGCGGGTGGGGTCTGTGTAAGTTTGGAGACCTCTAGCAGCTGAGAAGTGTTATAGCTGTCAATAACAGGGCCCAACAGCTCACCAACTTATTTTTGGGTTCTTATCTCCTCAAGGAAGATGAATGAGTGTAAAAGAAGGATTTACTGAAAAATAGAAGCAGGAACAGAACTCTTTTTTTTTTTTAAATAAAGTGATTAATTAATTAATTTTGCAGTAGAATGCATTTTGACATATACACAAATGGAGCACAACTTCTCATTCCTCTGGCTGTACATGGTGCAGAGTCACTCCAGTAGTGTAATCATACATGTATATAGGATAATAATGTCTGTCTCATTCTGATGATCTTCCCATCCCCACAACCTCACCCCTCCCCTCACTCCCCTCTACACAAACCAAAGTTCCTTCATTCTTCCCTCTCCTCCCAACCCACTATGGATCAGCATCTGCTTATCAGAGAAAATGTTTGGCTTTGATTTTTGGGGGTTGGCTTCTTTCACTTAGCATTATATTCTCTAGTTCCATCCATTTACTTGCAAATGCCATAATTTTATTCTTCTTTAAGGCTGAGTAATATATCATTGTGTATATGTACCATATTTTCTCCAAACAGTCATCAGGTATACTGCATCTTGCAGTGCAAAATGAGTCCCAACAGCAGGGCTTCTCCATCCATCGTGTGCTAGTCTAGGGATTTACATAGGACTCGGGTCACTGCTGTTGGTGCAAACTTATGCTAATTAGGGATTGAAAAAAGGACGAATGTTATTCATTCAAACATATGAATTAGAGTTTGGAAAGGTACTAATGCTATTGGTCATTTCTTGAGTCCCACCTTCCATTCAGGCTTGCCCCACTTCCATTTTCTACACGCAGGTCATGGAGGTTGAGGTGGTTGGATGGTCTATGCTGGCAGGCTCCAGGCCTCAGCTCTGTGTGGAGAGGGCTTCTGCAGCAGTCGACTGTACAGTGTCCAGGCCTGGGCGCCCAAGGATGACAGGTCAGCACACCTTGGCTCTCCTGGGCTCCAGCTCGCTGTGCCTGTCTGCTGGGCCTCACAGGCCAGGGTGTTCTTGCTGCCTGCGTACCAACCCACCCAGCCACCACTCGGACTGCTCCACGGCTCCACCGTTCTGCTGCAGCTTCTCTGCAGGGACCAGTAGGCTGGCTTCAGTCTTGGCAGGCGGGGAGCTGTGTCACTGACACTCAAGCAATAAGGTAAGGAGAAAGGAGCGGAACCAGGAGAGGGTATTTGCTTGAGCAGACCCCCAGCAGGAGCTATGCCTTTCTGTTAAAGCATGCGGTGAGCCTAGGGCCTCTCCACAGGAAAGGTGCCCGAGGAAGGGTTACCTGGACTTCACTCTCTTCCAGACTCTTGCTGGCACTGTCCACTGGCTGAACCCAGCTAGGAGGCAGAGTAGGGAGTCCACTGACGTAGTCTGTAGGTCAGCCTCCTGGGGCACAGAGTAAAGTGGAAGTGTGGAGGATAGGTATGGAGGGACAATGAAGGCAGTACAGAAAACAAATGCACTTTGGAGGAAAATCATATCCACGTTGGGCAGAGAAGAAGAAACAGGCCTGTGGGTAGGCATTGTTTGGAATAAGGTAAATGCAAGAGCTTGCTGATAGAGCAGGGTACCTAACATCAAAACGGGCTTTCAAATAATTGCATCTCTTGAAGATCCTTAAAAATATGAAATGCATATCCATCTCTATGAAGTGATTTGGGGAAAATTGTACTGATGAAAGGAATCTGAGTGGCCAAGATGACTTTGAAGGGTCCTTGTAACTTGAGGATGCAGTGTTCCAGGAGGAGCGATGGAAATCAGGGAATAGGATCTCCTGCAAAATATTCACGACTCTTTGAAATGGAAATCAGGCTATTTCAATTTAGGAATCAAATTAAGGCAAATATTCAGGGTGTTGGCAGGCTGTGCTGGAGACTATTTGAAGCAGCAGCTAACGAAGGGAAGCGTGCTTTTCCCCGGATGAGGCAGGACCTCATGCACCCTGTTTTCATCTTTACTTAGCACCTGCTAGCTTGGAGTGGTGTCGCCCAAGCAATCAGAGCGAGTCTGTGCCAGGAGCCTGACCTCCCCATGTCTGCTGCCCTTCCCTCCCCCACACCCCATGACGGACTGTCCTGACATAGATGGACAGGGGACTGGTTTAAAATGACAGTCTCAAGTTCTTTTAGGAAGAGAAGACTAATTCAAAGAAACAGTCAGACAGGCTTCCTTTCTCTGCAGAAATCATCAGCGCCCCGCTTCCCCATGGCCCACCTGGGAGCCCATTTTGCCTTTAGGTCGCGATGGCAGAAGACCGATGGTGAACTCTGCAGGCATAGCATGTCCTTCATCCTACACAGAGCCATTCGCAATGACTTCTTTCAGAGCTACCTCTACCTGCTGGAGAAAATCCCCCTGGGTAAGTGAGTCAGAGCTACCAGAGAAGGGACAAGAAATGACTGAAGGGACAGTGTGAGGTTGTGGGACACCTGGAAGAGACGCTGGAAGGAGGAAAGAATTGCAGCCAGTGTCCGAGGGACGTCGCCTTTCAATGGCATTCTTGTACAGAGCGGCAAAGATCAAGTGTCGCCTCACAAGCAGGACTCTATTTTGGGCTTTCCATGCACCCTCAGGCAAGTGATTTGCTTCTGTAGGTGTCGGTTGCCTGTACCCCACACACATAGAAACTCACTTCTTGAGTTTTAATATTTGCAAAAGTTTGGAGGTGGACAAATTTGGTAACTCAAAGATGAGAGTGTATTTCACGTACATACATATATGCATGTATATATGCAATAGTATATACAATAAGAGTTAAAAAGAGACTAAAAATAATAGATGAAAATGTGCTTGGGGTGTGTGTGTGTGTGTGTAAGTGATCCTCTCTGGCCTTCCTGAGTCACAAGTATCACTGGAGAGCCTAACAGGAGAAGATTTTAGTTTGGTCTTTGAATAGTAAGAAGAAAACCTAGGGCAGAAAACCTAGGGCAGGTGTGTGACTCCATTTTCGTGACTTCCTCCAGGTTTTAGGGAATCTGACAATAGAGCAGTAAAGAGCTTATCTGGTTCGTCCAGGCTCCTTTTGTCAACCTCTGTGCAGGTAGTTCCTTCAGGGCACTCCAGACTGCCCTGAAGAGGAAACAGCTTACAATTAGAGTGAAGGGTCACCCCCCCTTCCTTGGTTTATATTTTCTCCCAAAGAAAGCAGAACCACTGTGCCTCAGCCCAGTCTGTTTTCTTAAGGTTGCCTGAAAGCCCCATTGTGCACGGGATGTGGCCAGAGTTTCCAGCTGTGGAAAGGGCTACATAATTCTTTGTATTGCATTCAATAAACTACATGTTAGTAGTCGACCAGAGTCTCCTTTTATACATCCGTTTCTGAGGAATCGTTAATTCTAGACATATAAATACCTTCATCTCATGTTTATAGAAATTTTTCATCCAAGTGTTTTCTCATCTGACTTCATTTGATCATTATCACTATACATAGATAGGGTAAATATTACTATTTTTTCTTGTCATTTTACTATCTCCTTCCTTCAATTTTATTTTATTTTTTCCAGTGAGGGAAAGAAAATCCAGAGATGATGATATCTAATCTGGAAGTAGCAATACCAAAGCAAGAACTGAAGCCCAGAGCTCTTTTGGCTAGATCACACCACCACAAGTAATTCTTTTACCCCATATAATACACCTCATCTGTATCCAAATGGGAAGATGATTATGTCCTGGTCCCTCTATATATTGGCAGCATTGGTTTTTTGGAGCTGGACCTCAGCAAAAGCAGTTTGGTAGCCATGGCTGTGTTAGAATGAAGAAAGCTATCAATTATGATCACCAAGAAGAGGCTCACTAGAGGGCAGGTGATGGCCACACTTTAAAAAAATAATTACTAAAGAGAAAAAGAACTTGTCTCTGCAAGTAACAAAGGTGACTTAAGAATAGAACAATCTCTAGAGAAAATTGGATGATAATTAATCTGGGACAAGTACACTGTAATTTTTATTTGGCCCTGATCCTTTTTACCCAATGTAATCCTTTTGAGTTTATGGTAATTTTGATTTTGTCTGCTTTTCTCCTTGTGAAAGTGCTGATGGTTTGCCAATGATTTCTAACTTTTTTAAAAAATCCATGTTTTGACAAAATATTCCTTGGAAAGAATAACAAAGGAAGAAGTTGAAATTTTCTGCTTAGGGTTAGATGCACGGTCCTCTTCTTATCCTGTCCTCTTAGCCTCGCCACTGGCTTCTGAGGCACTCTGAGGGTACCTATAGAGTTTCACGAACAGTTTGAATACCATTAGTCTATTCCAAGCCTATTAGTCTATTCCAAAATTGATTTCATATTACTTAGTTTCAGTTTTCCATAAATGAGCACTGCTTGTTTTCTCTAACTGATAATTCAGCCTGAGCATTAGTTTCCCCTGAGAGCCACTGAGTGAGCCCTACCCACAATATCTCTGATGTTAGACATGGAGGAGCCTATTAGTTGGTAAGGAGCCTATGCTGCAATAGCAGATGAACCCTGGCCTCTCAACGGCCAAACGCATATATCCACTCTTGCTTCATCTTTTCAAGATGCGTCATAGTGGTGGGCAAGCTGTATTCCACTTAGGCATGCAGGATGATGGAATCCAGGATGATGGAGTCTCCACCAGCTACAGCACCATAGTTAATGAGGCAAGGGGAAAGACCAGCTGAAGGCTCGTCTCCTGACTTTCAATACCTTGGCCCAAAAAGATGTACATTACATTCCTTTAGAGTCCACTGCTTGATTCTATGGGATTCAGGGTTATGTGAAGGGAGGACATGTATATTTTGTCATTCTGTGTTTCTGCCACCAGGAAGAGACATGGCTCTTCAGAGATGGAAACATCAGATACTTCTTTCTGATCAATTTAGGTATATTCAATGCAAGAGATATTTTATGGAATTCTTATTATTGTACAAAGTACTGTGCCCTTTGGAAGATCCAAACACTAAAAAGACAAAATTTCTCTTATTCACGGTTTTATAATCTGTAATGCAAGCAAATCTACAAATAACTTTTCATTTATTCTCAAACGTTTTAAATTAAGGGTGCAAGGAAGGCAAGCTATCAGCTCTCTGAATAGATGAATAGATTTTTTTTTTCAGTTTTTTTCTTCTCATGGCAGAAGCTGAATGTTCAGAAAGGAATCATCATATTAGTCCAATCTGCCTGTGTGACTTACATGCAATTAGAAGGCTCCCTTTACCCAATTAACTCTCATAACCCTAGTTTTTGGTCTCAGGAGATTCCAACTGATACTTATGGGAGGCATTTGCATATATTAGTTCCTCTGTTGGACTCTAGTTCTTATGAGAGTAGAGGATCATCTGTTTTTCTCTCTTCCAGATCTATATATCTAGCATTTACCACAGTTCCTGGCACATAGAAAGAACTCAATATATATCTGTTACATGAATTCAATGGCCTCTTATTAACAATTAATTGCAGATTGCTGAAGTCTTGAGTTCACATTCTTGCACTGCTACGAGTGGAGAAGTGAGCTCTGTAATTTTCTAAAGTTCTATGCACATAGTTTTCCTCAAAACTGTAGGTGGGCTGTTTGAAGGATTAAATGCCATATATATGTGAAAGTAATCAATCTTCAGTAACTATTAGTTTTGCCCCTTTCTTCCCCTGAGCCAGGCCCTTTTTAAAGTTACCACATAGCATTTTCTGGAACAGACATTACCAAAGACAATAAACTTAATTCAATATATGAGAGTTTGCAGGCTGCAGCGGATATTATGCTTTTCAGGTTGGAAATAAAACTTAGCCCGCAGAGATGCTCCCTCCCCTGCTCTGCTGAGGTGTTTTAGAGTTGGCTTCCCCTCTTGATGATTTCAAGACTTCATAGAAATGAAAATAAAGCCCTTCTTTCAAAAAGGTTGGGGAACCCCTCCTGGAGAGGCTGCACAGAGAGTTTGTTGTTTGGGGTAATTATGAAAAGAACTGTGGCTAACCAGACTCTTTGATTCCTGCTTTCCTTCCTCCCCACCCCCAACCGCCTGTGCCAGGCAGCCAGTCTCACTTCAGCAGGCCCTGTGGCCATGTTCAGTCATGGGGGGATGTGCTGACCATCCCTGTCTAGCTTCAGAGACTCATGGAACAGCAAGGACGTTGGTACTCAAAGTCTCCTATGGATGAATTAGCATTGCCAGTAACCCTAACAGGAGTCAGAAAAAGTGGAAACAAGCTTAATCACTGTTTTCAGGGCCTTGGATCGGTTACCTCAGTTCGCCTTCACAACATCCCTACCAGGTGCATTATTATTTTCTGCATCTGCACTTGAGGAGCAGATGCACAGAGGAGTGAGGTAATGTGCAAGAGACTCATGGTGGTGAGCGCGAGTGGTCTAGAACCCAGGCGGCCTCACCGAAGACTCTTTTTAACCACTATGCAAACCACCTCCCTGTGTAAGTAGAAATGTAACAAATGCGGGCAGCGGTGTGTTTGCATAGGATTTTATTTGACAAGAATAGAAAACAGTCCACAAAGAGCATTAGCCTTCTGTTGAGATCACGAAGGACAGGCCAGTGGGTAGGTTCATACAATCTAGTTATGCCACTGGAGGCTTGGACAGAACGAAGTTTCCAAAGACACTGTGAACCAGGAGAAAGCAGAATGGGGAAACAAGCCAGCGTGAATCTAGCTCATCCACCAGTGCTCCAAGGGCCCCCGTGTGGCCCCATTGGTGATGTTCACTCAAGTGTTCACGCCGTGACTCCAGCACTGTGCATACTTCTGGGTACATTGACATTGATGGATATCTACTAGTTATTTCATAGAACCAAAATCTGTTAAAGGCTTAGCCCAACTTCATATTTAAAGCAGTGGTTTCCTGTGGTTTAGCAGAATGTCTTCTATAGACACAGAGGAAGTTGCAAAGACTTTCTGATCCTTTCATTACTCTTCCACAAAATGACGGTCATTACTCCAGCCTTGTAGAATCATAAGACTCAGTCTTGTGGGATTCAAGGAGATAATCTGAAAGGGCTAGCAAGATGCCCAGCACAGAGGAAACCCTCACCACAGTCAGTACCCCTCTTTCATTGATCCTTTTGAGAAGAATCGGTCTTTTGGGAGGAAACTAAGAACAATGGTTGCCTCTCTGCCATTAAAAGACAGACTTAATAGAAAACATTTTCTATAAGCCCTTGGAAATTCCATAATGGAACTCACTATACAGCTACCAGCATCTCCCAACTTGCTTTCCTCCCATGGCAGATATTGCTACATATCTTATTATGCAATTCTACATTTTTCAAGTGTTTGTTATTACCTTTGCAGTGCAAATCCTGCGAGATCATTTTTTTTTCTCTTTAAAGAATGAAGAAAAGATAATTTCCTTTCTATTTAGCAAATATGTCTTCAGGTACAGAATGCACTGTGGATAAACTATAGGTTTTGAATTTAAATAGATGTAGGTTCAAGTCACAGTGTGTTACTCACTAGCTGCTTAGCCTTGGCCTATTTAGACTACCTCTTTCTGCCTTGGTTTCTTCTTCCATAGGATGCATATAAAACATTTATCATACACACTTAGAGGTGAATGCTTTGCCTGTGCATTGGACATAGGCATGTTTGACCAATGAGTTATTATTTTTTAAAATATTTGGGTATACTTAGGAGGAAAGATATTTTATAAACTATACCAAAGGTGTGATTTGCATGTCCCAATGTCATTTACCATTTTGTTGAATTCATATACTATTCAAAGAATAGAATGGCATTTATTCAGTGAACATTCAAAGAAGGTCTCCTATGAGTTAAGCATCATGGTAAGTACTAGGGTTACAAGTAAGATAAGAGTTTAGTGTAGGAGAGAGACCCACACAATATCTGTCTGTCCATCTATCTATCTATCTATTTATGTATAGATACATATATAGGAATACAATAATAGAGACCACCACAGGATTCTACAGAGGTGTTAAGGAGGTAAAGGGACTACCAGATCATCTTCTCATTTTAAGACAGAAGATCTCACCATGAAAAGACAAACTGTTTCTAGTATTTCCACCTAACTTCTGTCCTTCTCAAATTTGATAGGTCAGGCAGTGTTCAAGAGGGAATAGAATGTTGGAGCTTGAATGGATTCCTTGATGCACTGAGGAAACTGGATTGTCCCTCCTCACCTTTGGCTACCTCATTATCAATGAGCCCTGAAAAGAAGTTAGGAAACAGTGAACTAGCCCTTTGCTCACAAGGAGTAGGCCCCTTAAAACTTTCAAGCTAGGCAGGGCATTCTTTTAGAAATAAAAGATGAGCACTTAGTTATTAACAAATTTTTTTTTTAATATTTATTTTTTAGTTGTAGGTGGACAGAATATCTTTGTTTTATTTTTATGTGGTGCTGAGGATCGAACCCAGTGCCTCACGCGTGCTAGGCGAACATACTACCACTTAGCCACAACCCCAGCCCCTTATTAACAAAACTTTATGTTGTTCAGAAAGTCTCTATTTTATTGACAACTGGAGTGATATTGCCTTGACATTTCGGAACTATCTCTGATATTGGGTCAATATTTCCTTTCAAGTATATATTAAGATGTTGAGTTATTATTGTTTTTCTCAAAAATTTTATATCATAAGATAGAGTCATGAAACAGCATATCATCTTACAGTAAACTCCACTTCTTTGAATCTGAGAGTCAGAAGTTGAGAACGTGAGCAACAAAATTCTTTACCTGCAAAAGATGTTCTTTGTGGAGACATTTGAAGATTCTACATTTTATCCACATGATCCACACTGCGTGAAATTCCTTTCCTTGTAACTTTTTGCTAACCCAAATTAAAAACATCCTTCCTGGCTGAGATCATTTGGAATCTTTTCCTAATTGCTTCTACTTGCAGTCATCTGTCCAACCCCCAAGACAATTAGTGCTTGTACCATTCATTGGGCATGCAATGATGTACAACTCAACTGCCCCTTGCTAGTTTGTAATCTCCATGGGAGAGGGATTGGGCTTTGTCTCTTGTTTCTTGAGGGTTGTATTGGTGCTTTACAACTAAGTCATGGATGGACCGACTCTTGCTGAACATCCTCTTGGATAGTCATCTTTCCTAGAAATATCACAAAATCTTTTTTCTCTTTCAGAGCAAATGAACCTGTGTTCTGTTTTTGTCCTTGAGAGTTCAGTTTGTAACATAGGTCAAAAAATAGGTATCATATTGTATCAAGAACTAATAGAGTGTCTGGTCTTTGTCTTAGAGTACCCCACATTTCACAGAGACAGTGCAATTCTATGAGAACAAGCCATTACATGCATTTCCATAGTTAAAAGGCACAGCTGGTGACCACGTGCCTTATATGAGTCAACATGCACAGATATCAGGAGGGGAGAACTTGGGACTGCCTGTGACACTTCATATATCTTTTTTAGTGAAATGCACCTGTCAATTAGGTGAAAATGAGGACTCACGCCCATAACCAGAAAAGCTCACCTATTGAGGCTGACACCTACTGAGTGGCATTCACTGGCATTCACTTGTGGTCTAAAGGTTGCTGGCATGGACCATCCCCATTTCTAGATAGAAGGTTTGAATAGACTACCCCAGCTAGTGGACTTAAGCAGGTGATGAGGAGTGTGGATGCTTGGTGCTTTGCTTGGATAAAGGAGAGCACTGGGCTGTGGCTTGTCAGTGACCCCAGAGCAGCACTTGGAGCTGTAATTTTCCAGCATGATTTTTTGAGAAATCCAGAATTTGGAACAGTCATATTATTAGGATGGCAATGCGTGTTTTTTTGACATCCTTGTTGAATGTGTAAGCATTTATTGAGCTACCTGCTGTTTACACAACACTTTACCAACTGCTAGGGACGGGGGATTGGTGTAGGCCAGTAGTTCTCTCTGTTTTTGAACTCAAGGATCCTACTTCTGAGATGTTCCCTCAATCAGTAACTAGTTTGCATATAAAGTGACGAAAGCCTTCTATATTTGTTAAAACTTTTTAAAGATTTGTATTTTTAAAATAACATTTTATGTACAGTAGTTAACACCTATGGGGGATATAGTGAGTAATATTGTTTGTCTTCAGAGAATGCCATACGTGGAAACTGATTGTTGCAACCCTTTCAGCAAATTCAAGATCATGCAGGGTTCAAATATTGGCTCTGGTGTGTTCAAGTTGGAAAATGCTGGTGTAACTCCACAGATGGAACGTAGTTACAGTAATATAAGTGGTGCTTGTTGGGTTTTTAACTTTTAAAATCAATTGATTCTTGAATTTAAGTTGTTCAATTTAGAAGCAATTAATATACAAGTTGAATATCACAATCTTGAGATTATCTAAAGAAAAATGTTAGTTAAGGTTAAATAGACTTTTTTGATTCCCTCTTCTCACAATTATCCCATAATTTAGTTTGCTTTATACCATGATCATAATATTTTTGAATCATTGTGTATTTTGCTTAGAGTTTTCAATTGCTTTTAAAAAATTTTTGGTGATTGAGATAAAAAAACAACAACACATGTCTTCCTTAGAATAATACTTACGTCTCCTTAATTCTTGCCTACTTTGTCTGTTGTCTGGAATCCAGTCTTTCTCTTGTAATATAAACTGATTTCTTTCCAGATTTGATAAATAACTGTCATTTGGGGATTCCTGGGTTAATTACATCATCTTTCATCATGCATCTTCTCTTGATTTTAACCCTCATTGGTCTGGAATAGAGCTTCAAGAAACTTCTAAAGAATCAATCCATGGGAGGTAAATATTCTTTTGATAGTTTAGGTATTAAAGTTATTTTCAAAATAATTTTTCTTCAGAGTATTGATGTCATTTATCATTGTTATCAAGCATTTCTGATAAGATATGTGGTATAAGCCTGGTCTCAGTCTTTTGAACATAGGGTTGCCAAATAATATACAAGGTATCAGTTAAATTTGAACTTAAAATAATCAATAGTTTTTTAGTATACATATGTCCCATGCAGTATGCAATATTTCAAGTACATATATACTAATAAATTATTCATTGCTTATCAAAAAGTCAAATCTAACTATGAGTCCTATATTTTTATTTGCTATATCTGGGAAAAATTGAAGGTCAACCACTTTTACCCCTTAAAATGGCATTAGGATCTTATTATTATTCTTTCTGTTTTGAAATTTCTTCAGGACATATAAATGTTGCTTTTTAAAAAAAGCTATACTCTCAACACTTTTTGGACCTTATAATCTTTTTCACTCTGAAAAGTTTTCTTCTAGTATTCTTGTCTTTAGTTTCTTTCTTTCCTCTATATTATTAATTTCTTTTAAAAAAAATTTTATCCTACTTGGCTTGATGTTGGGCATCCTGAATTAAGTCTTTATAAGTTTATGCATTTTGTCTTTTTACCTCTGTTTTCATATCTGTCCTTCTGTTTTATATTCTGGAAATGAATTCAGTATTCCAAAATTTTGGTAATCAAAACTTCAATTTCTAAGAATTCCTTTATATTCCTTGAATTGTCTTTGCATTTCCTTTGGATCTTATCTTGGACTGATGAATACACTGGTTCTTATATGTCTTCAAGGATATATGAGATTTTGGTTGTGTTTTGGTTTAAATTCTCATCCAATTCCTGAGTTACTTCTATTTCCTTTGGGGTCAATTCTGATTATTTATCTGAATCTTTTTCTTTCAGGCTAATATTTTACTCTTATGAGTTTGGAGATCATTGTTTATCTACATGTAGGAATACATGACCAGGGAATAAATAAGATTTCCTCTGCCATGTAATTGTCCCCAAAATAGAAAGGTGACAAGAAACTGCACATGTATAGGTAGCCCTTATCAAACTCTGATGAGTGTGAGCCTATGAGGCAAGCAGAGTCTTCTACATGCTAAAGCAATTAGAGTTCTGGGATTCTGATGCTAATTGCTAGTTCAGTTCTCCTTAAGCAATTGGCTTATGTTTGTATTTTTAGAAAAGAAATGTATTTTTCCCACAGTGAAGACAAATGTGCTGCCTGTTGTGTTTAAGGGGTGCATTTGTCCCCTCACCTAGTTGTTCTGTAGACAGGCTTTTGATTAACTATTATTTTTTCGGCTTCCACTCCCATTCTTATACTTGCTTTCCATTGGCTCTGACTCGGGAATGTAATTTCCTTGTGCAACTATTTTGATGTGTGAATTATTTAGCTTTATTCTATCTGATTTTTGTCTTTCATAAATTCATTGAAATCATGAATCCATCAGTGATCGCCTCTCATTGTCTTCACTATATGGATTTACTCTAGTTCAAAACTTCTCAGGGAGTATTGGAGGCACAGAAGACAAATGTATATACTTGGCCTACAATCTTGAACAGAAAGTTCCTCCCTTTCATCCACTTTCAATCATTTCCTGTTGAATATCCTCTAATGAAAATATTTTATATCTGCATGGGTGAATTTTGGTTTACAAAACACACATAAATGCATTCCTATTCAGCACTCAGAAGTCAGAGCACCTGTTTTTCTAAAAATAAATGTCTTAAAATAATACCTTGTGTGTTTTGAGATGATGAAATGACATAGTGTGCCTATGGTGCAGAATAGCTGCTCAATAGATATTGTTTCTCTTTTTACATTTTATTTTTAGAAGGTAGAGCCCAACTACATTTCTGTAAAGTTGGTACAAAGACATATTGCTTTAAAAAGAAATGAAAATGATTTACCCCTACTTTATGATTAGAAGTAAGGATTAGTGAGAAAATGATAAAGCATTTGAACTCAGAGATAAAACAGCATGAAACTGATGAAATTTTTACTGTTAAACTTTGAAAATACAGTAGTGACTATATTTATTGAACTACAGAGTTACTCAAATATGAAAATGCCACTTGATTGAGGTTGGTAGATGAAATCCCCTAAGATCACAGAGTTTAAGTCTCTCAATGTTATGTAGCATGTAAATCACTGAACTAGAACTCAAACCCGGATCCTCTGACTTAAAGCCAGTGCTCTTTCTTCCACACACAGATTCACAGCCTTTAAAAAGGAATTTCAATGCACAATAAGATTGAGTTGTTCTGTGATATAATAACTATTAATAATGTTTCATTTGCAGTAAAATTGTATGCTTTAACAAGCCAAGTCATTGATGGCGAGATGCAGTTCTATGCCAGAGCTAAACTTTTCTATCAAGAAGTACCAGCCACAGAAGAAGGCATGATGGGGAACTTCATTGAACTCTCCAGCCCAGATATCCAGGCCTCTCGGGAATTTCTTAGGAAATTTGTTGGGGTGAGTTATGGAACTGCAGCTTGAGGAGAGGGCAAAGTCCCTGCCAACATGGAGCTCCAGTGCTTCTGAGTTGTAAATTAAGGCAGGTTCAACCCATAGGCTCAGCTGAGCTCAGCCTGTTTTAAGATGTTCGTGAAGGATGGACTTCATCAAACCCTGGCTTGTCCCACTGGGCATTTGCCCTCCTAGCACCAGCTAATCTTACGTGCTTCAAGGGCAGGTGAACCAGCTGTGCTGATACTGCTATTTGAGGATTAAGAAGACATCTCTTAGACATCTCAGAGATAAACAGTTGACACCCAGATAAATGATGAGATATACCTTTGGGAGCTTGGGTTGATTTATTGATTTTCCCATAATAACAATTGGATATAGAAAGGAAATGTACACTTATGTTCAGTTTAAAAATAAGGATGGCAGAATTACTTTGCATTATTTTTTACATAGCTCAGATTTCTCCTTGAAAGAATGTGATCCCTTCGTAGTCTGGCTTAGGGTGAACCTCCACTGCCCTGTGTCCAGGTCATAGGTTTGAAATTCCAAGCCCATTTTGTTCTGATAAAGGAAACACCATAGATATTTAGTTTTGGAGTTAGGCTGTTGACCTACTTGGAAGCATGGATTTATCGCTGGTGTGCTCGCTAGGTTTGCGTCACCTCCAGTTCCCTGGAGCACCCGGTGCCTGGGTCCCAAGCCTGGTGGTACAGGAAATGTGATCAGGGTGGACCATTCCTGGAGCCCAAGTGTTTGTCTGGACCCTGGCTGCAATCAGAAAGGACTAGGATGAGTAGAGATGAAGGTCATGGGTGTTTACAGGTTGCGCCCACCAAACCAGTGTTGCCGACTGACTTCAGGGAAGTCTGTTCTAAGATGGTCAGTCACTCTGCCAAGCGCTGTAGCAGCTGTCTCCTTTACTCTCCACAGCAGTTCTTAAAGATAAGTGGTCCTTATCTCATTTTTATAGTTGTGGAAACTGAGGCTTAGAAGGTTAAATAAGTTGTCAAGGTTACACACTAGTAAGGGACAGAGCTGTCACTAAGCCCAGCCGGATCTGTTTGACACCAAACTGCCTGCTCTTAACCCCGACATATTTTTTCCATTTGTCCTGCGAAGCAGAAAAATCCCTGCTTTTTTTTTCTTTCCTTTTTTTTCATGGACCAGAGAGACCTCCGCTCTCCAATCTGGCCCAAAGCAATCGCTCTTGCTCTCCTGGTGGTGAGGCCGACTTTGATCCTGAAGCATTTCAGAAGCTTAGTTAGTAATGCAGCTGTCTTGTCACTCTGTATGGAATGCCAAGCTGACCGCAGGGATGCTGGTCTGCCAGAGCCCTTGAGCACGCCCAGGACCTGGGAAAGGAAAGCGTCTCGTGCTCGCATGTTTATGTTGGAAAAGAGGCAGCCTGCTCCTCTCAAACAAGAAAGAGCCCTGCTCAGCAGACAAGGCTCATTGTAAAGCTGTGACCTCTCACTAAGCACAAACACAGTCTTTTTAAAGGAATGATATTTTAGTACTTTGACCTTAATAATCTGCTAAATTAGTATCCAGGTCAAGAACAAGGACTTAGGGAATATGAGTATCTGGCATGATTTATTCTTGTGTCAACTGAGAAAAGGCAGATTGTTTAATTCAGAGTTTTGCTTTCCTTTCAACACTCAGTGACATGGGACAGTGGGAAAAGGTGTTTAATCTACTCGCAAACGTATTTACTTTAGCAAATAAACAAAGGATACCAAGATAACATCAGTGGCATAACTGATAACTTGCCTGTTTTACATTTTTACTGAGGGGAA
>CM053410.1:86504204-86591116 GCA_028644305.1 Xerus rutilus | reverse complement strand
TGCTCTGGCAGAGGTCACTGTCCTCCCTGACAGGGACAGAGTTCTTCTTGACATCCTAAATACCCACGGTGGGATGGAGCACGGGGAGAGGGGCCTTTGGTTTAGTGGTGTTCACTGTCTGTCAAGGGATGAGCCCTCAGTGCCAACTTCTGCCCCTGAGGTAATGGGCATGGCACCACCCCCTCCATCCCCATTGTGGGCCACATGGGCCACGCCAGGATCTCTGAGGCTCAGCTGGGCAGAATGCACTTTGGGAACCCTGTTTGTTTTTGAAGTTTGTGGTGAACTCTCACCTTTAGTACCAAAGTCCAAGTAGCCACAATTACAGAGGAAGCGAGACAGAGGTAGTATCATATTCCTTTACCTGAAGGCCAGGTGGAGCGGTAGGAATCTCTGGTAGGCCTGCAGCAGGCCCTAGTGCCACCTGCACATGGCAGATGGTGACCGTGTTTCTCAGAGACCTGTGGAATTTAAGGCTGGCCGGTGAGAGGTGCTGGTGATTGAACCCAGGGCCTCAGCCCTAGATAAGGCAGTTTCAGGTGGTGCATCTCATCCCAATCTTTCCCTTTATAGATAAGAACACAGCTGTGAAGAGAGAAAGTCATTTACAAAGTAAATGCTGTGATGTGTCGCCTGGCCGAGGGTCAAGGGTCGAGGGTCCGAGGGTTGGGGCGCTTTGCTTACACCTGCTGAGCTTGGAGGTGAGAAGGACAGATCACTGGGAAGAGCAGCACAGATGGGTCAGGGCTGCCGAGGCCTCCCTGCGGAGGCAGGGAGCCGGTTGGTGTGGCTCCACACTTCACCTGAAACTGCGGCTTATTGGGTGTTAAAATGTGGGAAGCTCCCTCTCACTGGCCGTGTTTCGTAGGGGGTAATCTTCTCACCCTCATGAGAGTAAGGAATTTTCCCATAAGCACTAAACTATTGCTGTCAAAGGGAACTGGAAGAAGTCTTTCCCTTCCCACCTGGAGCTCATTGCTGGCCTTCAGGGGAGTGGCTTTTTTTTTATCCCTCACTCCCTTGTTGTGGGTTAGCTTCCATATACCAGGGAGAGCATTCACCCTTGGGTGTTTGGGGACTGGCTTACTTCACTTAGCACGATGGGAATGGCTTTTTTGGATGGGACTGTCCCAACAGTGAGCCGCGCTCTCGGCTTCACGCCCCAGCTTTCCTTCTCCCTCCTCCTTTCTCTTTACAGTTCTCTGGGATTTTACCTTAAATTAAAAACTGTTGTATGAAGGTGATAAGAGTTCTTGGCTTAAAAAGTTCAAAAAAATACAAAAAATTATGGTGGGAAGAAGATCTCCATTTGGACTCTGACCCCAGTTGTCTAATCCTCTTCTTGAAAGGAAACGCCTTAGACAGCTTCTGCATTCCTTGACTGAGTCTATTGGAGTATAAATTTCTATGTAGATGATTCTTTTCCTACACATGGCAGCATAATATTCCACCAGACTGAACTTAATGTTTCTTAAAGGTTATTTCCTGTTAGTATATAGAGATTCACTTCATTCTATTTAACCTATTTCATCAATGTTTTAAAAGGTAAAACTAGTTAAATGGCCAAATCCAGGAGGACAGTTTCACCAGAAGTTCACAGGAAATCAGCCTGGGAAGGCCTGCTGTTTCTAGGCCCAAGCACCAGGAGCCTTCTACATCTGGGGGCTTCCACGACCAACCCACAACAAAATCCTTTGTCCAACTCGGGTTCACAGATGACCTCCTGGCTGGCTGAGAGGACTGGGAATGCGGTCCTGAGAAACAGACTGGCCTTGTGACGGCCCTCGGGCCTGCAGGTGGAAAACGCTGTGCGGCTGCTTTAACATTTCTCTGAGCAGACGCTGGATTTTCCTGGCAGTCAGAGCTTCAGGCCACTCAGCAGAATGTCCAGGGTTCTGCAGCTTTGGGAGGAGCCAGGAGGCTGTGCTTCCAGCCAAGGAACACACTACTTCACACTCGAGACCACGGCTTGGCGGGGACTCTGGGCCTGCCAGACAAGAACAGGGCTCCTCCTGCCCCTTTCTTACTTGAATCCCCTTTCCCACTAACAGTGAGTGGAGGCGGGAGCCCCCAGGCATCTAATTCATTCTTGGGCACACAGCGACTGGGTGAAATGGTTCCAGTACCATTTTGGTACGATAAGAAAGACAAGGGCCCTGCCCATCTGGGAAGGGAGAAGAAGGAAGTCAGGGTCAAAATCAGGCATCTCAGCAGCAGTCTTGGTCTCTCTGCTTAGACAAATAATCTCCAGGTGACCTCAATCCCCTGTTCATTGTGAAAACAGACAGTGTCAGAGAGACAGAATTAAATTGTTTCTCTTTCATGGCAGCTGAAGTGTAAAAACCATTCTATTCTGACCTCGTGGTCAGAATATCCTGACACCTCATAAATTATCTGGAGGGCTCGGCTGGCGGGTGTGGGAAGGCCCGAGGTCCATGCAGTGGCTGCTGGAGGCCAGGCCTCCTCTTCTCTCTGATGGGCAGTGTGGGGGGCGTGGAGGAATGTGGGTTCCTCAGAGTCAGTCTTTCTGAATTAGCACAAGCATGTTCCCTCCCTTTATGCTTTTAGAGCTTGTATGGCCACGGGGCCTCCTTCCATGAAGGGGTTTTCAGGAAGCAGGAAAAGCACAGTGAGAGCTTCCATGTCTGACAACCCCTTAGGAACTCTTGTTGGAGTAGAAAAGAGAGGAAAGAAGGATGGATAGGAGGGAGAGACACAGCTCAAAGTGAAGAGCCAGGGAGAAAAAGTGGACTTAGAGGAGGAGAAGAGAAGTCAGGAAGGGCAAACCAGCAGCCGCAGAATGGCCTCTGGATTCCGGCAGCCCGTCCCCGCTCACACATGTACACGTCTGCCCACAAGAAAGCTAGGGGCCTGCTCAGCAGAGCAGAATGCTCGGGTTTCTCTGCCTCCTGGAGAGCTTCCTACAGCCCCTACATCCATCTGCGCCTTACACACAGTAGGTGCTCCATAAATGTTTGCCCAGTGGTAAGAGCTGAAGATTAGTCCCCAGAGAGGGAAACATTTATTTTGGGGTAGTCCAAGTACGTAAAGCAGAGTTGTCTGGAACAGCAGTGTTCCTGGACCCTGAGTCGTAAGGCTGAAAGAATCTGGGTATGTGTGGGTGTGTCTGGGAATGCTGTGTGTGGGAACGTGGGTGGGTGGTCTGGACGGGTGGGTAACAAGTGACAGGGGGGCCCTTGAAAATATAAAGGGCTCTATAACTACTGTAAAAATAAAACTGGGAACTGCATGCCCAGACCTCCAGCCATGCGGTGACCAAATCTGACCTTGGCAGGGTTGAATAATATTGTGGAGATGGATTCAAGAATTATTAGTCAATGTTTTTGGTCCCAATGGGCTTTTATTTCTGTTTCTTTTTTCTTTTCTCTCTTTTTCTTTCTTTCTTTTCTTTAAGAATTGCTGGGTGGGTTTTTGGCAAAGAAAATGACCACAGCAGCCTGTAGAATTCCCAGAGCCCTTCCAAGATCTTTCTAGGCTCTTCAGTATTAATGCTTTTCACTTTTGATTCTTTTTTTTTTTTTTCTTTTTCTCCTTTAAGTGAGATTTGTCTTCTGGTTCCCTCTTTGGACAAAGGATATGATTCCTTACTTTCCTCTGGTCTTAATTCCTCCCTTTCTTGGAAGTTACGCTTTGAGCCTCCTCACTGACAGATGGTCCTCCTGGTTCCTCTGGCCTGGAGAAACCACAGCGGAAGGTCCAAGAGAGCCCACAGCCGAGCACCTGTTCCTATCAAGCCTCAGAACAGGTCGCAGCGTACTCTGCAGCTCTCCCAGCGCATAGAAACTCACTCACGAAATTCCCACCATGTGGTGGTTGAAAGGCAGGCAAACCATGGTGTTTGTGAGCTACAGAGGGAGACCCTACACTGTCCAACCCACAACTGTGGGTGACAAGTTCAAGTTGTCATACACTTTCATCATATATAATTTTGCTGTTACACCATAATAAATTTCCTCATATTGAATTAATTTTTTTTATTAGAGATGTAGCAATGCATAAGAGTTGGTAATACATTCTTAAACTTAGTAGTCATTTTGGGTACTTGGTAGTAAGTATATGTCAGAAACAAAGTGTCTTGGATACTGGAGATTGCATGTTACAAGCTTAGACACAAAGCAGTGTCGTGAGACTAACATTTTCTCTGAAAGTGCATTGATAACCACCTGGAATCCCTATTTCCTTTACTCATCTTTTTGAGGTTTACCTAACCATTCTTCAACTAATCAGCCTGATTCTTGATTCCGTAGACCATCTCCCGCTTGTAATTGCTGTGCACATCTGTATGTATTTATGTTGATTTTACGCATTTTATTTCCTTCCCATTAGCCTTAATCTCCTTGAGGACAGGAATCAGTGTAATCTTTGTTCTGCATCCCCGAGTGCCTGGGATTGTCCTGTGATTCCTGTGTGTAGCCAGTAGATGAAGGGGTTGTCTACTCTGAGGAGCACTTCAGTGCTGGCTGGCAGGTGTACTCACTCCTGCTTCCATCCCCTCACCAGCCAGTGCCTGTCAAGAAATGCTGGCGTCACCAGGGGATGGTACAATGAGGAACAAATCACACTTCTGAAATTATATAATATACTTCAAAGCCAAGACTACACTACTATGGATTTCCCATGGCTCTGTAGGGAGTGAGATGTCATTTAAATTGAGGGTCTCAATTTCTGACTATGAGCAATTTTCCATCTTATAATCAAATATAAATTTTCTATCTAGTTTCTAAATATTTTGAAGTATGTTTCTCTTGCCATATGCTTTTTTATTCTCCTTGGGGCATTCTGTTGGGCCCCTCACCATCATCTCCTGGATTTTGAGCCAGCTCCCATGGTCCAGGGAGTTTCACAGGGACCCCTTTTGGGACAGGGCTCTATGTCCTCCGGCACTGTTAACCAGAACTGCTGACTCTAAGTCCCATTGCTTAGGTCTTGCAAAATCATGGCTGTAGTTCATTCTTCAGTCTTTTCCCTCAGTCCTCTTGCTGGGCTGCAGTCTGATTATACTTCAGCTGCTTTTCTCCCACAGTAACCTTGAACTACACACTTGGGAAATGCATTTGGGAGCTGTCCTCCTCCTCCCTCTGCCTGTGGCTGGATGCCTATGGCACCTTGCATATGGCGGCCTCTGCCTGCTCTGCTCCGCTTCTGCATCCATAGCAACCCGCCCTGAGCTGCGTGCTCTCAGAGCCTCCCTCTATTTATCTGTCCTCACCGACTACTGAATGACTTCAGAATGAATTGCCAATTAACTGGAAATGGTATACTTTGAAAATATGCATTCCTCTTGGAATATAAGCTCTTCATTCTGGTGCTCCAAATGCATCCATTTATTAGTTTGAGGGAAGATTATATATTTTTGCATAAGGAAAATGAGGAAAAAATAGCTTCTGACATACAGAATAGATTTTGAACAAAAGAGTAGGTTTGAGAGCCAGCCAGACTTTGTTGAAAAAGTTTTCTCCCCAATACCTTCTTTGTTGCCTTTAGCAAATGACCAGCTTAGCATGAAGGGTGCTGAGATAACTCCTCCAGCATGGAGAAGGTGACCCTTGTGCTGTGCTCTCCAGGCCGGTTCCATGGCAGCTGGGGAGGAGGATGGAGAGGCCTGGCAAGAAAAGCTGACTCCTTCTAGCTGCAGGGTTGTGAGATGGAGAAGACAGAGAGAGAGCGCAGCCCAGACGTCCCTCTACCCAGGTACTGTGACGGGCAGTAAGCGCCAAGACGCAGCTTGGGACTGGGCAGGAGGCTGCTTCATGGGCAGCTGGAGCTAGGTCATGGTTGCGCCCACCAGATAACACAGCAAGCTTGGGCAGAGGTAGCCGTGAGGCCTGTCATTCCTGAGCCATGCTATGGATCCTATGTAGGTAGGTTCCAGAAAGAGCTGACAGCATAGTTGGGAAACTTGGCGAAGGGGGCGTCACCATACTGGGGGTGAGATGATTCTGCAGCACAAGTCACATGTCAGACCCTCCAGCCGGGGCCTGATGGTAGTCACCGCCAGGCCTCAGAGGGTCTCCACCAGGTCAGCCAAGGGTCCCGCCCAATCCCTACATGGCCAGCCACAGCATGGAAACGGCTGCCCGCAGACCTCAGCTGTTGGATGCCAGCAGAGCAAGCAGCACCTGGGTTGGCAGGGAGGGTGCCCTCAGGACTGAGGGAGGGGACATTGCTCCTAGAAGGTCTATGATCCTTGAGGTGCCACAAGTCCTAATTTCTCCTTCTCATTCATGCATACATCACTGTAGGGGATGAGGTATTGGGGATTTAAACTAGGGACAATTTACCACTGAACTACATCCCCAGACCTTTTTATTTATTTGAGACAGGATCTCACTGAGTTGCTTAGGGCCTCACTAAATTGCTGAGGCTGGTCTTAAACTTGAGATTCTCCTGTCTGAGCCTCCTGAGCTGCTGGGCTCACAGGTGTGCACCACCATACCTGGCTTAAATATTTCTTGAGTAGACTATACTTTGCATTAATTAAGTTCAACTAGACTTTGCATTAATTTTTGTCATCTACCTTTTGAGGGGCCAGACAGTTTACTGATAAAATACCAAAACTCATCGTGTGAGTTAAAGTTTATGACTCGTGCTACGTGATGACTGGCAGGAGCTGAATAATTTGTCTTTCCTGAGATATGAATGTCATAAAAGATGATTCTAAGTGGTCCAGATTTGTAAATTGAAGCATTTCATTTTAAAGTCTGTGGGTCAAACCTGGCCCAGTGTCTGTTTTTATAAATAAAGTTTTATTGGAACACAGCCATGATCATTTGTTCATATGTTGCCTGTGGCTACAAGTAAAGTTGAGTGGCTGCAATCAAGACCATGGAGCCTACAAGACCAAGAGTGTCTGTCATAGGACTTTTTGTAGGAAATGGTTGCCAACACCTGGTGCTGAACATGTGTTTTTATTGAGCATCTTGCTCACTACCCTTTAGACAGGTGAGGCCACTGAGATCCTGAAAAGCCAGAAGACACACCTGAAACCCCATGGAAGGTCAGAGAAGGGGTTGAGACCACAAACCATGGGACCATAAAACTGATAAAAGACAAGTGGGTGAATCTTTACAGAGTAGAGTATTTCTGAACATCTTCCTCTCTAATAACACCCTCCAGACTGCATGGTTATTAAGAACTAAATGTACCAATAAACCCAAGGGGAAAATCAAAGAAATGAATGAAAACTCCCTTCAACCTGTGGAATCATCTGGGTTTTATGACAATGGAAAAAACCCAGTTCAAATAGTGGCTCTGTGCTCAAATACACATAAGACCTGCATTTAGGGACACTTGTAAGTTTTTATATTAGGTAACTCAGCCCCCAAAGAGGGTCCAGTGCACAGTTAGGGGATTTGGAAAATAACTTAAAAATTGATAGCTTAAACCCTAAATGAAATTCTGCCTCAGAGGACATCTGTCAACCCGATCTACTCTAACAGGCTGTCAGAGAATCCAGGGCTGCAGGATTCTGTGCCACTTTCCAGTCCCCTGGAGAAACATCTGGAGCAGAGCAGCATGGTAGTCATATTCTACCGGTGTCTCTCATTGCTCAGAAGAGTCTTCATGGGCTCTTTTTTCTGATTTCCCAACTAGCTTCTATTTCTATGCGTAGGAGCTGGCCCTGCATCTCCACTGAAATGGGGAGGAAGTTGCAGCCCTTACCCCGCCTCACCCTCTGCGATGTCTGACATGTCGGCCCACACCCCTCAATCACTGCTGCCTCCTCTCCTGGCCTCTCTCATGAGATTCTCCTTGTTTGTCCTCAGCTCATCTTTCCCCTGTCCCCCACCTTCAAATCTGGACCATCCCTCAAGGTTCCCATCTCCACTGTCTGTCTTTCTCCTTTTGGACACTCACTGGGGAAATCTCACTTGTGGCGGTGACTTTGACTGCTAGCTGACTGAGGTTGGTCCACAACTCTCTTCTGAACCACGGAATGTATTTCCCTTTACTCATAGAACGCTCCTATTCAACGCGCCACGTATCGCAAGCTCAGAAGGTCCCAAGCTGAAATGCCACAGTTCCCCGAAACCTGGAACCACCTCTGGTATCCCTTCTGCTTGACTCCCTTCGGTGGCTCCCTTTGACTTCCCGGGAGCCCTCTGTGAGCTGGTCACGCTAGCCTCCTCTTGGACTTCCTCACCTCCACCGTTTCCTGCTTTCTCCTTCCTGTTTTTCTGTTCTGTTGTCCTGCTCATCAACACTGCCCCTTCGTTCAATGAGAATACGATTGGCTTCCCGGATTCATTTCAAGCAACCGCCTCCTCCATGATAAGGACCGGACACCAGGAAAAGAAGGTCGGGATGCTTCTCCCCCACCTCTGCACACTGGCGGCCCCCGAAGGCACCATTTTGAAGGAGCAACTTTGTGGCAGCAACGTCTCCCCTTGGGCAGGGCCCCGGCTGATGGCAGTTGGTTGTGGAATTTTCCAGTCCTCCCACCCATCTGGGATTATCTTCCTAGGCTGACTTTAGTAACTGTGGGCCAAGTGAGTGGGAATTCTTGGAGTAATTTATCAGAGTGCTGCTAGGGAAAATCTTCTAGAGAAGCAATGCAATCGTCAGAATCTGCGTGAGGTCTTACTGGGAGCAGAACAGCACGCGACACAGCATTTCCTGCAACCCGAGGAGGCACACCGTGGGTCCGGAGGGCGTGCTCTGCTGTGGATGCCTGAACTTGAATTCTGGCTCAGCTACTTATTAGCTTTGTGACTGTGGGCAAGTTTCGGAGCTTGTCAGTGCCCAGTTTCCTTATGTCTGCAGTGGAGATGTTAGCAATGGTATCTTCTGGATGGGGATCACGGGGAGGGGTATATCCGTGTGTGTGCATGTAAATATGGGCATGATACACAAACACACGCCTTTAGAACAGTGCCCCGCATTGAATGAGTGTTACCTATTACTATTTTTAGCTTGTTAGATGACTAAAGGAAACGCCAAGGTTCAGTACCACTAGGAAGATCATTTCCAACTAGAGTTGAATAGTTTCCCTTTTTTGCACCAATAAAAACAACCACCAAACTCTCAACTCTCCAATTAAACTGTGCACTGAATAACAAGTTTATATATCTTGTGTTTGTTTAGTTTAGCCCTTTACACTAGGAAAATCACTTTCACTTACTGTTATATTAGGTAGCAGTAAAAACAAGAAAAGAACCAACAGGCTTTTTGAACATGCAATTCTTTACTTTGTGTGCAAATACTTAGATGAACTTCTTCTTAAATAGCTGGGTCAAGCCATTATAGAAACTTCAAACACCAGGGAGCCCTGTTAACATGAGCCACCGTGCACCTCTGACTTTGTGATCTCTGTGGCCTTTGCTTCCCACAACAGTGAAATCCCAGGAGGTAGGAGGATTGTGTATTACTGCCCTCATTTTATGTATAAGAAAACCATAAAAAGGTAACACACACGTTCTGTGTTTGCTGACTGCCTGTCCTATCACATTCCAGTGGGTTCTTTTTAACTTTATTTTACTTAACTTTTTTCTTAATGTCAGGCTGTGCTGAACCCATTCAGACTCTGGCGATTTTGCTTAGGGGCCTCAAAAGCCCTTTTGATAACATTTTCCAAATCCAGTGAATTCTTTAGGATGATTCTGAGTCTTCATTTTCAAGAAGAATGAAGAATCAAGAAGCCGATCAAGAAGCCTAGTGATGCCAAAGCAGCTAAGGCGACCCCGGCGAACGGCAAGGAGAAAACAGCTCAGCAGAGGAAACGGGAAGCTCAGCACGTGCCCTTCCTCCCTGGTGCTGGTTTGGTGCATGGGGCTGTCATCCTCCCTGTCCCTGTCCCAGCACCACCCGCCACTCTGCTTCATGCCACCAGGACGTCCAGCCTGAGTTGTTTTCTTCTCCTTGTAACCGATTTCCCTACAACCAAGCCCTCAGATATTCTTCTCACCTCTTCTCCAATTTGTTGCCAGAGGTATCTTTTCAAAATGCAAGTCCAGTCACGTGCCTGCTCTCTGCTGAAACCCCCTCAATGGAGTCCCACTGGTCTTGAGATAAACTAAGATTCCTTAGCCAGGCTGCGACATTGGACTGCCCCTGCGGAGGGTCTGGGCTGCCAGCTGTTCAGTTATGCCCACTCCTCTTGCTCTTGTGACACAGATGTCGACCCTTCCCAGACTCCCTTACTGTTACGGGTGGCCATGTGACTGGAGTGTGACACTGTGCCATGTTGAGGCCTGACCTGGGGTGCCTGGACGGCAATCCTCACCATGACGTTGAGGGCCACGTGTTCAAGACCACAGAGGAGGATCAGAATTACTTATCGTTTATCTCAAATTCAAATTTAACTGGGTGTCCTGCCGTCTCGTTCAGTAAGTCTGGCAGCCCTACTTTGAGTTCAGCCACTTACCAGATTCTTCACCTTAGGTAAGAACTTCAGCTGGAGAGAATTAAGGAAGACTTGCTATTTCGGATGCCTAGCCCAGTGCCAGGCACTATACTTAGTGTCCCCAGAATATTTCTCTTTATGAGATTCCACATACAAATATGAGCCTGCCCTCACTTGTCCCTCTGGCCTGGCCTACGGCACTTACCATGATGTCCTCCAGCTGCATCCATGTCGTCAGGAAAAGGTGGAACTCACACAGAGAGCAGGATGGTGGTGAGGGTGGGACCAGGGAGAAAAGGGAGACAGGGGTCAAAGATACAAAGTGCAGTTAGATGCAGGAAGGCGTTTTAGTGACCCCAAGGCATGGCAAGGTGACTGGAGTTAAAAACGATGTGTTGTGCCTTTCAAAAGTGCAAGCACAGTAGATTCTCGATGTTCCCCCCACACAAGAAAGGTAAGTATGGGAAGTAACAGGAAGTTAAATGGCTAGATTTAGTCATTCTGAACTGTGGGCGTGTGTGCGTTGAAATGTCCATCACACCTCCCAAGTATATGCACACATGGTCAGCTAAAAGCAGAAATGAAATGAAGAGATTCCAATGGAAAAGAGATAAAATTAGCAATGTTTTAAAAGTTTATTCCCATTATTAACATATGTGATAATAAAAACTACCATTACTGCAATTAAAATATTCCATGACTGTGATAAGAGCTGCATACTTTGTGTGCCCTGTTTTCTACCAGGGACGTTCTAAGCCCTTCATGTGTGTTTTATTCAGTTCTTCCAGGGATCCCATCAAAGAGGCATTACATTATTTGACAGATGTGACACCCAGAGTCTGGGTCACTACTGAGAGTCATACCGTGGAGCCGAGCCGTGGCAGATCCAGCCCTCAGACTCCCGAGCTTGCTCTCTCACCCAGCACACCTGGACAGCTGCACCTTACAAATGAGTCCAGGCCTTCACAGAGGGGCGTTCTTGCGTACTTTACAGGACGACTTTCTGTAGCCCCTCTGTAACCCTGGGGAATTGATTTTGCTGCCCACCTGCTAAATCAACCATCCCTTTTGCACCCAGAGCTGATTTTATAGAAATCTAAATACACTTTACTAGTTGTACATGTTAACACTAAAAGAAAAAAAGTTCCCTGTTTGCCTTTTAGTCGAGGCAACCCTTTGGTTTTATGGGCTTGTTTTAGTAAGTAATTATCCCAGTAATACCAAGGCCTCCTTTATGGAGCCATAAATGCATCCTGGACAACTCAGACTAACAAGCAGGCCCTTCGCTTGAGGCCAGCAAGCAAGCCCTGCTCAACTAGATGTGCGCCCGCTCGCCTGCCCCTGCAGGTCTCTCTCTTTCTCTGGAAACCTCCTATGAAACCATGTGAAGGGGGAAAGAGGATCAGATAATTGGGATCTTTAAGATGGTTATTATGAAAAATGTTCTGGAACCAATTCAAATACCAATCAGAAACCACATTGTTCAACTAAATCACTTTCAGATGCCACATAAGATACAAAATACAATTATTTCCAGTTTAAAAATATAATGTTCCTTTAGAAAAACACAGTATTTTATTTTATTATTTTTTAAAAAACATGCCTTGGCTAGAATTCAGGCCCCTCACAGATGATGTACAGACAGGCTTTGTGCTGGTCCCTTTAGATTCGGGGCCTATAGACCTCACTGTAATGTATTTAAAAGTTCCTTAAAATGGATGTGACGGCTGTTTTCTTTGTGTATTACAGAAATATACAGAGTTCAGAGGCTCCACGGCTACATTTCGGGCATGTATGTCATTAAAAGAATGAAGAAAAGATGATGGTAATGTTGTATTAAAATCCCATTAGAAATGCTGGGAGGGACCCATGGCTCCAGTCTCTTTCATCTGACAGGCGTCAGTTTGGAGAAGCCGTTTTCCTTCTTGCCCTTTTCTACCTCTCTGTCTCCCCCGTCCCTCCTCTTCTCCTTCCTTTTCTCTCTCCCACCGTCTGTCCTCCCGCTCTTTCTCCTTTTCCCTTCTCTCTCCCTGTCTTCCTCCACTCTTTCCTTCCCTTCCAGTTCTCCTCTGGGCCACAGAATATCTGAGTGTTGTTTTTACCACTGGAAAGGCAAATACCACCAGGTTTCTGTTCGTCTCTGCTTCTCTTCACTGTCTGCACCTTGCGGGTAGAGTGTTCATCCCTCTTCCAGACTTTTCTCTCCAGCTCAGGGTTCACTGAATCTGCCACTGATTATCTGAGCCGTCCCCACTGAGACGAGGAGTAAGGGGTCAACACACGGAGTGACCTCAGGAGTGATTTCAGTTATAGCAGCTCCCACGTGATCCGTCAGACTCTGAGCATGAATTTTAATGGACTTAGGACCACTCCTCCAGCCTGAGGTCACTGGCTCTCAGAGCAAATCTTCCACAAACTGACATGGAACCCGAAGGAGTTGTTGGCTCTGTCAAGAGAGGTATGGATTTTGCCTTCAGATCTCTAGGGCATGCAGTCAGCCTCAGTGGAACTGGGGGGAAACCCCAAACCGCTAGAGAGTATAGAATTACTTATGGTTTAATGTGGAAACATTCAGCCCACTCAGAGCTGATCCAGTGTCTGACCCAAGGAGCAGGAGCCTGGGGGTGGGTTCTGCTCTGGCTTTGCCATTGACAAGCCGCGTGGCCCCAAGCAAGTCACCTTCTCTCCCTAGGTTCAGGCCACTGAGCTGTACAGGAGGGATGGCAATGAAAACCTCGGATTCTGTGAAGGGCAATGAAAACCTCGGATTCTAGCCAAGAAGGGCAGGGAGGGAGGTGAAGCTACTGCGGTGAGGCATCACCTCAAAGGTGCAGAACTGCCTCCCCCAAAGTCCTTAATGGCGGGAGGACAAACAACTGCCCCTCACGGAGGTCGGTCTCTGGCAACACGGGCATCCGCTTGTCCAGGGCTTTGTTCATGTCTGCTGCCAGCCGGAAGGCCTCCTGGGGACAAGGATGGTGCCTCTCACCTCTGTATCCTCTCCTCTGTGACTGCTTGTTGAGTGCAGGGAAGTGGGAGAAGCCTCGGGTGACACTCATCACAGCAAAGTGGCAAGTTTGAAAGAGGCAGGAAGCGGGAGAACATGATGTCGCAGGGGTCAAGCAGGACAGCCTCCAGGGAGGTGCAGGCACCACAGCCAGGAGGGCCAGGACGGAGGGCAGCCCCAGGGAAAGAGAATGGCTGCTCACTGTCACCCCCCACCCCTGCACCTCTCATAAACTCACATGCAGGGCCTCTCTTTTTTCATTTTTTTTTAAAAAAACTGCAATACTACATACACATTCTTCTCTGTTTCCTGCTGTTTTGCTTTCCAAATGCTGTGAAATCCCTCTAGGTCAATTAGGAGCAATCGACCTCTTTAACTTGATCAAAAGATCAAGTCATTAAACAATGTCATTGACAAGTAAAATCCATGTATTTTCAAGTTGTTCAACATGATCCTTTGATATGCAAATGTACCATGTAATGACTACCACAATCAAATCCATCACCACCCATGGTAAACATTTGTGTGTGTGTGTGTGTGTGTGTGTGTGTGTGTGTGTCTCGTGGGGACATTTAACATCCAATCTGTTATCAAATTTAAAGTAAACACTCAGAAATTTAAACCATGTTAATTGTCTATAATTTATAGAAAACAGAAAGAAAACACTGTCACTGGGCGTGGTAGTATACGTCTATAATCCCAGCGGCTCTGGAGGCTGAAGCAGGAGGATCGTGAGTTTAAAGCCAGCCTCAGCAAAAGCGAGGAGCTTAGCAACTCAGTGAGACCCTGTCTCTACATAAAACACAAAATAGGGCTGGGGATGTGGCTCAGTGGTCGAGTGCCCCTGAGGTCAATCCCTGGTACCAAAGAAAGAAAGAACACTGTCATCTAAGGCTGAATAAACAGAACAATGAGGAAGTCAGTCTTTCAACAAATATCACACAGCAATAGACGATGTGTCAAATCTATGATCTGTCTTTCAGAGCTTGCTGTAGATGGTCTTGCACAATTCTTACTAACGTGCAATGGACTAGTTAGTAGGAAGGGACAGAATGGTCTAGGAACGAGCGGAGAGTAGGTTGAGGTTCAGAAACACTCCAGCACAGCCTTTCCCCCATGAGATCCTTGAACCAAGCAAAGGGAAGCATTCGAATTAGTAGAAAACAATTACCTGGGGTTGGGGGCGGAAGATTAGGGCCAGGAGAAGGTGAGAAATGGGAAACGTGGATCTGATCATTACGTCCACACGGTCACCTCAGCCGAGCATTCTGTATCTGGAAGAAAAACTGGCTTAAACACAGCTGTCATGATGGAGTGGAAGACCAACCTCAAATTAGAGACTCAGCTCCAACCCTGGGAAAGAAGGTGGTTTTAGGCAGCACCATTCAGAGAATCCGGTGTCAGTGTTGAGGACTAGCAAGATGCGTTGTGAGAAAAACACCGGAAACACCTAAAAGGCAAGGGCATCGTGAGCTGAAAGTATAGGTTTCTGTAGGAAAAATCATGCCAGGAAAATCATATTCCTCAGTTTAGAGAAAGACTTCATAATATTAAGGAGAAAATGAAGTAGAGTGGATGCCATTTGTTAGAGTTTTACAGACTGTTTGGTTCACAAATTGCAAAATTGTGTTTTTCAAGTTATTTTGAGAGTTTGTTTCCATTGGCATAGGTTACAATATGTTGCAGAGGCTGCTTGTGAAAGAACCAAGAGAGGAAGAAGGCAAGGTGCTGGAGTCGGGGAGGCAGGACTGTTTACATCTCTTTCTTATAAATATTTTTATTGCTTCTCTGACAGAGAAATAAAATGGAACATTAAAGACATTGGCATTTAAATACTTAGTTTGGGAACATGAGTGGACACTAACAGAGGGCAGAATTAAGAGATGAGGTTATTCCTCATCTTTCTCTGGATTCTATGAGAAGCCAGGAGAGAATTTATGTATTCATTTATTCAGGCAAACATTCATCTCTCCATAATCATATGATCATTTGTCCCATAATAAATACAACAGGAAGATATGGAAAGTAGCAATGCTCTAGTATTTAGCTTTCCTTTTAACTTTCTCATTTTTAAAATGGAGATAAATGCAGCTGACTGCAAAGTCAGCATACTGGGTGACCATCCTATGAAATAGCACAGTGCTTAGCACATAGTCAGGATCCTTAGGGAAAATACATTGAGCACTTACTATGTGCTAGGTACTCTTAAATTTTTTAATGTATCAATTTATCTGATGCTCACAACAAATTTCAGCCATCTCAATCCCAGTTTATGGGTAAAGAAACCAGTTTACAGAGTTTTAAATAACCTGCTTGAGCCTGTAGCAGTGTGGCTGAGATTCAAACCCAGACAGTCTGACTCCATCCCTCATGCCTGGGAGCTATTATGGTCATTACAACAACTACTAGGCTGAGGTAAAATTGCAGCAATAAGAATTTAAATTTAGACATAAAGTTCTTAACTATAGAGATTATACCAAAAAATGAAATGGAAAATTTTAAAATATGAAGATCCTCAGAGATTTTAAAGCATATCCCAGGTATCAGTTGGGGTCCTACTATCCTTTGGAGACCTAAGCCAATTTGGTTTAAAAATTCCAATCTGGTGCAAGTTCAGAGCTATCTCTAGAATTTTCAATAACTTCCTTCCTCATAGTTTCTCTGCCTCGTCTTGGATTCATCCTGCATCTTTCACATATAAATACCCTTCTCCCCAAACATGTCCTTAGTGTCGTGGTTTTACTGAAGATCTGAGAGGTTTATGGGAGAAATCATATCAAACACAATATCACTAACTTCCTGGCTTCATCTTTTACACAAGAGCAAATATGCTTGGCAAATGTGCCAGTTTCACCCATCTAGCAAGTGGTGGAACCAGGACTCCAGGCAGGTGCTGCGGCAGATGGGCTGATCGGCCGGGGCAAGTGAGGAAAGAAACCCCTTTATTCCTTCAGCTATTCACTCCTCTTAAGGCCTGCATTTGCTCTCCATTAACAAAAGTAAAACAGGAATCACCCAAACGAATGGAAACCAGTCCTACAGAAAAGTTCTAGAAATGTCAATGGGCCAAAAGGAAAATCAATACAATTACATTGAAAGGTAGAGGTGTTTCTAAAACGTCCATTTGTGTAGACCGCAGCAGGATTCCTTGCCATCTGACCTCTGACCTCTGGTTGGGTTGGGCCAGCGGCAATCCTGGCAGGCTGCTCACTACCTCAGCTGTCTTGTAGGACATGACGTAATCATCAACCTGAGGCTGGAACCCTGGTTAATTCCAAGCAGAAAATTGGTAGGACAAGGGGTCTGTGGGTGCGTGGGCACGCGTCAGTGTGGCCAACTCAATAAATAGCCTCCTGAACTTTGAGACGCACCAAACTTTATGTTTTGAAAATGTGCAGGCTGAAAAGAATCTTAGAAATTATAATTTTTTTCTTTATATGGTGGATGCCTTTATAATGCGCCCTCTTTTCTGCAGCAATCTGTATAAAAGCAAAGAACATGGATTTCAGAACAAGAGATCTAGGTTCCAGTTCAGGAATGGCACTTATTAACTGAGTAACAGGGAGGCTTACTTAGTCAAGTGAGCTCTTCACTAGTGCAATTGTCATTCAACATACAAGTGTTGGCTGTCTCCTCGGGTCAGACACTGTTAGGCATTGAGGATACAGCAGTGAAAAATCTCTGCTTTCATGCTATTTACACTTTAGTAGAGACAAGAGATCTGTGATGTGCTACTGAAGCAGGGTAAGGGGGGGAAGAGTTATAGGGGGTCTGGGATTGTGGCTCAGTGGTAGAGTGCTTTCCTTGCATGATTCTCAGCACCACATAAAAATAAACAAATAATAAAAAAATAAAGGTTCAACTAAAAAATATTTTTTAAAATATTTTTTTAGCTGTAGATGGACATAATGTCTTTATTTTATTGCTTTGTATGTGGTGCTGAGGATCGAACCCAGGGCCTCACGCATGCGAGGCAAGCGCTCTATTGCTGAGCTACAATCCCAGCCCTCAACTAAAATATATTTTTTTAAAAAAAAGAGTTATAGGGGATGGCCCCTGAGATGAGGTGACATTTGAACAGAGGACTAAATGGAGGAGGCGACAGCCAGTTCAGAGGCTTCCAAGGCTGGAGTTTGCTTTGTGAAGACATCAGCATGGGTGGAGCCAAATGAGGCAGAAAAGGGCGAAAGATGAGACAGAGAGGTAAACTTGGTGTCCTTTTCTAGCAAATTAGGATAGTTTTACTTCTCTCCTGGATCACTGTGAGGACAGTGTAAGATGACTAATAGATTCTCACAGGAGTACTAATGATACTGATGTACGTTTGAGATCACCAATTGTTTCCACATTCATCCAGATTTCCTTTCCTATACCTTTGCAATGGGCCCAGCAAAAATTCATATTGTTCAGAAGACTAGGATGTATTTCCTTTTTTTTTTTAGTTGGCAATGGATCTTTATTTATTTATATGTGGTGCTGAGAATTGAACCCAGTGCCTCCCCTGTGCTAGGCAAGCGCTCTGCCACTGAGCCACAAGCCCAGCCCTGTATTTCCTTTTTGAGTCACTTTCTGGTTTGTAATGGAGTGGATCTCTTGGCTTCGGTAGAGGCAACTTTCTTTAGCCCCAGGTTACTGTCAGCCTCTCGTGTTCATATCATGTGGATCTGGGTGGCCAGGCTCCTTCCTCTCACCTTCCATCCTTTCTCTGGATCTATGATTTGTCTACGGCAGTCCTATCTACTACAACATAAAGAACTCTGGCAGATTTTTAAGGAAGTTTTTTACTTATAGAAAGTAATAAAAGTATTAATTTCCTTTTCAGATTGTTTAAATGGATCATAAAACAGCCTCATTTACTGAACTTACCTTTACTTGTGTCCCAAATAACCAAGAGGGGGTGTAGGTCAGGGCACTAAAGCATTTATGCACCCTGGTGGTCTGAAAGCTTTAATGTCTCTTCCTGGAGTGATTAATTTAAAGCAGGGGAAGGCTGGCTCCACATTATTTCATCTCAAGTGCATCTGGAAATTCAGAGAGTGAGCCCTTGTTTAACTCTGTTGAGCAAAAAGAAACACACGTTCGTAATTCTTACCTACAACCTCGGCAGTCCTGCAACTGCTCTTTACACCGGGAGGCAGAGCTCAGGGTGCCATCTTGAGCAGGAGATGTGATGTAGTAGATGTTTTGGTCTGTTGACAAGGCAGGGGCTTAGGAGGCAGAGAGAAATGCGGTTCAGAGAGGCTTCAAGCTTCCACAGTCTCAGAATTAAGCAAAAACCTAGGGATTTATGAAAGAAAAGAAACCCCAAGAAATAATAACTTTCAAAAGTTGACCAATACTATAAATATCATAAAATCAAGAAAAATAACATTTTAATTAATTAGCTGCCTTACATAGCATTTCTCCCAATGTTTTTAGTACACATCCTTTGAAGATGTTTCCATATTAAAAAAGATTATGTCATAGTTTCTAAACAGAGCAGAGAAAGATGTCTCGGTCTTTCCTTTGGCAGAGTTGATTGAAGACTATTTTGCCTTTTTCATAGTTGGGGGACTACAACTGCGGCTTGTGATACAGACATACCTGCTCATTTTAGCAGTGCATCCAGTTTGTGCTCTGCAAGCACAGGAATTCTGACAATTTTGACATTCTATTTATCACGATTTCCATTAATTGAGAAAAAATAATGTATAAAGTATTTCTAACTACATGCTACATTTTGTTAACATCAGGACAGAACAAATTTCTTGAGCAGCCATTTATGAAAAGCAAACGAGGATGGGAAGTAAAGGTTTATGCTCCCGTGAGAGGAAGACTCCCTTCAAGCTGACTTCTGGCTCTATCCGTTTCATGCCTCCCTCTCCCCAGCTTCCCACCGTCTCCAGCATCAGAGCCATAGAGAGGGGTTCACGCTGCAGTATGACCTTAGCCTGCTAAGGAGACCAGCGGACAACACAGATGACAACAGGGGTTGCCCTGGAAGTCACTTCCAGCCAACACGGCTAGCACCAACTTCACACACACAGAACTGACTGTGGTCCCCTACATGGCCGCCCACCAGATCCAAACTAACCCTATGTCACCCTACCAGACAGGGAGGATATGGGATGGAGAGTCAGAAAGGAAGGAGTGGTCTTCACTTTTACAAATCTTACAAATATAGGACATGGCCTCCCAGGTCCTTGCATGGGGCCCACAGGCAGGACAGGCACCTGGCCATTGAGCTTCACTAACTGTACTGTAGGTCTTCCTCCAGGGTATAATACAAGAACAGGACTCACAGAGCACTGGAGAAGAGCTGTTTTGTCCCATGCTTGGTCTCCACTGACATCTAGTCGATACCCTCCATTAGCTACGGCAATCAGCCAAGACATTTTCTGTAACTTTGTCCTACTGGTTTATCAAACAAAATCAACAGATGGCACTTCCATTGTTGAAGGGAATGTTGAATGGCTGAGTGAAAATAATGACAGGAAAGGGTAAAATCAATTTGCTTTCTACCTATCCAAACAATAGGCTTGCTTTCCACAGAGATTGTGTAATATGCTCTCGTGGTTTCCATTTTGATTTTCCCAACTTTTCTCCAAGTCTCATGTCTTTTTATTCCCCTTTACTATTCCTTTCTCAAAAGCTAAGTTCAGGAACACTTTTTGAGAAGAGTTCTTGATTTTATGTTACCTACAGAGCTAAACCTGGGATGGGAAAGAGTGAATCAAGTAGATCAGGGCATTGATCTTCAGGGTACCCTGTACTCTGGGGAACCCCTCACTGCAGAGACTAAGGTAGGCAGGCAGTGCAGTGGGAAAAGTACCTGCAACCACACTCACCCACACTCACCTCTGAAGGGCACACGTGTCCTGTCAGTTCCTGGATCTCCGTATGGACGTAGCTCTCTTCCGTGGCTAGGCTTCTGACTACTTTCTGTATATATTTCTTCTTTCCCATTCAAATCTGCCCAAGGTGTATATTTTAAACTGATTTTATTTAGCTAAGATGTTAGTACCCTACAGCAGGTGTGATATTTGGTGGGAGACTGCCATTTGGTTGAACACATGGGAAGCACCAGGTTAATCCAATCTCTTGGAAATATTGGAAGCTCTTTTTTGACAGCAGTGTAACCTATGGCATCCACTTATAGATTGTTGCCATTTTAGAAATTTAACTCTACTTAGACTGGAAGAGAAATAAATAACTAAATTTTCTGTTTTCAGCAAGAGCCTTCTGATAGAAAGACACGACCTTACCTGTGCAGACAGGTAACACCACCTGGAGCTTACCCAACCTTTCGGAGCTCTCTTTGGGGAATATAAGCTTCACAGGCAGAGGGGAATCTTCTTTGTTGTGCTCTCACGCCCCTGAGGAGAATTTTGACAGATTGAGTTCTCTCTTGCATTTATTTAAGTTGACAACAAAAATATTTAGTTGGAAATTTATTAGTTTCAAAGGGTAGATTTTCTTGTACATTTAAATTGAAATTTTAAAGTAAACTCTCACCTCACTTTTAAATGTATCTATAGCAATATTATATCCACTATCATTTTCTGTTTTTCCATGTTGGAGATGGAACCCGGGCCTCGAGCATGCCAGGCAAGTGCTCCACCCTGAGCTCTGCTCCAGTTTCTGTTGTCTATTTTTTAAGGTATGCACATTTCCTTAGCAATCAGACATATTTCATAATTTATTCTCTCCTTGAAATTACATTTCCATTCCATTTGTACCTTAGAATGGTATACCGATGTAATATATTTTTACATTTGTACTATACTTTTATATTTGAAAATTCATTTTTTGGTTTCTCTTTCATATGCTTATGTAAGAAAAAAGTTTTTGAATTCTACTTTTTAATAATCCCTATACTGAAAATTCATGTCTAAATTAAAATTCTTTTTCCTACAACTTGAGCTCAGCCTAGTAGTTGCATGAAAATTTTCCATAGTCCTTGAGTTTGAAGACATACAATTTTCTTCCATATCATCATTACAGTCATTTTTCCTGTGTAAGTGATGAGAACAGTGAACATACATTTTAATTTTAATGATTACCAAGTATAAAAATAGAACTGTCAGGGATGCACATTTTAGTGTGATGTGTGATGAAGGTTTATTGCTCTCTGATTAAACAGGATGACAGAAGTATTTTAAATTATTCCTTTGTCCAACATACCAGAGAATGTCACACCTCAGGACAATGCAGAGCTCCTACTGGGCTGGGGCCAGGGTGTGTCTTTTATCAAATGGAAGACAGGCTTTGTAAAAAGGGAAGAGAAAAGGAGAAGGGAAGAGAAGACTTGCATCCACTCCTGCAGACTGCTTTCAGAAAAGAGCAGTTACGGAAGCTCAGTATCTAGAGATTAATTTCCTTAAAACTATTTGTGTTTGCATATCTTTTGAAATGTTTTGTGTACTGTCAGGAGTAAGCATACCCATTGGAAGATGCTATTCAATATGGTTCTTAAAATTTTAACAAATATTTTACCCCAAGTGGTGAAACAAAAGTACAGCCAGAGGTGAAAGTAGACCTGAGGGCCAAGGCCACTGAGACTTGGCACTGTGGGCTCTCACTGGGAGAGGTTCTTTGTAGATAAGTGTCAATCATTAGGAATTCTGTCCCAATAGTAATCTCGCTGCAGTGTAAACTTCATGTGATTACCATTGCCAAATGTCCTTTTCTTTCTGAAAAGTGACTTTTAAATGAATTGCTTAAATTTAGTGAGCATAACTGAAGTTATTCATCTTAGCTTCAGTGACTTCTCCTAATTTATGTTCTCACAGGAGGCCCTACTCATTATGAAATGTCACAGACTCTATCATTTATAAACAAGAGAAGAAAATATGATGGAAAATCTTAAACAAAATGCACTGGTTTAATTTACATTGACAAATGTCGCTGGCTTAAAATTATTCCTAGAATCAGTTCAAGATTTACTTCAAAAGCCCTAAACATACTAGAGTGTCCAATAATTCAGTTCATTTACTAAGTAAATCTTAAAACAGCTATTAAAACAAAATAATCAGGGCTTTTACTCTACATTTCAGAAAAGTGGAAAATAGCAAGATCTTAGTATAAACTAAGGATTTGCTTTAAATTATTTGGCATGAGGTCTTACATATTTTAAACCTCACTCTTAACTCTAGGAATACTTTGCAGCAGAAGTTCTAGAACATTGTAAGAAAAATGGTCCTTGGAGCACTGTAGCAATCGGAAGTCTACCCCATTGGTGTTTTCCACAGTGCCCCACCTGGATTTTGTTTTTTTTGGGGGGGGCACTAGGATTGAACTCAGGGGTACTCGACCACTGAGCCACACCCCCAGCCCTATTTTGTGTTTTATGTAGAGACAGGGTCTCACTGAGTTGCTTAGCGCCTCGCCATTGCTGAGGCTGGCTTTGAACTCGCGATTCTCCTGTCTCAGCCTCCCTAAGTGCTGGGATTATAGGCGTGCACCACCACACTCGGCCTACCTGGGTTTTAATGAAAGCTGCGAACAGCTTTTGTTGTTAGATGAAGTTGTAGCCAAAGCAAAGCCGGTGGAGCCAGAGCCTGGTCCAGACCTCAGAAGCGTGTGTGGGAAAAGCAAGGGAGAAGGGGAAACAAGCAAGGAAAGGAGGAAGGAAGAAAGGAAGTGGGGCAGGGTGGGGGAGAAGATGTGTCAAGAGAGAGGAGAACAGAGTTGTATGTGCCGGCGAGCAGCGGGCATCGCTCTGCCTAGGTCTTCGTGCTGGTGCCATCGTTACCTAACTCTATTTAGTGAACTTTCCAAAACACAGAGGAGCTTTGTGGATCTGGCTCTGAGAACTTATGCAACCAATTGTTTTGGGAGCAGCCTGGAAACTTACAAGAGAACTGAGTTCTCAAGAGCTTGACAGTTTGACCAAGAGATCAGAGGTTTGGTGCACTGCACTAGTGTCCAGAAAGCCTTCCAAATGGTGAAGATTTTCCTCCTTGGTAGGGCAGTTAAGGCATAAGAAAACAGCAATTGGAGGCACTTATGAGCAGCTTTCTTCATGGTTCACAGTGCTCCCTGAATGTCGGTTTCCTCTAAACTCCTGGAAACAGAGTAGGCAACCGGAATGCTGATCCTCGAATCATTGATAGACAGAGACGCATGGCTTGTGGCTCCAGAGTTGTATGGCTGGATCTGAGACTCTTCCTGTCTTCTAGGTTGACAAATTACATAAGCAACATGGAGACAGTCGTTAATATTGTCTGGTGCTATTGAAAATGTAGCATGGTAATTAATAGCAACTCTCCCACATATTTATGTTTAACAGGAGAATATTTAAATACTGATTAGCAATCCTTAATGACTAGGAGATGCTTAATATTTACTGAAGTTCAGAGTCCAGAAGCAAAAACCCAATTTCCCCAAGATTTTATAAATCATTGTTTTGGCTGCTGGGACAAACTGAGAACACAGGACCTGCAGAGGTCCTCCAGTTGCACCAGGGCTTTGTGGTTCCCTGTTGCTGCAATTTAGAATCAGATTTCATACCTGGGGCTCATTAGGTTGGGAAGTCCTGGAGTTGGCATGTGTTTTTATTATGGCGAAACCTATCTGGACTTAAAAAGGATTACGTATTTTCTGATTTCTTTCTCTTCCTTCAATTGTACAAGAATGTTTTAATTGGATATTGTAACTGAAAAGGCTCCATCAGCATTGATTACCTGTGGGGATCTGTTTTCATCCCTCTGTATATTCCTAAATACAGCCTTCCTCTCAAAAATCCTTGAAGTCAAAGGTTTAAGCCTATAAAGATCTGCGGGCCCATGATTCCCTGCCTGAAATTCTTTAGGCTAGTCATCTAGTTTAGCTCTCTCCATTGTTCAATTTCTCAGAGAACATCTAGAGCCTGGTTTTCTTTTGTACCTTGTGGATAAAGTCATCTTTACCTAAATTGACATGAAGCAAAATTCAAGTTCTTTGTACTGGAGTGCATTCTGGTATCACATAGCTCCTTTCCATCACGACTTAAGATGCTTAACCATGACACACACAGCTCGTTCTGAGGATGACCAAATAATCATAGCTCAGGGGCTTGGACAGCAAAAGAGCTGAAGAGGCTAGGTGATGGTCCTCATCTGAACTTCACTCCGAGGATGCCTGCTTCTCCCGCTACAGTGAGACTGTGATGGCTTTTCCAGAAGGAGTGGGCATTCAGATGTAGGAAGTTCACAAGGAAGGCTTCCAAAAGTGACATGTGTTTCACTTCACTTCCTCCATCCTAATTTCAATTAGGGACCCACTGATTAACTCCAGGACACAATTTATGGAAGAATCTTACTTCTATTAATTTTATAAACTCAGAGAAAAAGGGAGATGCTTATAACTCTTTATGGTAAATTTTGCAAAGATAAACCTCTGACAGGTTATATTTATTAAAAGATATAGACCGGCTTTTTTCACCCTGGAAGAATGTGGGAGCTCTAAATTCAAAAGCCATTTGAATAACCTGACCGCTTCAGAACTGCCTTGTAGATACAGTCTGTTCAAGTAAGAGAAAGTGCTAAGTATCGGACTGAATTTCGTCATCACAATAAGGAGTTAATTACCGAAGGATGTAAAAAGAAAACTGTGGCCACCCTTCATCAGAGAACATGCATTTGAACGTGATAAAACACCAGGGTGCTGAAAACTCAAAATAAAATAGAATGAACAAGAAAGCAAATTTTCCCAAAGGTAGATGGTATGGCAATGTCTATCCATCTTGAACTCATCCATCTTGACTCAGTTTCTACCAGCACCGCTCTGGCCAAGTCACCTCCCCGACATCTCTTCTTCTACTACTGCACCCTGTCAAGCTGCTCTCCACACAGCTGTCAGATCGATTAAAAAAAAAAAAAGGATCATGTTACCCTTGCTTTTAAAAAATGCATCAAAGTTCCCATTGCACTTTGGAAAAAAAAATACAGATTTCTCTCAGATATTATTTCATTTTTTTCAGATCCTCTTTTTTATGTTTTTTCAGTCATTTTCCTCCAGAACCACTGCCCTTCTTTCTGGTCCTGTAGAATATCCTGCCTCCAGACCCGACGCCCATCACCTGGAGTTGACCAGGCTATCAACTAGCTATGGGCTCAGTTCTTTCTAGACATCTCATCAGAATTAGCGTGTAGATGATGATTATTTATCACATTATGTAGTTTCATTTTCCATATAACGCTTGCATTCGGTGAAATGATCTTTGTATATGTAGTGCTTTTCTAGAATGGAAATTTAAGTATCAGGAAACTTTTCTATCCTGTTCAACTGTTGAATTGCCAGGATTTGGAACAATGTCCATCATATACTAAGTGTTCAATAAATAAACGTGGAAGAAATGAGTTCTCTTCTTTCCATCTTTCTCTGCAGATTGAGACTTTGACATCTCTCACAAGAACCAAATGCTGACAGTGTTCTCTGGAGTTGCAGGCCTGGGGTTTATGCTGTGGAACCACTTTATAAGTGAAACAAAATTACGATGAAAACTTTTATATGTGATACCGGGGTTTAAGTCCAGGGATGCTCTACCACTGAGCTGAGTTCCAAGAAGCCCCTTTTATGATTTTTATTTATTTCTAGGCAGGATCTTGCTAAGTTGCCCAGGTTGGCCTCAACTTTTGATCCTCTTGTCTTAGCCTCCTAAATGACTGGAATTACAGGCATGTACCACTGCACCTGGCTAAAACTTTTGTTTTTAAAACCTTCTGAGTAGGGTCCCATGGAATCTCATTTTACAGGCAGGTAGGGTTAGGGATTTGGGAAGTGGGGAGTAAAATTTGGATCTTCAATTCTTGTTATGATTTAGGTACTGTGATAGGTGTTTGACATATCTAAATCAAGATTTCATATGATTTAGACTTTAGAGAAATAGGCTTGTGATTCAGATCATATGAAGTCAGAGCAGCCAGATAGACTGAGGGAAGACTAAGGGACAAGTGGTAAGACTGTGGGCAGGATGACATTGAAGGAAGAGTGTGAACTTCAAATCAGGACTTAGTGCAAATTCTAATCTGCCACTCATAGCTGTGTGACCTTGGGGGAGGTACTTACAACTTTAGTGAGGTTCACTTCCCTTATCTGTAAGGAATAGGGGACAAACAGCATTTACAAACAACTATTTTACAGTATTATAAAGATCAAATGATGCAAATGACTAGATCTGACCCCTTCCACGTAGCTGGTGCACAGCAAGTGCTCAGTTTGGGTGGTAGACATTGTCAATTTCCCATCCAGCAGCTACGCTTTTCCCTTGACCATGGTGCCCTGGTTTTGTTCAGGTGGTAATGCATAGTCCTAGGTGATATGTTATGCTTGACCTAAGACAATCATAAGCAAACTGTTTCCCACTTTCCCAGCTTTCTTTGCAAGTACAGGTGGTCTTCTGACCTAATTCTAGATGGTTCACTGTGTATGTGTGTATATGTGGAGGAGAGTGCTTCTGGAGAAGTTTTTGCTTTTCTGATAGAAGAACAGACATCTATGGTGCTATTTATTATTCACTTTCCCCTAAGATGAATGTGGAAGTAAATATTTGATCAATAAACCCTCTTTCAAACTTTGCCATTTTTGAGCCAATAATGCAATGCTGGAGCCACTCACTTGCAGACAAATTTACTTAGGCCACTGTTAAGTTATCTGCTACTGAAAGCACTCCTAAGTGATGCTTGTGTGTGTGTGTGACAGTGTGTGTGCATTGTGTGTGTGCAAGTGTGTGTGTGTGTGTGCATGAGCTTAGGCCAATGGAGCACTTAAAGATGATGGCCACAAGCTATATATTACTTCTACCCAAAGTTAGCTAGTTCACTGTTACCTGGCTATTTACCAAGTAAAAGCAGGGATGGATTGCCAATTTATTTAAGGTCACACTGCAAGCGTGGTAAAGGTTAGGGACCTGGGTTTTTAATTTCATCAATTAAATCTGATGCTTAGGATACTGTTCCCTCCAAAATTCTGGCTAAATTTTATTGTGGAAAAGAATAGCATGTGTATTTATCAAAAGCCAAGTTTGAAAATAAATCTGCTTTTCATTTTGAACGTTAACCTCATTTTATTTCCTTTTATAAAAACCAAACGTATTCTGTTTATGTTTTTGAATATCTGAGTAAAAACTAAATAGCATTTACAAAGAGCTACATTTAAAAAGCACATTTTAAATCTTGAAATTTTATAGTGTATATAAGAAAGATGAAAAAACTGATGCTTCCATTAAAATATTTTATTGTACTATGTACTATATAAAATATGTTACGCGATATGAAATATGTTCTTAAATTCTATAAATTTTTAAAATAATAGTATTAAACTCATGAGTATTTTTTTAAAAAATTCAAATGGAACCACACACACACAAAACCCAAATTGCCAAACCAGTTTTGAGCAGAAAGAACAAAGCTGAAGGCACCATATTCCCTACCTTCAAAACACACTACCAAGCCCTGGTAACCAAAACAGCACAGCACTTGCTTAAAAAGCAGACACACAGACCAATGCAACAGAATACAGAGCCCAGGGATAGATCCACACATTTACAGCCAAGGGATTTTTGACTAAGGTGCTGAGAATACACAATGGGAAGAAGAGTCTCTTCAGAAAATGGTGTTTTATAAACTGCATATCCACATGCAGAAGATGAAGTCAGACCTATGTCACATCATATACACAAAAATAAGGAACTTGAACAAATCAGTAACAAGAAAATGACCCAATTGAAAAGGAGGCAAAGGTCCTGAATATACATTCCCCCCCGCAAAAAAAGACCTACAAATGGCCAAAAAGCATATGACAAAGTGCTGAAGATACTAACCACCAGGGAAATGCAAATCAAAACCATAGTGAGATCCAACTTCACACCTGTGAGAATGGCTGCTATCAAAAAGACAGAGAACAGGCTCAACACAGTGGCACAGGCCTGTGATCCCAGTGGCTTGGGAGGCTGAGACAGGAGGATCATGAGTTCAAAGCCAGCCTCAGCAAAAGCGAGGCACTAAGCTACTCAGTGAGACCCTGTCTCTACATAAAACACAAAACAGGGCTGAGGATGTGGCTCAGTGGTCGGGTACCCCGGAGTTCAATCCTTGGTACCAAAAAAAAAAAAAAAAAAAAAAGACAAAGAACAACTGGTTGGTGAGAATAAGATCAGGAGAAAAGAGAATCCTTGCACACTGTTTCTGGGCAAGTAAATTAGTACAGCTATTGTGGAAAGCAGTGTGGAGGCTCCTTGCCCGTGTGAACTGGCTCTCTCACCTCTGGGTACTTATTCAAAGGGAATGGAATCGGTCGGAGAGACATCTGCACTCCTGTGTCACTTCAGCACTATTCACAACAGCCAGGCATGAAATCAACCTCAGTGGCCCTCAGCAGAGGAGTGGGTGAAGAAAATGTGTCCCATACGCACAATATGAGCATGGTTCATGTGATTATATTACTAATACAACGTGCTGAGCTACGTTTCTTAAAACATTGGCTCTCCATTCCTATTCCTTCTTTTGTTGGGCTATTTGATGGTAGCCTCCCACTTATTATCCCATATGTTTTGTGAGATGTAAACTTACCTCCTGTCCTTACTCTATTCCTCCCAGCAAGCTAACAAATTAGGAGAGAGATCGCTAGGACCATCGTGCTCTCAGACAACAATCAGAACAAAGTTTTCACTGGTGTGTCCGGAGCCAAAATGATTTCCTGCCTTAGGAACAGAGGCTTGGTTGCCTTTGAAGGACAGGTTAAAAATCTTTGCACTGACCGCATTCAGCCTGCAAAATGCCAGCTTGTATCTTGCCTTTCTACCTCTTTCACAGCCTGGATTTGCCATCTGTTAAGGGATTCACACATTTTCCTGTCTGTTATTGTGATTTAGGACATACGGATAAAGGTGAGGACCCTTGGTCTCTGTTTTGTAAGTGGACTAGAAGTTTCATAAAGGAAGCAGGACAGAGTACCTTGTCTGTCCCCTCATCAGGCCAACTACAAGGCGAGAGAAAGCACAAGTCCGGATGATGTAGTGGAAGAGAGCAGAGATGCACGGGATAAACTGCGCAGGAGGAGCAGGAGACTCAGAGAAAAGCAAGCGAGTTGAGGCCTGGTTGGTGGAACTGCTATTTCAAGAGTGTCCAGAAGTCTGCTTCACCCAGGCTCGTCCTTGTGGAAACCGCAGGGTGAGAAGAAGCTGCGCAGGATTGCCTCTGGTTGGCACTCCTCCGGCATCAGGGAAATAAACGTCCTTAAAGGAGCACTTGCAGTGCCCCCAGCCCGTGAAGTGGCCTGCTTATTGTCACATCTTCACCTCCCTCGCACCGGTGAGCGTCCCACAAATTTTCTTCCACCCCTGCTACTCTATGAAGTAGGGTCCCACAGTGTCAGGACTCAAGTGCAGAGAGCGGGATCCTGTGGGTGAGTGAGTACATGTGGACCACACCTATCTTCGTTCTGTCCCCAAGTCCTTGTTGCAGGTCTTCCTTTCTGTATCTTTTCATTTGTTCCCTCTGGTCTCTCTTCTTTTGTCTCCACCGTACATTGTGGCGTCTCTGGCTTCTGGTCCTGTCATCTCCTCCCTCCTAGTATGAGCTGAATTGTGTTCTCCCCCTGCCAGAAACAATGATAAAGACCTAACCCCAATACCTCTGAAGGGGACATTTGGAAACAGGGTTGTTGCAGAGGTAATTAGCTAAGTGAGCATGAGGCCGTACTGGAGTAGGGTGGGCCCTGCCTCCAATGTGACCGGTGTCCTGAACAGACAGGGAAAACTTGGACATAGACACACACAGAGGGGAGACCATGTGAACACAGAGGCAGAGACGGGGTTACGCAGCCATAGCCGAGGAGCGCTGGGGATCCCAGAAGATGAAAGAGGCAAGGAAGTCTCCTCTGCTGGAGGTTTTGGAGCAATCATGGCCCTGCCAATGCCTTGATTCCAGACGTCCAGCCCACCCAACTGTGAGACCATGTGTTTCCATTGCTCAGCCCAGTTTAGATTTTTTGTTTGTTTGATTGTTTTTGTTTTTGGTACTGGGGATTGAACTCAGGGGCACTTGACCACGGAGCCACATCTCCAGCCTATTTTGTGTTTTATGTAGAGACAGGGTCTCACTGAGTTGCTTAGCGCCTCACCATTGCTGAGACTGGCTTTGAACTTGCGAATCTCCTGTCTCAGCCTCCCAGAGTGCTGGTATTACAGGCATGCGCCACTGTGCCCGGCCAGTTTGAGTTTTGTTACCCCTATGAAACCAATGCCCTTCACCTCCCTTCGCCATCTCCTCTTTTCCTTCCAGGTAACTTCCTACCTTTCTCCTCCCTGGCTTTCTACTTCCTTCCCCTCCCTTATTTTCATCCCCCCCCCCATTTTCTGGAAAAGTATGAAATCTATTCCATGACTTCCATGACCACAGTTACCAGGCAATGCTCAAATCTCCCAACCTCCCACACCAGCTTCCTCTCCCTGCTCGTCCTCTTCAGCTCGGTGACCTACAGGTGTCAGGAAGGCAGCACAGCCCAGCCGCCCTCCTTGCTCCTCCTCCTGTGCTCTGTAGGACATCGTGTTTCCTGACTGCCATGACGTATCTCGCCCTCTGTCATGTGACATTGCAACTTCTCCCATCCGGATGAGGGTCTGTGCTCCTCCATGGACCTGGGTGGGCCTTGGAGACTGTCATGACCGGTGAAGTGAATGGAGTCAGAAGTGACCCAGGTAACATCCAGACCTAGATTAAAAAAAATGTGATTCTCTTCCCCGTGGTCGTCTTGTCACACTGGCTACTGGAATCTAGCCACCATTCTCTGAGACAGTGTAGTCCACCTGGGGAAGCCACAGGTCGGTGCTCTGCTTGACAGCTCCTCAAGAACCCTGTGAGGAAGGCTTGCATGACTGCAGCCTCAGCCCCAGCTGACAGCAGCATGTGAAGAGATCAGCAAGACCCATGTACCTCAGCCTCCAAGACCATAAAAGATAATAACAAAAAAGACTGTGTCATTTGAATCACTAAATTTTGGTGTAAATCATTGTGCAGCAATAAGTAACTGGAACTGGTCTCCATTTTGGTAAATGAAATAACATTTATCAAGTCACATATGTTTGAATTCTCAGTCACCTGCGATTCTTCCTTCTAACTCCTCCGCACATTTAATCAAATCTCCAGCTCTTGCCAATTGAACCTCATAAATTTTTGTTGCGTGTATCCCTCCTTCACATAATGTTTCCCTGCCTTGTGGAAAACCATCGCAAGGATGTGTGCGAAAGGCGGCGAGAGGACTGATAACTAGGCCTCAGTCTCTTCCTGCTTGAATCCATCCTTGCACTTACAAGATCTGAACATGTCACGCCCTGCCTGCTACTCTCTGCACTACATGTCTCATGCAAAGATGCTCTTTATACAAGGGACTCCGAGAACTTGCTCCCCAGACTACCTCTCCCACTTATCACCTGGCTTGGAACCCCATGCCCTCTGCATTCTAGGCACTTCAGCCCATGCACTCAGGCCAGGCAAGCGCCTTCATGCTTCTATACCTTTCCCAGTCTCTTTCCTCTTCCTCAAATTCCTGCCCTTGTCACCTTTCTCTGTCCAATAAACTCATCCTTCAATGCCTAGATTGCGTATCACAGCTCTGAAGAACTTTCCTGATTACTCTTGTTTACCAGAAGTCACTTGTTTTTGTCTCTGCTCTAATAAAATCTTGTAATATTTCTCTTATTTTACTAAAGTTATTTCTCTAGGACTAGGTCAACATGCTAAATTTAGCATTCCATATTGATGATTTTAAGGACAGCAAAGCATGACTCAGTCACGCTATCCATCCACCCATCTGTTTGTTCAATTGCCCCTTCATCAAATATTAGCTACTAATGGTACTCTACTCCTGAGGAAAGAGTGAGCCTGTGGCCTTTCTTAATTTGTTTTAGAGAATCTGACAACTAAGACCACTGTCTGTTGCCTGGAGAGCTCACAGGAAATAATTTTGGCAACACCTTCAAATATATATTTGAATATATAGATATTACACTTCATCCTTACAAGGAAAGTAGACTTGATTATTGATGAAACAGATGCTCAGAGATTAAACAATTTAGCCAAGTTTATGATTAGTAAATGGCATTACTAGCTGTGGGTCTAATCTGTTTGGTTCCTAAGTTCATTCTCTTTCTGTGGGGGGCCACACTGTCTTTTATATTTAGTGTCAGTGGCCATCTCTTAGGCACTACAGAATTGTTGCTATTTCCAGATCTTCCAGGGGTTTCGCTTATTGAAATATCTGAGGGAAGACTAGAGCCTTTCCATCTGCTTCTCAAATTTCAGCTTCCCCAGGTGTCTACCAAGCTGTACCTTATTTCTCTTCTGCTCAATTATTTTGAGCAATTCAGAAGTCGAGTTTTCATGAGGCTGCACAGAGGGAAGTTCAATTAGTCAAACAAAGGCGGGTATGGGAAGCTCTAATTAGAGACCATCTGTGTTCCCTTGGGGGTGGAGTAAGCATGGCGGCCGTGGCTGTGGCATCTGCCTGTGGGAGTGAGACGCAGGCACATGTGCTGCCTGCAGAAGGCATCTGGGCTGGAGTGCTTCTATGGCAACTGGGCATCTTCACTGTCTGCCTGTCCCTGTGTTTCTAGGTGCACATGTGTCTTCTCTGGGGTATGCCAGCCCTGTCTGTGCAAGCGTCCCTTGTGCATGTGGGTGTGCTGGAGGAAGAGCTAAGTTCCAAATAGCTTTCCCAGACTTCCACCCAGTACCCAAGATTCTTAAGTGAAAATTATGTCAGAAGCCTAAATGAAATAAGCATCTTAACTGGAAAGCAGGGAAGAGCAAGAAAATGGAACAAATGACCCAATGTATATCCTTTTCCCATTCTCTTTCAGTCTTAAAATTCTCTTCTCCATTTCTACCCCATCTCTTCCTTATTTCTGCCTAATCCTTCATTTGTTCAGGTTACCTTTCATTCTACCTGTGCTCCATCAATTGAATGATTATTTCTGTGTTTCCGCCTCTAAAAAGGTGGGGAAGAGGGGCTGGGATTGTAGCTCAGCGGTAGAGCGCTTGCCTCGCATGCGTGAGGCCCTGGGTTTGATCCTCAGCACCACATACAAAGCAATAAAATAAAGACATTGTGTCCATCTACAACTAAAAAAAAAAAAAAAAAAAAAGGTGGGGAAGAGCAGAGAGAGCTGGAGAAGACTGCAGGACAAGGGTCTAAGCAGAGGGGACAGGGAGCCGATGCCTGCCCCGCCATATTCAATCACCAGGGAAGCTTCACGCTGACCACCATCTTCTAATACAGCCCCATTCCTCCTCCTGTGTCCCCAAATGATAGGGTAACACTTCTATAGAGGAGACAAAAGGTAAAATAACAGCAGGAAGTATGATAGAACATGAAACAGGTCAGCTACATGAATTGGCAAACACAATTTCTATTTGTGCTAAATCAAAGTAAAATTTGCAAGATATTTGGCAAGATGAAAGTTATGGAAGGATAAGGGGGAAATATCTATGAAAACTGTCAACTAAAACCTGAATCAGATTTTGTCCATCTCTAAACATTTTAACTAATATCTGCTTTGGCTGGTGACTCCTACATCTAAAAATGAGAAGTTATTTGTTTTTACATTTCCATGGATTTGGGGGCAAATGGAGCTGCATTTGAGGGAGAGGGGAGGTACTTAGTCAACATGCTGGATAGATACTGATAGAATTTTATTCTTCTGTTGAATAATAGCCATACAATGGGGACAGTGTGAGATGCTTCCTCCTAAATTGGAAATGGAGGAAATAAGGTTTGCCATCTGTGGGATGAAGCCCAGAGATGTCTGGAAATATGTGCCTGAAGTGTTTGGGAACACACACAACTCCAGTTAGGGTCGCATGGGTGTAATTTCATGTAGGCAGTGCTAGAATGTGATTTTAATTTAGTAATTGGAACCCAATTGCATTATGTACTTTATATGGAGAAGGAGTGGAGGAGAGTGGTTAACTAGCAAAGGGAGCTGCAACTGGGCAGTCTAGACAGGGACAGAGGGACACCAGGGCGTCACACTCTTTGGGGTGGTGTGGGGTAACGACACACAGCACCACTTCTGGCATGAACTTGAAACTCCTTCACTGAAGGTCATACTTATTTCCATTTTATCCTCTACATTTATCCTCTAAATGATCCCTTAGTATCATTTTCATTATGAACTGGTCTGCTGAAGGTGGTGCCCTGAATGGGGAAACATGATGATTCTAGACCGTGGGAGGAGCCTCTCTCAAGATAAGTGGAAGAAAGAGCAGTCTGATTGGATTGACAGACTTTATTATCCTATGGGTCTGATTAGTTGGGACAGACTTTCCAGGACTGATGAGGGTGGAGACACAGATGAGTCCAGAACTGTGTCCCCTGTGAGGTCACTGGTGGATAGCAAGCTGGTCTTCATCCAGAAAGCACTTTCTATTAACCACACTGGACTCTTAATACTGCCGGCTCATTATCCAGAAGTGATGACCACAGAATGGGATGAAACTAATCTGCAGATCCTCATGTCCAAACATCCTCCTTCACCAACGCTGATGAGGACCCTAGCTTGGCCTGCTGCAGTCCGTTTTGTTTCCTCACTCTGCAAGGATAGTCTTGGCTTTCTTGATTAGTTTTGGGGATTTTGTGACATGGGGTTGAGAGGAAAGTAGGGTAGTGGGGAAGTTAGAGTTACAAGGAGATAAGGAGCACTGGGTGGGTGAGCTGTTGTAGGTGATCCTCAAGATTCTCTGTGAGCCATAAGGATTGGGGAAATAAATAAGAGGTGGCTTGAAGAACTATGTATCAACTTCATGGAATTTGAGGACACACACACACACACACACACACACACACACACACACACACACAAATAGTTCCTACATTGAAATCATTGTTGTTTTACCAAAGATAAACAAAGAAAATGATATATATTATAACATAGATTGGGGATGTGCCTCAGTGGTAAAGGGCTTCCCAATCATGTGTGAGATCCTGAGTTCAACCCTGGTTCAACTTTCAGTGGAAAAATAAAAACAAAACAAAACAAAAATAACAAACAAAACAACAGTGAAAGAGACAAGTTTGTGTCACTCACATAATTTCTAAATTTATGTGCTCCTAACTAGAAATAAATTATATTATGTATAATTATGTATAGATTGTAACACTGACATACGTTCTCAATTATGTGCTTCTAAGTAGAAAAAAACTGTGATATTCAAAGATATGCTTGGCAGTGTATGATGAATCTTTAAATATACTCTCATAAACTCTGAATCAAAAATCGTTTTTTGATTTCAATTCAATGTAGCAATTTAGACGTGTCCAGGGCTGACTTACTGATTGATTGATTGAATAACTGATTTAGAGATGGGGTCTCACTATGTTGCCCAGGATGATCTCTGTTTTAGTCAGCTTTTTTGCTGCTGTGACCAAAGGATCTGACCAGAATCGTAGAGGAGGAAAAGTTTATTTGAGGGCTCACAGTTTCAGAGGTGCCAGTCCATAGAAGGCTGGCTCCATTCTTCAGGGCTCAAGGTGAGGCAGAATATCATGGTGAAAAAGTGTGGCAGATGGAGGCAGCTCATATAGTGATTGGAAAGCAGAGAGATTCTCCACTCTTCAGATACAGATACAAAATATATACCCCATAACCATGCCCCCAATGAACCACTTCCTTTAGCCACATCCCTAATTTTTATTTTTTTCCTGAGTTCTACATTTTAATATCTATCTTATTTAATTTTCTGCACCTTTTAAAATAAGCAATAAATAAATTCCATTTATTATTTTATCCCCCCACAGAATCTTCCTCCAGGAATTTTTGTTTAAATGCTTGCACTAGTTATATTCCTATCTCCTAGGGCTTCCTTTTATTTTCCCTGCATCAGATTCACAGTTATCTGGATCCCACGTCTTCCTCTTCCTTGGTTTATTTAAGTATGTGGCAATCTATGAAAAGGTGAAAGTGAAATACAGCTTTAGAGTCTTAAAACACATTTATTCTGTCTTAAAACACATTCATTCTGCCTTCATATTGATTGATACTTTGGCTGGTTATAAAATTCTGACTAAAATAAATGGATCCTTGAACTTAATATTATTTTCTACCATGTGATTTTTACCTGGAAGAGGTTGGTTTTATCCCTGGAGGCTTTTATGATCTGCTGTTCTTATTTTTTGTCATAAATGTTTATAATGATTTTCCCATATAGATCTTTTTTACTTATATTACTTTTCATTTGGCAGGACCATCCATTCTGAATCTGCCCTTTAGTTTTGACTAATTTTTTTTGTTTTATTTTTCTGATTATTTCTTGATTTCCTTAATTCTCTTCCTAAAACTCATTGGTTGGATGTTGTATCTTCTGTCTTCATTTCTTACTTTGTCTTTTCCCAAGTTGTCCATTTTTTTCCTATTCCAATTTCCAGGAAACAAACTAGATCACGTTCTTCCTGTCCTTCTGTTGAAACTTCATTTTGGAATTTAATTTTGAACTCAGTCTGCTGCTCTCTCGCATTCTATGTCAGTGAAGCCGAGAGCCCTGTTAGAACCCTGGACTTCTTTCCTAATGCCTTCAGTTCTGCATTTTCTACTTGGCTGCTGCTCTCTTGGCTTCATCTCCAATGTGCAGTTCTATTGATCACCTTTGCTTTTTGCACAGAAAATTCCTGTTTTGTAAGCTACTGTGAGACATCTCTTTGGACTTATGGGGACTTGGCATTGTGTGGACTTCCATACCCACTGGTACTATGATATACATTTGTTCTCAGCAGATCACAGCATGGAAGAATTTCAAAGGAAGTTATATTACGGCTATTAGTTTTTGTATTAAAGTGACTCCTTTTACAGAGTGAAGAACGCTGTTGTAAACCAAACACCTTCCCTAACTTTTGTTTTGTTATAAAAATTGATTTCCTTGACTCACGTTTGGTGATCTGAAAATAGTAAGAAAAACAGAGCATTCCACAGCCTCTTTCCCTCTGGCCCTGGGCCAGCAATGTGCAGTTTACAAAGCAGGCACTTCTTCACAATGTCACAAACCGCCAAGGCAGAGGGCAGTGTTTCTGTGAGGTTGAATGTGAGGTTGGATAGCTTACTTCTATTTCAGATGGAGTCAGGGAAATTATAAAGTTGACAATGTCAGGAGGATCGAGAGAGAGGGCCACGGCTCTGGGTGTAGAGACTCTTCCAGGAGGGAGTAGACTCAGGGCAGGATTGCCAGAGGCCGCCGCTAGGAAACGTCATTGCCTCCTCGTTCCCCTCCTCATACTGCTGATGGTCTCTGGGGTAACCTTCCTCTCTGCCATGTCAAAGCCACTGGCCACAGGGCATGCTGGGTAAAAGTCTGGCCCTCCAGTCGGGCAATGTGGATTTGAATTTGTACCTCATCACGTGGTGGCTTTGATCACTTCATGACTCGTCCTCTCACCATGACCTTGGAAAAAGATTCTGCCCCTCCAGATCCACTTTCCATTCTTTCCATCTTGCTCTTGGTTGGACCTTTCTGTATTTTTACCCACAGGCTCCCTTGACTGGGGCTTTTGGCTGATTTTAGCTAATAGGGAGCTTCAGCGGGGACAAAGCATGGGAAGAAAGGACAGTGAGGGTGACATGTCTGCTCTCCAACCTCTTCACTTGTACTTTGTTTAGGTTGGCTGCATCTGGTTGCAGAGGGTGCTCCTGGTGGATGGTGCCCCCGACTTAGCTCTTTTTCTGTATTCTAGTAATCACCCCTTTTCTTCCACCAGGTGCAGGGATAGTAATGGCCTGAATGTCACTAGCATCAGGGTTTTGCACGATTCCTTATGATGTTTTGTACACCCTGCCCACAATTTGGTCAATTGTCCTTTCAGTAAATCCTCCTCTATGTGACCCATCTCGGGTGAGCCATCTGTTTCCTGTTAGAACCCCACAAATGCATCTTTATAAGACTCAGTTTCCTTTTCTGTAAATAGGCGTAAGAATATTATTTGCCCCAGAGATTCACTGTGAGAATTAAATGAGATAATGAACCTAAAGCCCAAGGCAGAGTGCAGAGAAAGCACCTGATGAGTTCCAGCGATTGTCAGTAATAGCAATGTCGTTCACTTTAAAGTAGGTTCAAAATTCACCCACGGCTGATCATACTTCAGAATTCTGTTTTTCCAACACTTATGCACACCAAGCTTTTTCCACATTAGCCTGTGGTAAGAAATGCTCCTCATTCTTTTCTCTTTCGTGTCTTGTCATTTAAATAACCAATAAGTTTCTAAAATATGACTAGAAAGTAACAGTAGAGCAGCATTTATTAAAAAGCAGGCCCAGAGATATTACGCTTGAAACAGAGGCATGAGTTTCCATTGCTAATAAAATACAACGCCACGCACACACGAAGCAAAGATGGAAAAGAGAGCCTCCCGTGGACAGGCCTGCTAAGCCCCCAGTGGTTTAGTGCGTTGATATATTCTCCCTCCTGGGGATAAGAACAGAAAATACCTTTACAAATAGAAGGAATCCAAACCTGCGTAGACGTGTGGAATTCTGGCAGGAGTTAGTGAGATGAAGTCGCTGACTTCAGCCTTCCTAATCTGTGATTCTGTGACTGATCTCAGCAGAGAGCACTACCCACGAGGAGTGTCAGAGTTGCCAGTACCCAATGCCATGCAGTTTTAGCCTGCATCGATCTAAGTGCAGAGCACAGCTTGGTACAAGGAAGAGTCTCAGACATCTCGGGAACAGATGTAAGGAAGTACTAGTTTTCTGTTTGAGCAAAAATGTGGTTACCGTAGGCCACCACAGACTGAATCAGAGGACACCATGCTGGTTAACGGAAACCAGATGCTCTGGTAAAGGAAGCTATGGATAAATATGAATTATTTTCAGCTGAGTGACCTTTAATTATCTCCCTTAGTGTTGAGCCTTGATTCTCTTGCCATGATCTTTCTTTACGTACTTGGAGAAGAGAATAACAAAGGGGCACCACTATAGAGTGATTTATGGAGGACACGCACAAGGGTCATCGATGGTATGTGAGAGCCTCAGAACACGTGAGAGAGACTGAAAGTGAGCACAGTCTGTACAGTGATGTGGGCAGAGCCCTGTCTAGCAGCCAGAGTCCTGGGTTCCAGTCTTATTTTGCTACTGACTCATTGTGACAGGTTGAACCAATTCAAAAGACATATTATGAATCGTGTCTCTTAGCCTCATGATGCCAAAATTCTCCCACCATTGCAAACTGGGGCAAGTCCTTGCAGATTTCCTCATTTCCAGGAACACTACAAGACTTCATAGTAAGTTGACTCATTTTCCTCCACCCCAGCCCAATGATCCCTGGGTTGATTCTTTTGTCTCATACTCTACCCTAGGCCATAGTTAGATATCTCCAAGATGCAGAGACTGAACAGTTGTTTCCTCTCTCCTTCTCTTTTCCTGAAACTTGTTCTTGACCATCTTTCTCTTCATCAGTCAGTTTATTAAAGCCATTAAGCTGTTCTGCACCTTAATGACTTTATTTTGATAACTACTGTTATCCAAACCTGCACCATTTGTAATCTCCACCGTGCTTGTCAGTCCTGAGTCATACTTGACGTCTCCTCTCACTCCATATTGTAATCACCATGAGGTCCAGTTGGCTCCACTATCAAAATGTCCTTAGAATCAGACCACTTACCACCATCTTTATTACTACTACATTGAGCCAAGACATGATCTTCTCTCACCCTTGGATTATTGTAATTACCTCCAAGCCAGTCTTCTGATTCCACACTTGCCTCTTTAAAGTCTATTTTTATCCTAGAAGCTAGAGTGATGCTCTTAAAACACAAGACACATTATGCCACTCTTTGACCCAGAATCCTCCAGAAGCTCCATGTTTCACTCACTGGAAAACCAAAATCTTCATAATTTTACTCACTGGAAAACCAAAATTTTCATAATCTGCCTTTTCTGATGTCTTTGTTCTCATCTTCTAGTATTTTCCCCTTACTGCTTCCACCACATTGGTCTCATTTTTTTTTCTAGAATACAGAAAGAATATCCCTGCCTCATAGCCTTCAAGGTAGCAGCTCCACCTCAGGCATTCTTCTCTCAAATACCATATGTAGAGCACACTCTCTCCCTGAAGGCTTTGCTCAAATTATATCTTTTCAAGCAGGCTTTCCCTGATCACCTTTTCCAAATTGTAAACTGCCTCAAACCCAACTCCATCTTGTGTCTCCCTGACTCTGTTCAATTTTTATCTATTAGTCTTTTTAATAGAACTATCACCTTCTAATATGTTATACAATTTGCTTAATTATTATTACTATTATTATTATTATTATTTGGGTACTGGAGATTGAACCCAGGGGCACTCAACCACTGAGCCACATCCCCAGCCCTATTTTGTGTTTTATGTAGAGACAGGGTCTCACTGAGTTGCTTAGTGCTTAATTATTACTTCAGCATTTTCTTCTGTTTTCATCTACTATAATGTAAGTTCTAGGACAATAGTATATAATTATTTTATAAAAGCAATCTGTTCAGTCAAGATTCCAAGCTCTTTGATTAGGCCCTAGCAAATGGTAGATGTTTGATAAACACCTGCTGAATGAATGGGTGAGTGAATGATTTGAGAAGAAAGAACTCTGGAGGGGAGTATCCTTCAAGGTGAGCTCCCTCATCAGTAGGAGAAATTTCTACTACTGCAATCTGTTATTGACTTGGTGGATCAAGAAAGACCCTCACAGGTTTCTAAAACCCTGGAAAGACCACCCAGAAAGCAGAACTATTCAGGAAAAGCTCTGATACCACACTGCAGCCATGTGCTGAACTAGGAAGACATTGAGGGAAAAGACTCTTACTCAGTTTTGTAATCAATCTATTCCCCTCCAGCTCAAGTTTGACCACACATTAGAAAATGGACTGACCCTTTGCCATCTACCAGGCACAGTGCTAGGCAGCAGGTCTATGCTTTGGGGGAACTTACAACAAAGGAGGAGAAACATGCAAGGAAGTAAATAGATGACAAGATAACATGACATGTTCTACACCAAGTATTCTTTAAGGATGTGATTGATGGAAGCACCCGGAATACCAGTTCAAGGGTTGCTCCTTTGGGGAAACTTTTCCTTGGTCTTAAAAGGTTTAGCAAGGACTTGATTTGTTTTTGTTAAACAAAAGAATGACTATGAAAATTTAACCAGAATAAAAGGTCAAGTTTAATAGAAGAGCTAGTGAATGCTAGAGGCAGAGTGCACAGAGGTCACTTTGGGATGGATAACTTATTGGGAACAGTTATGAATTCTCCTAACCTAGTTCACTGGATGGCCCCCCAAAGTCTGTTGAGATTAGATTCTTGGTCCGATCATCCTATAAGCACAAAATTATAGTCAGTATGTGCTGAAGAATTCTCTGATATACTCTTCAGAATTAAAACTGGGAAAGGTGCCTGGATTAATCTGGGGTGTGTGACACTTCGATCCTCCAAAAAGAAATTATGTTGTTATCCTCTGCAGCTACAAACCTTCCCTTGTTTTTCTTTGTGGGACCTTGGGAAATAAATCCTGTGTGAGTATGGCAAGACAGTCTGTAAAATGATCTGCCTATGCATATTAAAAGGTAGTGGAGTCTCTCTCACCAAAACATGAGTTCTTCATATCTGGGAAAGAGAACTTTGGATCCAGTTTTGTGTCATCTATCATAAATTGCTAAGCTGTAGTCCAACAGTTGAATATTTATTACAGGCAATGATGGAAGAGGCCAGAAGAGCCCAGGTTTGATTTTCCAGATCCGAGGCTGTGTTTTGAACCAGCACTTAGAAAAATGCTTTGACTTAAGCACTGAGCTGGCTTGATTTGGAACTGTCGCCACCAAGAGAGAAAATGTGTGGAATACCGCAGAGCCATTCCTGGGTCGTCTGTCTTTTATGACTTGCTGTGTATTACTAAAGGGAGACAAGTGAATACCATGTAGGATTGGGGGCCACATGAAGCCATTAGTGCTGTCAGAGCAGAAAGAAACAGGACCACCAGGCAGAACGCAAGACCACCCAATCCAAAACATGAGCTCCCGTTAGCAGTCAGTGAAGACTACATCCCTTGACATTTGCATTTCAGAATGTCGAGCCACCAAACATGCTGTAGGATAATTATTGCTTTGTGATGATATTTAGCAACTCTTACAATGTGGACCACCAATTCTGGTTTGGGTTTCTTCTTTTTATTAGCACCATCTGAGAATGTTTGTGGTAGAGACTTTGGTGAATTTCGTCTGTCCTGTGGCCAAAGGAATGAAAGGAAGAGCAACTTAGTTTATTAATATGGAAGAATTCACTAAGAAAAAGCCCATGGCACATGTCTGAAAGAAGCTTCATTGAGGGCTTTTTAATTTTTTTCCAACAAAACATACAGGAATGGTTTACTACTGCTTATTAAACTACATATGCTCCGTCTACAAATAACTTTGTATTAATTTGGGAGCTGTGGTGGGATCTTTCATCCAACAAACGTTTTTGGTCAGTATTTCTGTCTCAGACAGACCTTGTCATCCCTGCGGTTAAAACAACAAAATGAAACAAAATAGAAAAAAGTTTTTTTTTCCCTTAAAATAAGTCAATCTGATTATTTATTTTTAAAAAATTTTGTAGAGGAAAAATCAATTTCTTTATTCTCCTTCCTCTCAGATATATTTTTCTTGCCTTCATTTAATGTTATTCCACCTTGTACTAAATGTCTTGGTCAAATTTTTAACTTGAATTTGCCAATACTGCTTCCTGTTTGAGCTATTTGTTCCTGGATGACAAATTTCCTGTTTAATCAGTTGTCTTTTTGTTGGTTGGTTTGACTGTTGTTGGTACTTTCTTCTCTTATATTCCAATTCTGGCTGTCAAGAGTTTGTTGATATTTATTTATACATTTCCCTAGGCATTTACAATTCATGAACCAACTACCTATCTCACTTTATGATTTCGGAGACTTCAATTGTCCTTGAGGAAGTTTCCATTCTCTTCGAAAAACTTGGATGTCAAAGAGAATGAAGAACCTATAAATCGGTAATTCAGCGTCTTGTCTTATTCGAACTCATTTAGGTTTTGTCGTTGATTTAGCATGTTATTATTGTCACTTGTTTGTAAAGTCAACCTTTGGTGGAACCAACCAAGAATTAATGGGAGGGGGTGTTAAATTTTGTATCTACTACGGAAGTCTCTCGATGCGAAACCTCTGAGTTATCTTCCCCTGAAGCCGCTCAGAGTGATGTTGGCAGTACTGGCGTTCTTTGCGGTTCTAGCCAACTGTTCTAAAAAGCAACGCCGTCCCTTTACAGGGGAGATTTTGGTCCAATTGACATTCGTTCGGAGGGAGGCATCTTCTAGCCCTTTCCATCTCAACAAGAGCAAATGCGTGGGCATCCTACACAGTCCATAACTATAAATATTTAATGGATGAAAGGCAGGCGCCAAACATAACTAGAGAAAGTTGCAAGTCAGAAAAGAGCAAAAAGGGCTAGATTTGTAAGAAAACATTCACAAAGGCTGTTGATTTTAGAGTTTAGAGCCCCATGTCATCCCCACACAGGCACAATCGATTTTAAAAGCGACTGTACAGGCCACTCTTTCCAGTAACTAATCCCATGTTGAACTCCATCCTCGAATGCTGAGGTTTTCAAGCGTTAAATCTTGAAGCAGCTATAGAACAACAGAGTCCTCATCGGCTCACCCAGGTCTCTTCCGGGTACTGTTTCCGTGGTGTCCGTGTATGAATCCTGAGTTTCTCACATGTACACAGGCCCTCTGGGTTTACATGTGTGAGTCCAGTCTTTCTCACTCAGGAGCTTTCTGTTTTCCCATGCTCTGCCTCATCCTTCCATCCCCGGGGGCTGAGCTGTCCATTTCCTGCGGGGTCGATATTTGGCTCAAATGTGTTCATTATGAAGTTTCCCTTGGGATCTGAGGTTGTGGGAGGGAACAGTTCTCGGTGCCTGGTGCACAGAGTTTGTCTCAGGAGACGAATCATAGAAAACAATTAACTGAGTATTTGTCAAAAATGCTGGCACGTGCAGATGTCTTTTAGCTCCCAAAAGATTTGCCTTCTGCTTTGCTAACCCTGGGACACTGGCCAGCCAGATGGAAAGACTGCCAAGCACACCCAGCTCATGTAGCCAGAAGGCCACTCCACTTGGCTTTCTGGAAGCAATTCTTTCAGTCACTTGGGAGGTTCTGGGGCCTCTTTATTTCCTCAGAAACAAGGCCCACCCAAATGATTTCAAGAGCACGTTGCAGCACGGTCTCTGCAAGCACACAAGCTGTGAAAGCTGGAAACGTGTGTCTGCTCGCCCTTCCCTCCGTGCAGCATCCCCTTCTCCCGACCACATAGGTTTACAGCCTCCTAAGACCACTTCCATGAAAGGCACCAGAACCCAGCGTCAAGAGCAGTTAAGATGAGTGACCAGGGAAATCGCGGCAAGGGAGCAGGCGGTTCTGGGTTGAGCATCAGCAACCACCACAGGAGATGAGGGCTTGCCTCTTTTCTGTCTGCTGTCAGGAATCAAGGTGAGAAGCAGAAGGCTCTGGTTAGCATCTCACACTCCAGGGTTGTTTCTCAGGGCCGTGCACGGGCTGGGGATGAAACCTCTTTACCATTTTCCCTTGGTGGTGTGCCCCTGGGCTGGCCACATAGGAAGGGCAGCAGAAGGGAGCCTCTGAATGTGACAGGTGGCCAAGGTTGCCCCAGGTCAGTGCCTACAGAGCCTCTTCACCTGCAGCCGCTCCCAGGTGTCTGCGAGGCGGCGAGGACCTGCAAGGTGAACCGGCCTGCATTCGGGAAAATGGCCTTTCCTATGGAGCCAAGGCAGTAAGCGCGTGAGCAGCAGCGACAGCCAGACTGAAGTGTAGCCGAAACAGATGGACACCAGGCGGTTCTTTCTGACCCTCTTTCATTACTTGTTGATTCTTAAATTGGAAATAATACTTTAGCAACGGGGTTTCTAAGGTATAAATCTGACCACCCCACTTCCTCTCTGTAAGGCCTCTAAGGCTCGTTAGCATAACGGTGGCCTCTTAAACCTGAGTCTTGAGCAAATACTGCAGCTTCTGGAATCCTCCAGCCCTTTCGTTTCTGTCTCCATGCGCAAACCACTCACTTGGGTGGACATGACTTCCTCTCCCTGGCCTACATGGAAAGCTGCTACTTGAAAATTCAACTCAGAGCTGGGCATTGCGCCCCAGCTACTCAGGAGGCTGAGGCAGGAGGATCACAACTTCAAGGCCCACCTTGGCAAGTTAGGGAGACCCTGTCTCAATAAAGCAAACAAACAAAAACAAAAAAAACAAAAAACCCCCACAAAAATTATACTAAATGAAAAAGGGCTGGGGATGTAAATCAGTGGAAGATTACTTCCCAATACTGCAAAAATCAAATAAAAAGCTACCAGGATGTCAGCCTCATCAGCAAGCCATCTCCAACTCTCCTGTTATGGTTTGGATGTGAGGTGTCCCCCAAAAGCTCACATATGAGACAATGCAAGAAGGTTCAGAGGAGAAATGATATGGTTGTGAGAGCCTGAACCCAATCAGTGAATTAATCCCTGGTGGGATTAACTGAGTGGGAACTGGAGGTGGGCGGGGTGTGGCTTTGGGGTGTATATATTTGTATCTGCCTAGCGGACTCTTTCTCTGCTTCGCAATCACCATGATGTGAGGTGCTTCCCACCGCCACCCTCTCCTGCCATGACATTCAGCCTCCCTTCAAGCCCTGAAGAATGGAGCTGCTCTTCTATGGACTAAGACCTCTGAAACCCTGAGCCCTCAAACAAACTTTTCCTCCTTTAAAGTTGTTCTGGTCAGATCCGTTAGTGACATCAGCAGAAAAGCTGACTCATACACCTCCCAAGAGTAGCACCTGCCATCTTTGCACCTTGGCATCCACATGGCTCCCTGGCTGCCCAGCCATGCAGCCAGTCCACTGGTCCCTGCCCAGAAGCGGGCAGAGCTGTGGCCAGGCTGCTGGAGCACAGGCAGCAAGCAGGGGCCATGGCTGCGCACAGTGGGGAGGTGCAGCCTGAGGTGCAGTGGGCCTGACGCAGGGTGGACCAAGGCCTGAGGGGACCCAGGTGCACTGACCTGTCACCTCGCCACAGCTCCAACCTGCAGAACGCAGAAACCCACTCCAGCAGGCGTGGCAGCTGCAGACAACCCGACCCAACTCTCTCCCTACACACACACACACACACACACACCAGCATGCGCCACTCACCGACCTCAACCTCCCTCTTCCTGAGAAGTAGGGAGAAAAGGGAAGTAAGACAAACCTGAATGGGATTCAAGGCTGACCCATAGCACCAGTATTTTTCCAAACCCTAGTTAGTGTAAGTTTGGACCAATAGCATCAGTACTTTTTCAAACCGTGATTAGCGTAAGTTTGGGCTACTAGCAGTGAACCAAGTGCTATGGAAACTCCTAGCCCTGAACACTTGGTGGAGAAAACTTGCTACCGTCCTCTTTCACATCACAGGAGTTCTGTTCCTGATGCTTCTCATCAATAAGTCCTACTTTGTGCTTCACTCATCTTGGTCTGTGGATTTCATTCTTCAAATTCATGAGCCAAGAACCCAGGAAGAAGAAACTGCTCTCATTGCTGGGGTCTATGACACGCTGGAGGCCATAGTCCACCATTATGAGCTGCAACTTTGTAGACCCCACCTACCAGCAGAAACAGAAGGACCCCAGTGTAAAGCCAAACAACCAGAAGAAAGTCAAACAGGACCGGAACAGGCTTTATTTTGGGAAGAACGGTCCCAGGCCACACGCCCGGTCACCAGGCTTGAGCGGGCAGAAATGGCCCTGAGGCCTCGTGGCATACAGAATTTAAAGGGTTGCCCCCCCCACACCGGAAAAGGAAGACTTAAGGCAGGAAGGGAAGGGCCTGGGGCAGGAAGAGGTGTTAGTCTAGAGTCCAGTGTCCTCTGAGATTGGTTAGGGGAGGCTGGTGAGGTCAGAGTCCTTCCGGGATGAGCCGGGAGACATGGCGATTTTCATGTCGGAGGTTCAGTGCTTCTCCGTAGGGGCTACTGGGGCCAGCCACGCTGGCGTGTTTGGCACATGCATACTGGGTTCGGCCTGCGACCCACGGTGGCCGCGTGGTAAGTTCTGCGCACGCTTGCTGCTCGCTGTTTGCAGCGGTGGCAGTGGCGGGCTGGCGGGCTGCTGGGCGGCGGGGAGAGGGAGAGCGAGGAGAAACTTTTTAGAAAGTGCCCCCAGGGGCTGGACTGCGGGCCGGGGCCTGGAGTGTGGGGCGGCTGGCCGGGGGCGACTGCGGGTGGCCGGGAGCGAGGTGGCTGGCGGGCGCGGTGGGCGGCTGGGCGCTCCTCCGGCTCCGGCGCAGGGCGGCTCAAGCGGTGGCGGCCGGGGACATGGCTGGCGGTTGTTTTCGCGTCTGCCTCTAACCTAACACCCAGTCTCATTTGCCAGCGGAAGCAACGAACTGGGTTTCATCTCAAAACTCTCACTTCGGAATTGTGTGCCGGCTTCTTTTTAGCACTTCACGTTTTAGTCTCTTGTTGCTGTTCACGTGGCCATCTGGCCCAGCAGCCCCTCCCCCATGGTGATTTCTCTGAGGCCTGGGGTTTGGTACTATTGTCACATTAGCTCCAAGGGTTCAAAATACTTGCCCCTGGCACCGTGGCAGAGTGAATGGGTGAGACTAGAAAAGATAAATGAAAAAATATATATGTGGAGAACGTGGGCTGTATACAACATACAAGCATGTACCCCATTTCCTAAGTTCCCACACCTTTAGAAAAACCCTTTCTCTTCCTGTCTCACATTCCATGGAAGTATCCCACGCTCTCTTCTCTCTTGTCCCCGTTTCTTGGTTTTCTCTCTTTGGAGAGTGAGGTGTGTAGCACAGCCGCTCTGCCTCCCACACCATGGCTTCATTCTTTTGCCAGGGATCCAAAGACCTCAATTCCCCAAGCATCCCTCTCTCAGGGTCTCGGTGTGGGGAGCTAGCTCTGTGCTACGCCCTTATGACTAGCCATTGTGTGTAAATGGGAAAGGCACAAAGGAAGGAGGAACTATATGATTGGTTTATTGTTGGTTCTGCCAATGTGCAGCTCGTGGGCAGAACCACATGGACGGCTGTTGCCTACCTGCATTGTCTCTGATTGGCCCAACGGCCCTATAAGTTGAATGTTTGTTCCGCAAATAAACGGGTTCCTGCTCTGACTGGACTCCCTAGTGTGTCTGATTGTCCTGCGGCTGCGGAGGGCTGGGGACAGGCAGCTAGTCGGCTCCAACTCTTCCCAACTTCCGCGGCTAGGTGAACGTGGGGGGTGCCCCTTCGACCCGCTGGCTCGAGGCGGACTGCAACCCCCACACCTCGGTGCTCACTGGGTCTGTGCCCCTGACCCTAAAGCCTAGGAGTAGAAATCATCGCCCACTATGGCCAGTCCTTCCATCTCTGAAAATAGTTTCTTTGTTTAAAAGCTCTCAAATTTGAGAGAGCCCCAGGTAAACGTGAGCTGGAGCCTTCAACTGTGGATGGCAGGTTTCATTGAGCTAAATTTCAGTGACATGTGGAGTAAGTAAACCGAGGACGTAGTACCAGAGCATAACTCCGCCTGGAGGGAAGAGCCCCGGGGAAACACTGTTCTCTGGCCAACCCACCCAAAGGTATGAGTTTTGGTGTGGGCCAGAGCAGAGCTGTGGAGATTATGACTCTTTTGACTTCTAAGAACTTTCAAATCAGTGGTTAGAAATTTACACTGGAGGGTGTCCTCAGGAAGTCCCAAGAATCTCAGAAGTTTGGCATTGGGAAAAGTCTTCTGGCGCTCATGCTACGGCTCCTGTGGGTTGTGGGTATAGAGACCCAGGTCACAAAAGTCCAGGTCTCACTGCTGGCGCGGAGGTCAGTGTTCTCTCCACTGAGTCACCTCGTCTCCAGGTGACATTTAAGTGCTACTCTTCTGCTATGAGATGCTTTCTTTAACTGGTGAAGGGTATAGAATTGCAAAACCTTTGCTTCATATTTTGTTTGCAAGTCTCTTGACTGTTCATTTAAAAAAGGTCTTTTCTTAGCTCCTTAGGAATCTGAAATACTCCATGGAGGAAGAAGTGAATTTATTCAGCACAACTTTCTTCCATCTTGGCTTTATTGCTATTTCTGTTATTTTTTTTAAAGAATCCTTATGCATCTTTTGATCTGCAGAGCTCCAAATGGTTTTTCCATGTATATAGGCCATCATTATGTTGTAGTAGTGGCAAGCATTACTGAGAAAACCTTAGTTTAAGAAAACAAAGATGAGATAGTTTGAGTTACTGACTTACCTTCAGATTGCACAGGAATCATGAAGAATCCAGTTCTCAGGAACTCTAATTGACATGAAAGATCATCATCACACAGAGCCTCTTTTGGAGGGAGTTTTGTTCACTGGAAAGAGATTACGGGATCTTGGAGACTACCTGGAGGATCCTCCAAGAAGCTGTGCAGTGCTCTGAACGAAGCCCTGAGCTTTTATAAGAGAACTTCACGAAGGGAGTGGGATAGTGCTCGGTAGAGGGCTCTCGTCCTTTGTCATTGACAGTTCAGTTTTAGTAGAAAAAACAAATACTTGGACTGACAGATGTTAATATGGAAACCTCTGGTATAGCATGTAGCAGAGATGAGGAAGGAAAAAAAGGAAGGAGGGAGAGAGAAAAGATAGGAAAGACTTTTAGAAATGGCTTTTAAAAATAAAAAATAATGGACCTAAAATTCAAGATACTTAGTATTTTCAACATTTTGGGCCTCTGAATATTACTCTGTATAATTTGCAACTTAAATTTGGAGTGAAGTTTTAAATTTAACATCAAAGAATATTTTTTAAAAACCCTATTTTTGTTGAGCTTTCTTCTCTACATTTGTGTGATTGAAATAACAGCCTTTTGGCCAAAATATTGTGTAAGAAATATTTTATATGTAGTGGCACAGATCCAAATGCCAGCTTCACTGCTAAAGCATATGGAGCTAGGGAAACAGATTTCTTAAAAGAGAAATCTCAGTTGGCAAATCCTATTTGTTAGGAAAATTGTTGAACTTAATTATAACTTGTTCTATAAAACCTGTGGTGAAAGTACTCTGTAATTGGAAAACCCATAACTGCAAACTTTGGAGGGATTTCTATTTTGTTAAGATATTTTGTTAAATTTTTATATTTTTCATACTTGTGTACTGGACACAATGATCAATGACAGAAATCTCCCCCGTTACGTGGGAAGTGCTAGAGATACGATGGGGTATCTTCTCACAGTTTCTAGAGCATACTTCTAATTCCTAATCCACAGCACCACCAATTTAGGTCCCATTTCTTAATTAATGAAAAAATGCAATTTCCTTTGGCCAAGTCCGTTCAAGGCCCACCTCTGACTGCCTCTTCCACCTTTTGGACACCTCTCCACCAAGAACCCTCCCTTTGAGCCCTTGGTCTGACACTGCCTCCTGTCTCTTAAGTACCTCCTCAGCATCTTCCCTATCAGTTCCACCTTCTTGAGTCTTCCCGCCCTCTCTCCCACTGCCTGCCACCCACAGCTGCGCCAAGCTACACCATTAAAACAAAAACAAAAACAAAAACAAAAAACGTCATTCAAGTTCTGGCCAAATGCTAGCTCTACCATGAAGTCTGTACCATCCACTAACTAGGCTGTTCACGTCTCCGGCACTCCCAGGGCGTTTTACAACAATCAATGCCACACCAGAGGGAAAACATTCTACCGTGCAGGGTATTGCTTTGTGTGCACTTTTCTTATCTCTTTCACCAGAATATAGATTCCCTATGGCGAAGAGCTGAGTTGGTTTCTTTGTGCATGGCTTTGCAAAGTGCCTAGATCATTCTAAGCCCTCAGTGAACACTGGAAGAAAAAATGGTCTGAGAAAGCAGGTCACAAACTTCAGAAAACCTGATTCCATTATTTCCTGAGTAAAAGTTAGTTAAGATGAAATTGAAGATGACAGTTGACACAGATTGAAGACTTCGCATTGCTAGGTAGTGTTGATTACTTCACATGTGTCAATCACCAGGCAACTGAGACTATTATTATCTTCATTTTCTTGGTGGACAACTGAGGCAGAGAAGTTAGAGTTTGCTCACATTGCACAGAATGGTAACCCAAAGAGCCAGGCTTCACACTCAGGCTGTCTCCAGAACCCTCACTCTCAATTCCTTTACAATCATATCACCCCTGGCAGCCTCGCCCTGTGTATTCCACCTAAACCAATTCTCATATGGGCACCTCTTTCCCAGTTAATGAAAATATCCATGCCCTTGCTTTAAAAGACCACATGTGTTGCAGTGACCAGCAGGAGCAAGACTTTGGCCATCTTCAAAAAGAGCCACAATGTCTGCCTGATAAAAACCATAATTTTCCTGACCTGCTCTGGACCGGCCCCTGCGCAGAAAAAATGCAGGCAGATACTTGGCAACCCAGCTCTCCCAGACTCTCCAGCGCAGGGCCCTGTTAGTGTTGGCTGCCGGCGGCTGGCTTCCTCCCCGCTTCGTGAACTGTCACATCACGCTCTTTGATCCTCCCAGGGTCTCAAGCGTGACAAAATCATTACTCCACGTTATTACTCTGTTTCAGATAATTGCCAGAGAAAATGCTAAGTTCAGTAATGACCCAGGTAGAGAAGTGCTGCTCCCTGCACGGCCTGCTGTTTCTACACTGCATACTCAGAGAGGCTCCAGAGTGGAGGCGCTGCTTATTTTTATTGTCCCAAAGCCATGAAAGGGGGAAAAAGGGAATGAACAGAAATTGATACATCTGGAACAAGAGCCAGGCATGATTTACTCACATTTTTACCTGACCTGAAATTGCTTATTTAGAAAAAAGAAACATTATAAAGTCTCAGGAAAATGTCATGAATCAGAGCCAGCGTGGTTTCACATTGGGGCTCCATAAACTCTGTGTGTATGTGTGTGTGTGTGTGTGAGAGAGAGAGAGAGAGAGCAAAGAAACTGTCCAGGAAAATCACATGCACCAACAGGAGCCCTGCCACCATGGACATCACCATAGCAACCTCTCCTGGTGCAGTCCCTGGTCGGGTAGCATGGGAGCCCCGCACTCTCAGGGCTCAGATGGAACCTGAAGGCTCACTTGAGGCTGTCCTTACCTCAGACAGAGGGCAGAGGGGCGGTGGCAGGAAAGCAGGACAAGACACAGAGACGATGGACTTGCACTAACATGGTATCGTCTCAGGAGAGGCCTGGTGTTAACCACAGCCACATCACCGGCACACGGCAGCGGGAAGTCAGAAGGCAGGCAAAGCTGATTAGCGCCTTGCACTCTGCTCTCCTGGTTCCCTTCCCTCTTGCCTCCCCTGCCTCCGTGGCACTTTGTGAGCAGTAGGAGCCCCGTCCTGAAGCAATTAGATAATAAATGCTATTATTATAGCTACCAGCTGGGAGAGACTTTCGAGACCATCAATTTTTTTTTAATTAACTAAACTTCAGGCTTTACTTTGTTTTCATCTGTTTTTCCATTAACGGCCTCTTTCTGTTCCAGAATTCAATCCAGTGTTGCACGTTGCATGTACTTGTCCTGTCTCCCCAGTTTCCTCTGGACTATGACAGTTTCTTGGTCTCTTTTTTAGTGGCCTGGAAAGTCCTGACAGGTGCTGGCAAGGTTCCCTGTAGTCCGTCCTTCACTGTGTGTCTGATGTCTTTTTCACCATTACTCTCGGTTGCAGGAAAGAAGATCCCAAGGGGAAAAGTTCTCCTGTCACTTCACCCTGAGGGAAGGTGACAACCATGGGACATTGCTGCTGATCTTTACCTTCACCTTGTGGTTAGAGTCATGCATGCTGGGTTTCTCTCTGTCCTTATCCTACTGTTTAGGAGCAAGTCACTGATCTACCCACCCTCAGGGTGAGTGCGGAGGAGTCAGGGATTAGGTCTAGGAGGAGGAAGCATTTACACACATTGGAATTCTTTTGTAAGGATGACTTGATTTTTCTCCCCATTTGTTATTGTATTCAATCGTTTGTTTACGTTGGAAGGCACTCATAGGTATTGATTTTACATTTTGGATCTCGATCTGGTGTTACCTTGTTGTGCTCACTTTGGCCGCACATATACCGATGCTGTATCATTTATTGTGTTGATCAAGTTGCTCCAACCTCAGCCAGCGGGAGCTCTTTGGGGTTGGCCTCTGTGTTTCTTTGGCACGTCACCACCCATTCATTCTGGAGCACTTCCTTCCTTTATGGTACTACAAGATGCCCTAGGCTCGCCTCTTATTTTACTTGCCCTGGTCCTAACATCAGGCATTTCTCCAAGGAGCCCTTGATATTTTAGAAGCCATCAATTTTTACCCCCTTTACTGTTCAAACAAGGAAGCTGAGATGCAGATGGTGAACTTGATTACCTGATAGAGAGTTTGACATGGAGTTAGTGTGCGCAAGGATGAGAACCTGGGTCTGAACCTAGTTCTAATGGTCTCTTCTCCGCCACAGTCCTTGTTGTGTATCTGTTTCCCAGTGAGCCTGTGTGCTTTTTCAAGGAGGGAAGGTATTTTCTACTCTTTGCACAGTCTCCACTGTGCCTTATATAGTGCTGGGCACAGTGGACGACAGATACCTAAGTCCACTCTCTATCCACACCAACCCCTCCTTGACTCCTGCCATAGACTTTGACGTTTCCATAGCTGTTTTCTTCCCTAATCGGTTCTATTCATAGTTGCAAGATCAAGGGTAAAATTTCAGAATTCTGATAATCTTTTCCTCATTATCATCTTCAAAGAAGAAAGTTAAACACTCAACATTCAAATGTATCCCTTATTCCATTTCTTTCCAATCTTGAATGGTCTCCTAAGACTTAGAAAGTATTGCTACATAATATGCTGCCCAGGAGAGAATGGCCTTCCGAGACCATCTCCCTCTGCTTTCTTGTTTTATACCCCTAATTCCACCTCTGTCTTCCTTCAACCTTCCATTTTTCCTGCCTGTCCCAGAATAAGTGTACCTGTCTCCTCCATGAGCTTAGCTGGTGGTGTTGAATCCGACGCCTCTAGATGACTGCTTCGTTAGTCATTGTCCCCAAGGTAGCCTTCCTCTTCTCTCCTTTTCTTTGGACTCATTTAGCTGACCATGTTGTAGGCCACATTCTTCCCCAGGCTTAAAAAACAAGAATAAGAAAATTCTCCCCTTTCACCTATTTCTTCGCATGGTGCCATTTCTCCTGATGCTGCTTCAAGGGCCTGCGCTGCTCACCTCTGCTTTCCTACTTTCTTACTGACTTAACCCACCGGGATTTAGATTTCCCACCCTAGCTAATCCCTTACTGTGTCTCTAGAATATCATGAGTGGTTTTCTAAAAGCTTTTCTTTTACATTCATAAATAACAGGCATTGATTTTCTCCAGTTCTGGAGGCTGAGTGTGAGGGTGTGGTGGCCCCATCTGGTGAGGGTCTTCCTGCCCGCATGATTACAGGGTAGAGGCACTGCAGGGAGACGGGGTGTGTGCATCCCCCCCGGGGATGGAAACCAGGCTGAGCTCCTCCTTCTTCATCAGGAACCCTGTCCAGCAACAATTGAGCCCCTCCTGTGATAACAGCACTGATCTAGTCACAAGGGAGGGAGTATTGTCAGAAACATGCAGGAGTCGCTGCTGCCTGACAGGAGATGTGCTCTTCTTCCAGGAAAATCAGCCTCTGTTAAAACAATGGCCTAGCAGAGAGGGAGAGAAGAAACTCCCTTATTTCTCAATTCCCTTACCTTTGAGGTGCTGCTAGTATCTCCCATGTGTTAACTCAGCCTTAAGACAGAGGGAAGGGACGACCAGGGTTGTGCTTCTGAAGAGGGCAATCATTTGGAATTGCAAAGTAGGGCGAGGATGGTAATGGGTTCCAGGGGGCCAGGGGAAGAGAGTCACTGTGTAGTTACTTATCTCATTTAACATTTGGGAAGATTTTGTGTTCACTTCCTGAAGTTTTTCTTCCCTCTTAGATCTGGAGTGCTATGTTCTGGTTTCTTTCAATAAGGACTCATTTAAAATAAAAACAAACACCTGCTGTGTTGAGAGGTGGTGCTCCCCCTGCAGAGCCAGTGGTAGGAGTTGCTTTCCACACCTTCTCACAGTCTCTTTCCAATCAGAGCCACCAGCCTGCCCCAGTCCCTCCCCGCTTAGTAATGACATTCCTGAAAATTCCCTCTGCAGAGTTGTTCTCTCTCTCTGAGGAGCCCCGTTCACCCCCAGGGCTTGTGTTTGCCCAGGAACACAGGAAGGCCAGATCCACATCCTAAACGCAGACTCTCTGGTTTATTACCAGAGGGGTTGAGGCCCACAATCCGCTGGCCTCAATCTCTTTAGTCTTATCTGCCCACTCCTTTCTCTGGGTCCTCTTATCCATAAAGGGATCCAGGCTGAAAGAGTGGTTTTCGATGCCTTAGTCAGTTTTGTTCACTGACGTATCACAAGTGCCTATAACTGTACCTGGCACATTCCAGACACTCGGTAGGTATTTATTCAGTCATGACTGAACTGCATCCAGTGAAATCAGATGACTTTCTTCTCTCCAAACACATGCCCTTCCTTATTTCTGTACCTTTCTCACATACATTTGTCCTGCATCATCTCTACCATCTGTCATCCATTCTTCCTCTAAGACTCAACTCAATGTCATTTGCTCTGCGAGCTCTTAGCTGCCACCCAACAGAACAAATCCACTATTTGAACTGCCATTAGAGCTTCTTTATATTCTGCTTCAAAACTTTTTAAAAACAATTTTTAAATTTTTTTATTCTAATTAGTTATACATGACAGCAGAATGCATTTCGATCCATTGTACACAGATGGAGCACAACTTCTCATTTCTCTGGCTGTGCACAATGTGGAGTTGCACCACACGTGCAGTCCACATGTGCCTAGGGCAACGATGTCCACCTCATTCCACCAGCTTTCCTGCCCCCATGCCCCCTCCCCACCCTCCCCTTTGCCCAAAGTTCCTCCATTCCCCCCACCCCCATTATGGATCAGCATCCACTTATCAGAGAGAACATTCGGCCTTTGGTTTTTTGGGATTGGCTTACTTCACTTCTGCTTCAACACGACGGTCATGCCAGATATGAGAGAGAAGTGTGTATATTCTTGTCTCTTCCACGATGCCCCCAGCATTACCTAGGCTAGTTCATTCGCGGATGCTCTTCCTGCACATCACTAAAGAGCCTGGCAAAGGACTTTGTTGAATTTAGGAAGACAATTGTAAGTCATGGCTCAAATATATGTGCTAGCCTCTTTGAATTATTTAAAATATTTAAGATTTGTCTCTGTATGTCACTGAGGTATACAGGAATTCCAAATGCTTTCTTTTCAGGAAAGTGAGGACACATTCCACCTTTAATATAGTTCTGAAGAACTGTCACCTGAAAGGCCAATGTCACCCCAGTGATAGCACCCGTGGGATACATCTCCAGGCTCTGTAGTCAGTGAGCTCTCAGTTAGGACGCCCTTCTGAATCTTTAACACAAACCTGTCTGCACTCTATACTTTACATCATCCAGGCTCAATGAACTCAATTACAGTGATGAAGTCACAGGGACCCACCTCCCTGCCCTTGTGAAAACTGACTTTTGCAGAAAACTAACTATCAGTGGTTAAATACAGAGATCTAGAATGAGTTCCTCACTAACTCATAAGTATTAAAAATGTTTGTTGGGCGTGGTAGTGCATGCCTGTAATCCCAGTGACTTGGGAGGCTGAGGCAGGACATGGCATGTTTGTGACCATTCGGGGCAACTTAGTGGGACTCTATTTTGAAATAAAAAATAAAAGGACTGAGTATGTAGCTCAGTGGTACCTTGCCCCTGTATTCAATCCCTAGCACAAATGATATAAAATAAAACAAAAATGTTCATCTAAGTCTGTATGGATAATTGAGATAATTGAGGGGTTTTCTTTGTATGATTCTGCTGCTCCTGTTTTTGAATCTATTTCCGTACTCCATGTGTTAGAGATCCACGCTGTGTCCAGGCTGGGCTTCAGCAGTACGAGTCTGGATCCCTTCTTTATTCCTCCACCAACATACGGTGGAGATCATGCTCCTACTTCCGTCTTTATGTTTCTGGTCTTGGCTCCTGATCCACCGTGGGAGACTGTAAAGACTGGAACACACATGTAGTGTAAGGACTTCTGCATGCAAATCAACTCCTCTGACTTCTGGACTGTGAGGATCTCCTGCTTCCCTCTGCTTATTCCAAGGGAGCAATTAAGAGAAATACAGCTTCCCAAGGACAACTGGAAACTCCACTGGATAACAGTGGACTGATTCAGAGAGCGTGGCTTAGTACTGGCCAGTTGTCTGCCAAACTCATTTACTCCTTTTCCTGGAGGTTCGTGTTTTCCAGCCTCTCAAATCCACATGATGTGTCTGGCCTTAACCAGTCGACTCAAAGCAGAAGCAAGGTATACTACCTTAATAGCTAGTCCATGAAATTTTCTATGCTTCAGGTTCTATATTCCCCCTTGCACAGATTGATACAGATGAACTTGGTAACTGGAAGTCACATGTTGGGGTTGGCAGAGCCACAAGACAAAAAGACTTGGGGTCCTTGAGTCATAACGTGGAAGAGAACCAGCCACTGATGAGGAATGCTTATTTTAGATTTTTACGAAGTAAATTTCTATCACTTTAGGTTACAGCACCTGGTGTCATCCCAATTAAATAGAGGAGAATTTAAGGGAAGTACAAGTTGTTCTTTGTTACCTTTCTCTAAGCCTGGCCACTTGTGGCCAGCGGTGCAAGAAGGACAATTCAACATCATAAATACACATTTATGAGTCTGAGAGTACATGGTGTGATTTAAATGTGTAGCCAGGCAAGAAACAGTTCTCTGGAGAACATTTCCACAATCACACTGTTGCCTCCAAGAGTTACACCCTTTTGTTTTGCTGTGAGAAACAGTTTAACTCCTTAGAGTCAGGCTGCCTCAAGCATCTCCACCCAGGAGAGGCCCTTGCCCTTCGTCAGCCAAAGCAGTCCTCTCTGGGAGGGTTACCCTAGCTCAGAGATGACTGCCTCAAACTCTGTAACACCTCAACTCCCGGGGTGGGGAGCACAACTTAAAATGCAAATAATAGACTTTCCCAGACTCTGTGCAAGAAGGATTCCAAAGCACCTTGGGATGGGATCTGAACTGCATACCATGCACAACAGTCCTTTATCTCAGCTCTTTTCCTCAAAAGTGATGAGATTTAATATTGAACATGACACTCATCCAAGTTGTTATTATTCCCTTTCACATAGGAATCTGGAGATTTCTATTGCAGAAAAAATCAGCAGGGACATTCTGCTTGTATTAGATACACAAGTCAAGAGTGGAAACTTCACAAAGTATGTTGAGATGAGATCGACTGAAATCAGTATTATGAGGAAAGGTGTAGAAATCAATACAGATTACTGACCAAAATTTTGGTCTTGCTTTCTGGAAGAGTGAGTACACTTGCTTAGTTATGCTGAGGACTCTGCTATGTGCAGTACTGGTTTATACTTCTTCAGAATCTGTCCAGGTCAGCAGACCAGGCTACCTGCCAAGGCTTCCATGTGAACTATCTCCAAGTGTGCAGCATGCAGCATGGCCAAGCAAAGGAGACAGACACTTTCTAGAGGATCAGCACAGTCTCTCCAGAAAGGCTTTCTTTATGGTCACGTCACTTATGGTGGTTACATTTGACTAACTCGAAAGGCAGCAGGGGAGGAGAATATCATAGCAAGTTCTCCATCTAAAATCTGTAAGAAAAAGTCACTCAGCAGTCTCGACACCATCGTTCACACACCATTCTCTTCTTCTAGACTTGTGGTAAGACATGCCTGCCATTCTCTTCTTCTAGACTTGTGGTAAGACATGCCTGGCGTAGTGACACACGCCTGTAATCCCAGCAGCTCAGAAGGCTGAGGCAGGAGGATCGCGAGTTCAAAGCCAGCCTCAGCAAAAAGTGAGGGGCTAAGCAACTCAGTGATACTCTGTCTAAATAAAGTACAAACCAGCGCTGGGGATGTGGCTCAGTGGTTGAGTGTTCCTGAGTTCAATCCCCAGTAACCCCCGCCCCCCCAAAAAAAAACCAAAACATGGAATAATAAAGAAAGGACATAGACATGTGTCTACAAAGTACCAGGGGCTATTCTCAGTGGTTACTCCTTAGATTAATTAATGCAAATGCTAAAAGAAACTCCAGGGTGATGTAAGAAATGATATGATTTATGGTGTTGGCCTTACCTTAGAAAGGATGCCAAAGCAATATGTTTGATCTCATTCCTTACAATAACAGCCAGGATTTCTATGAACAGGTAGATAATTTGATGTCATAAAAGATCCATTTTTATCTAAATGTGGTTGGTTCCTCAGGGTTACTGGGAAGAATTTGTGATCAAACACTACTTGAATGTTATTATTATCAACATCACCTACTTAAAATTTAGTATAGTGCCTACCAAGACCAGGTACTGGACTAAGCATAATTCTTTATTTTATTAATCCCATTCACTGCCTATAGACAGAGATGCCCTCTCTCACCACTTTTATTCAACATAATCCTTGAAACTCTAGCCAGAGCAACTAGACAGATGAAAGACATTAAAGGGATATGAATAGGAAAAAAGAACACGAACTATCATTATTTGCTGATGACATGATTCTATACTTAGGGGATCCAAAAAATTCCACCAGAAAATTTCTAGAATTAATGAATGAATTCAGCAAAGTTGCAGGATATAAAATTAATATCCATAAATCAGATGCATTTCTATATATCAATGATGAATCCTCTAAAAGAGAAATCAGGAAAACTACTCCATTCACAATAGCCTCAAAAAAAAACAACAACAACTTGGGAATCAATTTAATAAAAGAGGTGAATGACCTCTACAATGAAAACTATAGGACACTAAAGAAAGAAATTGAAGAAGACCTTAGAAGATAAAAAATCTCCCATGCTCTTGGATAGGCAGAATCAATATTGTCAAAATGGCCATACTACCGAAAGCGCTATACAGATTCAATACAATCTCAGTTAAAATCCCAACATTATTCCTTATAGAAATAGGAAAAGCAATCATAATATTCATTTGGAAAAATAAGAGACCCAGAATAGCCAAAGTAATCCTTAGTAATATTGCTTTAAGTCGTGCCTTGTGGATCTGCTCGATGAGTTGGGGTCCCAAGAGATGACAAAGTGGATCCTCAGGGAAGGATAAAGTGGAGTCTCACAGGATGAGGTTTTGGGGTGATGGTCTGTGGAGTCACTCCACCCAGACTCCTGGGTAGGTAACTGTTCTGCCAGAGTGAGACACAGAAACACCGTTTATTCCAGAAAATGCATTTTTTGCAAAATGCAAAAAAAAAATGCAAAAATAAAACACCACTTATGGGGCTGGGATTGTGACTCAGTGGTAGAGTGCTTGCCTCACATGTGGGAGGCACTGGGTTCAATCCTCAGCACCACGTATAAATAAATGAATAAATAAAGGTCAATCAACAACTAAAAAAATTTAAGAAACAAAAAACACCCCTTATTCCAAAAATGCAAAATGCAAAAATATGCACATGCAAAAAAAATGCAAAAATGCAAAAAAATGCAAAAGCTTATATATATTCCTCGGACCAATCATGGCCCAAAGTTACAAACAAAGGGGCACTGCTCTCAGGCAGTGCTGTTCATCAGCATAGAATGGGGAAAGAGGGAGGGAAAGGGTTGAGGGTCAGAGAGTGCTCCTACAAGTAAAAAGAGTGAAGCATGAGGCATCATAATACCAGCCCTTAAACTATACTACAAAGCTATAGTAACAAAAATGGCATGGTATTGGCACCAAATTAGACAGGTGGACCAATTACAGAATAGAAGACACAGAGACAAACCCACATAAATACAGTCATATGCAGCAAGATGAAACTAAACCCCTTTCTCTCACCATGCACAAAAATCAACTCAAAGTGAATCAAGGACCTAGGAATTAGACCAGAGACATTGTGCCTAATAGAGGAAAAAGTAGGCCCAAACCTTCATCGCCTCAGATTAGGCCCTGACTTCCTTAACAAGATTCCTAAAGTGCACGAAATAAAATAAAAAATCAATAATGGCATGGATTCAAACCAAAAAAGCTTCTTCTGAGCAAAATAAATAATCAATGAGGTGAACAGAGAGCCTACATTCTAGGAGCAAATTTTTGCCACGTGCACATCAGATAAAGTACTAATCTCCAGGATATGTAAAGAACTCAAAAACAACCCAATCAATAAAATGGGCTAAGGAGCTGAACAGACACTTCTCAGAAGAAGATATACAATCAGTCAACAAATGTATATCTTTTCAACATTTTTCAAATGTTGAAAAAATGTTCAACATTTCTAGCCATTAGAGAAATACAAATCAAAACTACTGTAAGATTTCATCTCACTCCAGTCAGAATGGCAGTTATCAAGAATAAAAACAATAATAAGTGTTGGCAAGGTTGTGAGGAAAAAGGCACACTCAAACATTGCTGGTGGGACTGAAAATTGGTACAACCAATCTGGAAAGCAGTATGGAGATTCCTTGGAAAACTTGGAATGGAACCACCATTTGATCCAGCTTTTCCACTCCTCGATCTATACCCCAAAGACTTAAAAACAGCATACTACAGTGACACAGCCACTTCAATGTTTATAGTGGAACAATTTATAATTGTTAAACTGTGGAAGCAACCTAGATGTTCTTCAATAGGTGAATGGATAAAGAAAGTGTGATATATATACACAATGGACTATTACTCAGCAATAAAAGAGAATAAAATTATGGCATTTTCAGGTAAATGGATGGAGTTGGAGAACATCATGCTAAGTGAAGGAAGCCAATACCAAAAATCAAAAGGCCAAATGTTTTCTCTGATTAGTGGATGCTGATCTATAATGGGGGTGGGGATGGGGAGCATGGGAGAAATGGAGGAACTTTGGATAGGGCAAAGGGGCGGTAGGGAAGAGAGCGGGCATGTGGGTAGCAAAGATGGTAGAATGAGATGGACATCACTACCCTAGGTACATATAGGAAGACATAAATGGTGAGACCTTATCTTGTTTACAACCAGTGAAATGGAGAAATGTGTACTATGGCTTGAAATGCACTTATGTTTTAAAAAATAAAAATAAATAAATTTAAGAGAATAGTGAGGGGACAATATGAAAGACACAGAGTTTAGAATTTCCCCAGAATCAATGAAAAAATGAATTCTCATTATCTAGTATTCATGAGAACTTTCAACAGAGAAATAAAAATAAATCCACACTATAGTGAATTTGCAAAACACCAAACAGAAAAACCAGATCCTTAAAACAACCAGTCAGAAAACACAGGCTGGGCAGAGTGACGCACACTTGTAATCCCAGTGGCTCAGGAGGCTGAGGCAGGAGGATTGCAAGTTCAAATCCAGCCTCAGCAACTGAGCCAGGCCCTAAGCAACTCAGTGAGCCTCTAAATAAAATATTTTAAAAATATGGGGATGTGGCTCAGTGTTTAAGTGCCCCTGGGCTCAGTCCTGGCACAAAAAACAAAAACAAAAACAACAACAACAACCAAGAAAAGAAAAAGAAAAAGATTAAATGAAAAATAAAGGCCACCGAAGCTAGAAGACTATTTAATAGTAAAAATATAGGCCCCAAAATGCAATATGTTCAAAATGCAGACAAAGGTGAAAACAAAATTGAAGCATTTTCAGTCAAAAACAATTTATCATTGAGAGATTTTCATTAATGTAAAATATCTAGGATGGTAATAATATATAAGACAATATTAACTCTGCCTATCCAGGAACATGGACGTTCTTTCCATTTTCTAAGGTCTTCTTCAATTTCTTTCTTCGGTGTTCTATCGTTTTCATTGTAGAGCTTATTCACATCCTTTGATGGAATAATTCCTAGGTTGTTTTTTTTTTTTTTTTTTTTGAGGTTATTGTGAATGGGATAGTTTTCCAAATTTCTTTTTCAGTGGATTCATTTTTGGAGTATAGAAAAGCAGTTGATTTATGTATGTTTATCTTATATCTCGCTACTTTACTTAATTTGTTTATCTGCTCCAGAAGTTTTCTGGTCAAGTTTTTTGGGTCTTCTAAATATATAAGATCACGTCATAAGTAAAAAGGAATAATTTACCTCTTCTTTTCCTCTTTATATTCCTTTAATTTCCTTCTCTAGCCTGATTTCTCCAGCTGAAGTTTCAAGGTCTATTTTGAATAAAGAGTGGTAAGAGTGGGCGTGCCTGAATTGTTCCTGTCTTTAGAGGAAATGCTTTCAGTTTTTCTCCATTCAGTGTGATATTGGCCTTGGTTTGTCAGATGTAGCTTTTACAATGTTGAGGTAAGTTCCTTCAATCCCTAGCTTCTTTAGTGTTTGAAACATGAATTGGTGCTGTACTTTGGCAAATGCTTTTTCTGAATCTGTTGAGATGATTATGTGATTATTGACCTTAACTCTATTTATGTGGTGAACCACATTTATTGATTTGCATATGTCAAAACCAACTTGCATCCCTGGGCTGAAACCTACCTGATCATGGTGCACTATTTTTAAAATGTGTTTTTGTATGTGGTTTGTGAATATTTTACTAAGAATTTTTGCACCTATGTTCATCACTGATATGATCTAAAGTTTTCTTCCCTTGATGTATCTGTGTTTTGTTTTGGTATCAGGTTGATACTGGTTTTATAGATTGGATTTGGCAGTGTTCCCTCCTTTTCTATTTCTTGGAATAATTTGAGGAGGATTGGTGTTGGTTCTCCTTTAGCTTTTCTTTGTTGGAAAGCTGCTTCAACTTCCTTACTTGATATTGGTCTGTTTAAGTTTTCCATATGCTCATGGGTCAATTTGGGTAGGTCATATGTCTCTAGGAATTTGTCAATATCTTCTAGATTTTTTAGTTTATTGGCATATAGATTTTCTAACTAGTTTCTATGATTCTGTGGATTTATGTGGTGTCTGTAGTGATGTTTCCTTTTTTACCTCTAATCTTATTAATTTGCGATTTTCCCTTTTATTTGGTTAGTTTGGCTAAAGTTTTATTGATCTTGTTTATTCTTTAAAAAAACAAACTCTGTTTCATTGATTCTTGTATTGTTTTTATTCTCAATTTCATTGATTTTAGCTTTGATTTTAATAATTTCCTCTCTTCCGATTTTAATGTTAGTTAGCTTTTCTTTTTCTAGGGCCTTGAAGTATGATGTTAGATTATTTATTTGATATCATCTAGTTTTTAAATGTATGAACTCAGTGCTATAAACTTTCCTCTTAGAATTGCCTTCATACTGTCTCAGAGGTTTTGATATATCATATCATTGTTCTTCTTTCTACAATTTTTTTATTTTTCCCCTGGTTTATTCTGCTATCCATCTATCATTTAAAAGTGTATTACTTAATCACCATGTGTTAGAGTGCTTTCTAACACATGATTTCTAATTTAATTCCATTATGATCTGATAGGATTCAAAGAATTATCTCTATTTTTTGTATTTGCTAAGATTTGCTTTGTGACCTAAAATATGATCTATTTTAGAAAATGTGCCATGTGCTGCTGAGAAGAACATAAATTCAATCATTGATGGAGATCTATTATAGAGATGTCTGTGGTCTCTTCTTTGGTGCAACTACTTTCCTGAAGACATCAAAACTTAGTAAGTCTATGTCTTGGGTCTGTCCTAGAGATGATCTCATATTTGTAAGGAGTGAAATTCAAGGATGATTTTTTTAAGCTCAGTTTTTATTGTCAACAAAGAGCAAACAACCTAACTATTCAGCAGTAGGGAAATGTGAACTCCTCATACAATGGAATAATTGTATTGTAGGCAAAATAAACCATTTGGTTAGATAAATTTCAATATAAGTGAAATATTCATATGATATGGAAAACTCAAGTAACAATAAGATAGAGTTTTATATTTATATAACAATTTTATTGTTGCAGATTTTTGAAACATAGGAAAACATACAGGGACATGTATGTTTCATATGTGTATGAATGTGACAGGAATAATAACTGATAAGTGTTATTATAATAATGGTTACTTTTGGAAGAGGATGGGGAAGATGAGATTTCAGAAGAATATGAAATTATTTAATTTTTAAAAATAAAAAAGATTTAAAGCAAATATGGCAAAAAATTAACATCTGTTTTATGTTAGGGGTGAAGACAGTATTTTCTGATTTTTTGTGTGTTTCTTAATGCCTCATAATTAAAAACTAAAAACAAAGAAAAAATAAGTGCACTTGTAGTCTAGATGGAGGCAATTAAATGGCTTTTCCTTTAGAAAAGCAACTTGGAAATACATATGAAGGTCTATGGCAATCTTTGTACCAGTTGACCTAATAATTCCACTTGTCATCCTCTATCTTAAAGAGGTAATTTGAAGTATGGAAAAAATCTATCTGAGAAAGTACAGAAAAGGAATTCTTATTGGATTTCTATTGTGTCAATCCCTTTATGCATTTTCTCATTTAATTCCCTCAATAATCTCATTAGTTATGTATTCATTGCCTCATTTATAGGCAAAAAAATTGAGGCCAAGTTAGGACCTTTGTCCAAGGCCACACAGAAGGAAATGTTCTTTGATGTCTGATGATTCGAATTTTAAAGCCACTAGCTTTTCAACTGCCATAAGGAACTGTAAACTATTCTCCCAAGTGGTTGGGCCATTTTACATTTCTACCAGCCATACATGAGTGTTCTGGTATCTCCACCTCTGCAACAACAACTGTTAGGTGTCCAACTTTCCTATTTTAGCCATCTTAGTGCATTCTCAGTGAGATTACATTCGCCTTTGGTTTCTGTTTCCCCCTCCCCCCCTTCCTTTCCTTAATTCCTTCTTTTCTTTTTGTGGCAATGGGATGAAATCCAAGGCCTCACACACAATAAGCAAGTACTCTATCACTAACCTACATCCCAGTCCTGAATTTTTAAAATGGCTAATGATATTTAGCATCTTTTCATGTGCTTGTTGTTGGTCAATATATATCTTCTTTGAGGAAATTTCTGTTAAAATTCTTTACCCCAAATCAAAACTACTCTAAGATTTCATCTCAATCCAGTCAGAATGGCAGTTATCAAGAATACAAACAATAAGTGTTGGCGAGGTTGTGGGGGAAAAGACACACTCATACATTGCTGGTGGGACTGCAAATTGGTGCAACCAATCTGGAAAGCAGTCTGGAGATTCCTTAGAAAACTTGGAATGGAACCACCATTTGACCCAGCCATCCCACTCCTCGGTCTATACCCAAAAGACTTAAAAACAGCACACTACAGTGCTGCAGCCACTTCAGTGTTTATAGCAGCTCAATTCACAATAGCTAAACTGTAGAAACAACCTATGCCCTTCAATAGATGAATGGATAAAGAAACTGTGGTATATATACACAATGGAATATTACTCAGCATTTAAAGGGAATAAAACCATGGCATTTGCAGGTAAATAGATGGAGTAAGGCCAAATATTCTCTCTGATAAATGGATGCTGATCCATAATGGGAAGGGAGGCATGGAAAGAATGGAGGAACTTTGATTGGGCAAAGGGAAGGGCGGGGAGGGGAGAGGTCTTTGGGGTAGGAAAGATGGTGGAATGAGATGGACATCATTACTCTAGGTACATGTATGACTGTGTATAGATAGTTAATAATATGAGCCCATCCTTAAGTGTGACTTAGGAGAGGAGGGCTCATTAGTGAGGAATTTGGAGAGCCTTTGAGGAATCACTCTCAAGGTTATTGTTTGGGGCCATCTGACGCACTAACGAGCTCTTAGTGCCTCAGAACTTTCAACCTTTGATCCTGTGAGTTTTGGAACCTGGCCAGTTCCCACCTCACAGAGATTTAACAACCCAAGGCCAGCTGCATAACGCTGGACTTCATGTTGGGAGGGGTTGCTGTGCCTTTTTAAGTCCTCCAAAGGAGAAAGAAGAGAAGAAGAAGGGATCCAACTGGAGAGGAGAAGAAGGAATCCAACTGGGAAGAAGAAATTCAACCAGGGAAGAAGGAATCCGATGCTTTGAGCGAGAAGAAGGAATTTGACTTGTGGGGAAGAAAGCTGACTCTCACCTATGTTTTTTACCCTACCCTTGGTATTGCTCCTTTTACCCAAGGATAGGTGTTGAAGGTGTTGGTTATTCTGTGAGTAAAGAAGAAGGATCTTGACTCTCTCCTATGTGTTTACCCTACCCTCGGTGTTGCTCCTTTTACCCGAGGATAGATGTAGAAGGTGTTGATACTGTTTTGAGTAAAAAGGAAGGATCCTGACTCTCACCTATGTGTGTACCCTACCCTTGGTGTTACTCCTTTTACCCGAGGATAGGTGTTGAAGGTGTTGATGCTGTTTTGAGTAAAGAAGGAGGATTTTGAAGGTGATGATGGTGCTTTGAAGAGAGATGTGTTTACCCCATTTTTGGTGTTGCTTATTTTACCCAAGGCTGGGTGTTGGAGGTAATGATGGTGCTTTGAGTGTACCTGCAAACCTGTGTTGTGTTATCTGGTGTTGATTGGTGAGTGCTTATTGGGCCAGAGCCACTCTCTCTTTCTTTTCTTCTATATTATTGATTCATTATATACAATATTCAATATTGCAAAGTATAATTGTTGCTTGCTTATTGTTATATTATCTCATATTAAACCTTATAAAACTCATCCTGTTGTGAGGCTAGTGATTCACATGAATCTGCCTAGATAAATTAGTCTGGGATCCAGACCAAGACAGACTGCACATATGGTGCAACTACATCGTGAAATGGAACGTTGTGCTCCATTTGTGTACAATGAATCAAAATGCATTCATATATATATACCATATATATCATATATACCTAATTAGAATAAATAAATAAATTAAATAAATAAATAAACATTCTTTGCCTGTTTTATAATTGTGTTGTCTTTTACTTTTGAGTTGTTCTTTATATATCTGGATGCAAGTTTCTTGTAAGATATATGATTTGCAAATAGTCTTTCACATTTTTAAAATTTTTTATTTATGTTTATTTGTTCTTTTTAGATATACTCAGCAGTAGGATGTATTTTGACATATTATACATACAAGGAGTGTAACTTCCCATTCTTGTGGTTGTACATGATGTGGAGTTACAGTGGTTGTGTATTCATATATGAACATAGGAAAGTTTTGTCTGATTTGTTCTACTGTCTTTCCTATTCCTATCCTCCCTCCCTCCCCTTTATTCTCCTTTGTCTAATCCAATGAACTTCTATTCTTCCTTTTTCTATTGTCCTTATTGTGTGTTAATATCCACATATCAGAGAGAACATTTGGCCTGTGGTTTTGGGGAAATGGCTTATTTCACTTAGCATGATAGTGTATAGTTCCATTCACTTACTGGCAAATGTCATAATTTCATTTTTCTTTATGATTGAGTAATATTCCATTGTGTATATACCACATTTTCTTTATCCATTCATCAGTTGAAGGGCATCTAGGTTGGTTCCATATGTTAGCTATTTTCTCACACTGGTTTTTGCACTTTCTTGGTAGCACCTTTAGATGCAAAATGTTTTTAATTTTGATGAAGTTAAAGTTACATTGTTTTCTAGGATTTTTGGTGTTGTCTCTAAGCAATAGTTGCCTAGACCAAGGCCACAAATATTCCTACATTTTCTTAGAGGAATTTTATAGTTTTAGCATTTAAATTTAGATTTGTGATCCATTTTGAGTTAGTGCTTGTGCATTGTATGTGAAAAAGATTAGATTTCATTCTTTGGTATGTGGTCCTAGTATCATTTGTTGAAATGATGACTAATTCTCATGTTAAATTTTCTTGTTATCCTTGTAAAAGATCAGCTTACCATTTGTGAAGATTAATTATTAAATTCTGAATTTTACTCTGTCTATCTGTATGCCAGTGCCTTCTATTTTCAGTGACCATAGTTTTGCAGTAGGTTTTGAAATTGGGGCATATTTGTATTCAATATTTTTTCTTCCTTTCCAAGATTGTCATGATTTTTCTGTGTTCTTTGAACAAAGACAGAGAGAGATACTATGAATTCAAGGATTAGCTTGTCAACTTCCTAAAAAAAAAAAAAAGAAAAGAAAGAAAGAAAAGGAAAAAAGGCAGTTAAATTTGCTTATGGATTACATTGAATCTGTAGTTCAATTTTGAAGAGTTTATGTTTTTATATTTTGCCATCTTATTAATATTTTAAGTCTTCTCATCCAAGGACATAAGATTTATTTCCATTTAATTATTTAATTTATTTCAACATTTTTGTAATTTTCTAGATACAAGTCTTATGCATTTTATGTTAAATTTGTTATTAAGTATTTTATTTTTTGTTGTTACTATAAATAGCACCACTTTCCTTATTTCATTTATATATTGTTCATTGGCAGTGAATAGAAATAAAATTGACTTGTTTTGCATATTAATCTTTTTTCCTGCCACACTACTGGACTGATTTATTTGTTCAAATGTTCTTGTTGTTGTTTTGGTGTGGATTCTTATGATTTTATTTGTAAAAGATCATGTAATTTGCAAATAAATACTTCTTCCTTTTCAATCTGACTGCCTTTTATTTCTTTTTCTTGCACAATCTCTAATACAGTATTAAATAGAAATGGTGAAAGCAGATACCCTCTTCCTGTTACAGATTTTAAGGGGAAATAGAATGATTTCATTCTCTCATCATTAAGAATGATGTTACCTACAAGTTCTTTGTAAATACTCTTCAATTAGTTGAGAAAATTCTATTCTAGCTTGTCAAATGATTTTGTTATGAAAGTTGCTTGATTATGCCAAATACTTTTTCTGAGTGTACTGAAATGGTCATGAAGTGTTTATACTTTATTATTATACTGTATTACATTGATTTTCAGATGTTAAATCCACCTTGTGTTCCCGACATATACTATTTTCTTTAAACACTTAAATAACACTAGTATAAACACCTTTGTGCATATCCAGGATTATATCCTTAAGAAAGAGACACTTGAGTGAAATTGATGAATTATAATCAATGTATAAGTATCTTAAAGCTCTTAATAAAAATAAACATATTTTAGTGAGGATAAATACCATAAACGCTTATGTTTTTGCCTAAAGAAGTAACATAACTTTCTTCATTTTTTCATGGGTACTCAAATAATATGTGGGTTCTTAAAGTTTTTTTGAGTATAATCTTTGTTGACTTCTGATCCTTGATATATTTTTCCATACTTCAAATGCTAAGAAACAGGATCCTAATGTAATAATGAAAAATTCTAGGGCCTAGAAGATCACAGCTGAAATAAATTAGACTAGATTATTACTGCTTGGCAGGCTACACACTTCAGAAACAGAACTATGTTCAAGCCTGAATTCTACCACTCATCAAGCATGAGACCTTAGTCAATTTTTGTAACACCAATAAACTTTGGTTTCATCAGCTTTATAACATGTACTTTGTAGGTCATTTTAAATGCACATAGCATCCATCACATTAGCATTTCATAATACATGGCAATTATCTTCTCCATTTCTGCCGGAACAGCTATGTTGGTTTTTTGGGGGAGCGGGGGGAGGGAATAAACTTTAAAACACTATCACCATACCAGAAACAATAGGGCAATGATCATGTTCAAATTATGTTTTCTTGGCTATAAGTGGCATTTATCTTCTAAATATAATCTATGCAAAGACTCAATGCCCTTGTACAGGCTGTGGCTCCTTGACTTCAGGTTCTCAGTTCTATGACGCATCGTGGAGAGAGCTGATGGCAACCTTGAAAGTCTTGTTCTAAAAATGTACATACTTTAGACATGAATTCATGTTACCTTATTTAAGATAGACACGTAGAAATCTTGAGGAGTAAGGAAAAGCAGACAGAAATTATAAGAGGCAACAGTAAATATTTACTCCCTGAATGTTTACATGTGTCAGTCACTTGCCACAGTGAATCAAGCTTTGTAGGAGTTGTGATGGTGAGATAGAATTTCAGGTAATCTTCTCAATAACTGGAAATATTATTATGATTTTCATGCTGTGGGTAAGGGAAGCAGGCTTCAGGAAACCTGAAGAATGGCCTAATGTTACAGAGAAATCAAGAGGCAGTGCTGGACATTGATATTAGACTTGCCTGACCTCAGGGCGCAGTGTACTACGACATCACTATACAATAATATTTCCCTGGAAACATATGTTCCTCAGCTTCCTGGGAAGAAATAGGAGGAAATAATTCTCTGGGAATAGTTAGGTCTTCTAGATGACAGGTAAACAGAAATGATGACGAAAGATGACAACACATCAAAAAATGAACGAAATAGAATGATTAGAAGAAAATAATAAATAAAAATAAAAGGCTAACTGAATGAAATAAAATCATTAGCAAAAAATCCATATAATTGAAAACTTTTGAGTCTATTTTATAGCATCAAATTGAATTTTAAAAATAAGTGGGTAATAGACATGGGCACCTTTAAGATCATCTTGGTTGAGTGAATTCAATCATTAACGCAGCTGAAGCAGGCATTTCTTGCTCATGAAATTCTGATGAATTTGTAGCAAGTAGCACTGGGACTTTGAGGGGACCATCCAAAGTACTGTGTACTTACTGTCATTAAGATTCTTTGAGGCTGTGATCTTTATATGCTGGTATTACCCTTCTGTGGTTTTTAACTTAGTAGTATGTCTAAAGGAATTTCAATTTGACTAGAATGCAGTTTATATTAAAATGACTAAATAAAAAATAGCACCATCTAGCACTTGCTGTAGCACAAGAAATAAAAGCAAGAATCAATAAATGGGATGGACTTAAACTAAAAAGCTTCTTCTCCACAAAAGAAACTATCAATGAGGTGAACAGAGAGCCTACATTCTGGGAGCAAATTTTTGCCACACACATCAGATAGAGCACTGATCTCCAGGATATATAAAGAACTCAAAAAACTTAACACCAAAAAAATAAACAACTCAATCAATAAATGGGCTAAAGAGCTGAATAGAAACCTCTCAGAAGATATAACAATCAATAAATATATACATGAAGAAATGTTCGACATCTCTAGCCATTAGAGAAATGCAAATAAAAACTACGCTTAGATTTCATCTCACCCCAGTCAGAATGGCAGCTATCCAAAATACCAGCAACAATAAGTGCTGGTGAGGATGTGGAGAAAAAGGTACACTTAAACATTGCTGGTGGGATTGCAAATTGGTGCCACCAATCTGGAAAGCAATTTGGAGATTTCTTAAAAAACTTGGAATAGAACCACCATTAGATCCAGCTATTCCACTCCTTGGCCTATACCTTAAAGATTTAAAAACAGCACACTACAATAAAGCAGTCACCTCAATGTTTATAGCAGTACAATTCACAACTGCAAAACTAGGGAAGCAACCCAGGTGCCCTTCAATAGATGAATGGATAAAGAAACTGTGGTACATATACACAATGGAATATTATTCAGCAATAAAAGAGAATAAAATTCTGGCATTTGCAGGCAAATGGATGGAACTGGAGAACATTATGCTTAGTGAAGTAAGCCAATCCCAAAAAACCAAATGCCGAATGTTCTCTCTGATTAGTGGATGCTGATACATAAGGGGGGTTGAAATGGGGAACATAGGAGAAATGGATGAACTCTGGATGCGTCAGGGGGGAGGTGGGGGGAAGGAAAGGGAAATGGGTATAGTAATGATGGTTGATTGAGATTGTCATCACTACCTTTGGTGCATGTATGAAGACACAAGTGGTATGACTCTATCTGGTTTGCAACCAGGGAAATGGAAAAATTGAGCTCTGTATATGTACTATGACATGAAAACCATTTAAATAAAATAATATAAATTAAAAAATGAGATACCTTATGTATATTATCTTATTAAATTCTTTCAATACCTATAAGCAGGTACTATAACCATATACATTTTACATGTAGGGCAAAAGGAGAGATAATTAGGGAGCATTAATCAAAAGTGATAGAACTCAGGTTGAAACCAAATTAGTTTGTCCAGCACACCCTTGTTTTTAAACTCTAGCTAATACTGCCTCCAATTTGATAAGCCTAGAACTTGACCTCATGATGCACTCATCGTTGCTGTCTCTGTATTTCTTTCAAGAAGCAAAAATGATGTAAGTGAAGCGAGATTCTGGCTAGCCCTCCGCTTCAGACCTCTTGAGGGTTAAGAAAAAGCGACAGGTCAAGCGAGGAACAAATCGTCAGTTCAGTTAACAACAAAACCAAGAGACGAGAGTGATTTTTGCGGATGGGCGTGTGGACTGTTACTCTGAACCTTAGGCAGGGCTAGCCTCGTGGACTGCAACCAGCCCAGCAGCCCAGGCCCCGTGAGCAGAAGGGCCTCACAGGTGGGATTAAGTGTTCTGTGGTTGTTTTCTTCAAATTCAAATTATCTTTGAATTTGCGTTCTGCAGTTCTAATGTATCAAAACGCCATGCTCCAGGGTTTGAACCCTGGGCTCGCACCCAGTCCCCTCTGCCCCCTCCCAGGTGAGTTCTCTGCTGACGGCTCCCTGGCTTCTGTGCCAGGCCCTGCTTATCTTCTTCCTCTTCACTCTGCCCCCTCCCACCCTCCACTGCAGGCTGGAGTGGCTGGATGTGGGTTAGGAGCAAGAGCATGCATCTGTGGCACCTGGAGGAGGGGCACAGCAGGCTGTTCCCACCCAAGCTGCAGCGCATTGGTGTGTAGGGCCAGTGACACAGGAAGCCACTTCCTCCACCCCAGGCAAAGCTCTGAGCCTGACCCAGTGCAGAGGTTTCAAGGATGACCTACCTGCTGTGGGTTGGGGCAGTGGAACTGCGGAAAGGGCAGTCAACAGGATCAATTTCCTGGGAGCCTGACTCCCTGGCTCCTGTCTGCTGCTCAGGGCATCAGCCCACTGGCTAGTGGGAAGGGGAAATATTAAACCTACGCTGTTCTTGTTTTTCTATTATTTAGTTCTTTAATTTCTTTCAACAATGTTTTAGGGTTTTCAGTGTAGAGGGTACAAGTCTTACATGTTTTTGTTAAATTTATTTGTAAGTATTTAATTATTCTCGATGCTTTCATGAATGGAATTGTTTCTCACCTTCATTTCTAGTCTGTTTATTACTACTGCATGGAAACACAATTAGTTTTGTATGTTAATCTGGTATCTTGCAGAACTTATTTATTAGGGCTAAATGTTTTTGGGTGAATTCCTTAAGATTGTCTAGATTGTCATCTGCAAATAGACATACTTTTTACTTTTCCCTTTCCAATTTTGTTGCCTTATTTTTTAAATCCTTATTTATTTATTTATTTATTTATTTAACCTAACTGCTTTGGCTGGAACCTCCATTACTATGTTGAATATGCTGGTAAGGGGAGATATTTTTTACTTGTTCTGACCTAAAAAGGAAAGCATTCTGTATTTCACAACTGAGGATGATACTAGCTGTGTTTTCTTCGTAGCTGACTGCTCTCAGGTTGAGGAAGCGTCCTCTCTTTCTAGTTGATAAGTGTTTATTTCTTCTGGCTAGTTTAGGAAGAAGCTACTAAATGTGAATTAAGAAATATAGTAGTTTTGCATAGGAGGTAAATGCTCTGATATTTCCATTTAAGGCTGTCATGGCACAATAGAAAGATGAATGAAAAACTTCATGGTAACAATTAAAACTTTCCAGTTTATTTAGGATGATATTAAATTGCAAACAAAAAACACAGGATGGGGGAGGAAAAAGTCTTCTGTGTACCTTTAACAACACTTTTTTTCAGATTTTCTCAACAAAGGCATTCACATTTTCACCTTTCACTTTCAAATTAGCTAGCTGGTCTTGATCTTAAAATTGTACCAACTTACTCATCTGTAGTACTGTACTAGGACCAAATTCGTTTCTTTTTAATTGTGATTATTAATGCATATTAATCACACAGATCAATGGGATTTACTATGACGTTCCCACACAGGCATGAGTACTGCGATCATGTTCCTTACTCCAGTCTCCATCCTCACCCGACCCTCAGCACCCATCCTGTTCCCTCAAAGCCCCTCTTGATTTCTTTGTCCTCCTCCCCCATCCTTCCCCATCTCTAGTAATCGCTGTTCTATTTTGTACTTCTACCGGGTCTAATTCCTGGCTTTGTGAGTGAATACGCGTGTGTTGATCTTTCTGTTTCTGGCTTGTTTCACTCCACATGATTCTCCCCACTTCCATCCAGCTACTGCAAGTGGCAGGATTTCTTCTCACAATGGAGTCGTATTCCCCTGTGTAAATACATTGCATTTTCTTGATCCTTTCATTTGCTGAAGGGCATTGGGATGGTTTCCCTATTCTAACTATTGTGAATAGTGTTGCAATAAATATGAGGTCAAGTATCTTGGTATAAAGATTCCATCTTCTTTTTAAACCCACTGGTAGGCTTGCTGGATCGTGTGGTAATTCTATTTTTAGTTTTTTGAGGAATCTCCATCCTGTTTTCCACTATGGCTGGACTAATTTGCACTCCCACCGACCGTGTGCAAGAGTTCCCTTTTCTCCACACTCTTCCCAGCACGTGTTGGCTCTCTTTTTGATGATGGCCATCCTCCCTGAGGTGAGATGATATCTCATCCTGGGTTTAATTTGCATTTTTGTGATGATTAGTGAAACTGAGCATTTTTTCATGTATTTGATGTCTTTTTGTGTGTAGTTCTTTGGCCCATTTTTTAGATTGGCTTGTTTGGTTTTGGGCTTCATCTTTTCAGGTTCCTCATGCGTTCTGACTCCCTTGCCAGGTGGACCACTTGTGTTTTCTCTGGCTCTGTAGGCTGTCTCTGTATGCTGTTGATTGTTTGCCTTGCTGTGCAGAAGCTTCTTAGCTTGATGTTTATTTGTTTATTTTTACATTTGCTGCCTGTTCTTCAAGAATTCTATTTTTTTAAAAAAATTGTTGCCTGCACCCAAATCTCGAAGTGTTTCCCTTATGTTTTCTTGTAATACTTTCATAGTTTCAGGTCTGAGATTTTGGCCTTGATCAATTTTGAGTGGACTTTCGTGTATGGTGGGAGAGATGGATTGCCATTCTTCCGCACATGCATATCCAATTTTGCTAGTTTTTATTTATTTATTGAAGAGATTGTCTTTTTATTTATTTATTGAAGAGATTGTCTTTTCTGTACTATATGTTCTTGGCATCTCTGTAAAAAACAAAGTCAGTCATATAAACATGGATTAATTTCTGGGTTTTCTATTCTGTTCCATTTGGGACCAACTTTCTTAAAAATCAGTAGGGACAGAGCCGGTACCCAGAGATAAAGAGAGGAACACACACACCCTGTGCACACTGCTCTTCCAGGAAGAAAAGAGGCAGATAAGACATCTCAATTCTCCCAACATCACCAAATCAGGCGAGCCTGTATTTTCTACCCTCTCCACCTCTGCTGCCATACTCAGGGGCTAGCAAAGAGGTGGACAGAGACGGGAAACCTGGCCTTAATGTACATTCCTTCACAGGAGAGGAAGTACTGGGGGAATCTGCATTTCCCAGGTAATCAGGGGAATCCTCACAGATGATCCAATGAAAATGAGCCACAAATATACTGCATTAAATGGAACTTGTGAAAGTGAACCGTCCTTTATTTAGCATGCTTTGCTGAAAGTAGAAAAAAGTTTCAGAGCCAAATTAAGATACATAAATCAACATTCTTCTGTTTATCAAAGAAATGTATCATTTCATGAACATTTGGTTGAACCATCAAAGTAAGACAAGAAAAAAACAAATATTTGATATTTAGATGACTCTATTGTTCATTTTCCTCTATAATTCTCCTTATCAACACTGAAATCATAACGTATACCTTGTTTCAAGCTAGGAAGAAAATCTGATTTACCATGTAAGTTTTGCAGAATATCTTCCTGTAAAAGGCAAAATCATTCTCAAATCCTTATGAGTGAAGCTTTTATCAACACAGCCATTCTAAAAAGAGGTTGAGTAGAAAGTTCTTTGTTTAAGCCAGGCGTGGTGGCTCAAGCCTGTAATCCCAGCACTTAGGGAGGCTGAGACAGGAGAATAGCGAGTTCAAAGCCAGCCTCAGCAATGGCAAGGTGCTAAGCAACTCGGTGAGACCCTGTCTCTACATAAAACACAAAATAGGGCTGGGGGTGTGGCTCAGTGGTCGAGTGCCCCTGAGTTCAATCTCCAGTACCAAAAAGAAAAAAGACAAAAAAAGGAAAATTCTTGGTTTATATGTCTTTGTCTGAACTCTTTCCTAGCACTAAGATTGAACATTTACTATTTTGTACCATGTTTGACTGAAGCCTTTATACAGGGAATAGTAATACTTTCCTCTCAGTTATAAAATGCTCGTTGGTTCTTATTTTCTGCATTGATCAAACTTGTGGTGAATGGTTTTCAATAATCATTACACTGCTTATGCTTTACACTCAGTCTAGTTTGTTTTTTAAATCAATATGTTCCCCTATTGAAGTGTTCTTATTTTCATTTTTGGTGAGGATGTATCCTAAGGTAAAATAAAACTGCTATAATAAATACATACTGCATTTAAAAATGCAAATTTATCTAAATAAATAGCAACTGATGAAAGAGACTAAAAGGCTCCTTCCTCCCCTTACAACCCCTTGACCTTGGCTCAGCCTTGCTGCCAGGGGGGTCCCCCACCCCCTCTGCTCATGGCACCCCCAGAAGCTTGAGCCTAAATGCCAAGGTTTCCAGCCCCAGGTGTTTGTTCAGACCTTAGACTAAACCACCCTGAACCCAAGACCCCCATGGTGACTGGTCCCCTCAGGCCTGAGATCACCCCAGGAGTGGAGAATGTAGGTCAGATTTGTAAAGACAGCGCAGACTGGGGCACCCCAGGGTGGAATCCCTGTGGTATCCAGCTTGGGCAAGGCACTGATTCCTCCTTTACAAAACAAAAAGAAAAATCACTTACCTTTTAAGAGTCTGGTTAGAGTAAATGACATCATTTAAGCACGTTAAATATTACAGGCAGCCTGTGTTCAGTACTGAAGAAATAATTGTTACTTTATTCCCTCTGGATTGGAAGCAGAGGAAATTGGGGAGGGAGAAAGGAGGAAAAGAGCTGATAGAGAGAAGGGCAGAGCAGTGGAAAGGCTGGTGTGGGCTGCTGCCAGGTGAGCGAGAGCTGGACAGCGGAGCTGGGCAGCAGAGCTGGGCCCTCCTCCACAAAGGGCAGCCCAGATGCTCCCAGTCTGGAGTCCACAATACAGAGTGAGAGTTAGACAAATTAGACAGAGGAAGCAAAAAAGCGAAAGCCGTGTGGCAGTAGGCAAGGGTAAATGTGAAGCAAAAGGAAGAAAGAGGAGGCAGAAACAGAAAGGCGGAGAGGAAAATCCAGGACAATAAAAGAACCGAGAAAAAGTTAACTGTCTTGGGTAGAAATGCAGGCGAGCCGGCAGAGACCACCAACGGTTTTTATTAATTTTAAAATAAACAGGCAGATCTTAGTCCTGTTAGTTTTGACCTTTAAGTTTTGGGATTTTTTTTTTTCTTTTTTTTTGGGAGGGGGAGAGTTATGAGTAGGCTGAATCGTGACAAATGCCTAATTTAAAATTGAGTTAGCTGCCAATCCCTTCTCTTGTGAAAGTCAGCTGCCAACTCAAGCTCTAAAACAAATAAAAATACTTGGATTAATTCATTCAGCAAAGAAAACCCATCTCCCTCTTTCTGGTGCATTGGAGACAAAATAAATAAGCCGTGTTAAAGAGAACAGCACACGGAGAGAAAAGCCTTACTGGGAAGACTGGGTCAGGGTCCCCCCACTGAAGGCACCGAGGGTACCCAAGTTAGCAATTCTTGACTGAAAACCTGGTTTAAAATGTGAGCCAAGTGTCTTGGACACTATTCCATATCAAATATTTTATTTCCAGGACATAGTGGTCGGAAAGGTTTTTCATTCCAACCAAAGTGAAAAAAAAAAATCCAAAATCATGGCGTACCCCTCCTCTAAACCATGCTGGAAGCTCTCCTGGGAACAACTTAGGAGATAAGACAGTTTTGCAACAGAACACTATTAACTTAACGCTCCTTTTTGTCCCCCTCTGGGGGATGTTTTTCACAAGCATGCAAAATCCCGATGTGCTAGGAGACATTTTGACCCTGTGCATAGCAAACACAAACAGTGAAGTTATTCAGACAAACTATGTAAGCCCATGTCCTCCTTTTTGACCTTTTTTTTTTTCTTTTTTTCTTTTTCTTGAGGGAAGATGCTTAATTGTTGTCAGACCAGTAAGACTCTGAGCCTGTGGCACTGGAAGAAAGAGGCGTAAGAAGTCTGTGGATTTATGCTGTCAGGGAGGGATGGCTGGACAGAACATGGATTCCTGGCTCCAGAGGATTTGGAGCCCCCACCTGCTTTGGGACAGTGTCCTGTTTGTACCGGGGATGGCCCAGGGGGGGACTTGCAGTACAGACCTGGAGCGATGCTGTGGCTTCAGCCTTTCCCAGGCTCGTCACCTGCCATCCACTCATTCCTTCCTTCAGGGTTTATGAATATTCCTGACTCAGAGCTGGGAGAAGGTGGCGCGAGGACTGGCAGTGTACCAAGAGTTGTCTTGGGAAGTGAGAAGTTCATGGGCCCTAATGTGGAATGGACAGAATTGTGTTGTCAGCAAAGTAGATGTCAATTAGAGTCAGGGAGTTGGATCTGTGTCCCAGATCCTCCATTTTCTAATGTGATCTTTGCACATTAGCAACCTCCCAAGGTTTAGATGCAAATGATAGTACTTACCTCATGGGGTTATTATGAACCTGAAATAGGTCGTGTTTTACCAGCACATTGCCAGATACATAGTAACTATTAATAGTACTTTAATAGCCTAATCTTAAGGCAAATCTCTTCCTTCCTTCAGATCTCCATTAGAATCAGGTAGTACAGCTATCATTGCAAGGCTGATCCATTTCTAACAGATGTATCTAGAGACCACCCTAAGGATGGAGTTGAGCCCAAGGTGCCTTTTCCAAAAGGTCTCTTAGTGCCTGAAGTGACTTGGGTTCCTTTACAGTTCTTCCATTCCCACTGGATTGCCAAGTGCTTCGTGAAGGCAAACTGATCCCAGAGAGCTGATGCCCCTGTGGTCTCTGAGAGGAGAGCTGCTCCTCCACCCCAGCCCATCCCGCCAAATCCAAGACCTTCCCAGGCTAGCAGAGAGCAGAGCACTGCAGAACCCCAGGGGGAGAGGAGCTTTGGATGTGCTCAGTCTTAGCCTGGCTCCACTGCTCCAGCCAAACCACATGGCTGAGTAAGGGACTTGGGTCAGCTGATAACATTTCCTCTCAAAGTGTCATGTGGTGTTTTGTCTTGTGTTGTTTTTTAGTTCAGGGTTTCAGGTTCCTAGACTTTCATGGGATAGTTGAATGACGCTGGAAGGGTGGCTTGTGAATTAACTTTTTGTAAGGTGAAGAGAAAATGACTGCATTGGGAGTGCTTGCTCCTGGTGGTGACTGAACATCATGGTCTTCGGGGTTGAGGGCGAGGGTGTCCACTCTCTGAACTGGCTCTGCCATGGTGTGGAACTGAAGGCCCTCATCGCTTCCCCGTCTGGACGGTACTGAGCTGTGTGCTGCAGCGTTTGCTCTGCACGTGCCACTCGGGAATACATTTCTACACATAAGTTCATGTGGAGTGGTAGCAAAAAGGGCCACAGAAAATTCCAAGAAGCGGTGAGTGGAAGGCCTGCAGAGACTGGCAAACTACGTCCAAAGCTGAGATGGAGGAGGAGAATTCAGTGCCCTTTCAAAATTATCATAAAAATAACCAGCTCCTGCACCAAGAAGGAAAGGGTTAAGTGGTGTTGTTCATTGTCACATGATGCTGGGAAAGAGCTGAGAGGAACCTCGGGGATCCAGGGATCTGGAGGAGGCACATCTTGCCTGCACATGTGGCCTCTACCACAAACACTTCAAAGTGCCTCCTCAGACCGACATAACATTCTGACGCCGACTGTAAATGCCCTTGACACGCAGAGTGGAAAATATCAAACACTCCACCAGTCCCCCAAATGCAGTGTCTCTGCACTGGGAAAGGCCGTAATGAGCCTGCAGCGAGGGGTGGGGGCGCAGGGCTCAGAGCCAGGGAGAGGGAGGAGGCCTCACGGGTGGTTCTGATTTAGGGCTTGTACTGATCCGTGCTGGCGTGTGCAACTGGGCTCAGACCACTGCGAATGGAAATGCCCCCGGACCTTGAAGATCAGCCCCAGGCATCAATTCCAGGCCTTGCTGAGTCAAGACCCTACTGAGACTGTTTCCCCTTGCACATTCCAGAGTGTAGGACTCTTAATGGGAAGAATTTCCCAGCCACAGAGCTGTACTTTTCCTGCCTTGGAGTCTCTGTACCAGGCTTTCTCCCACAGGACTCCCCTGGCCTGTGCCTGGTCCTCTCCCGGGTAAACTCTCCTGATGGAAAGAGTAAGCTGCCTGGAAGGTGTCTTTCATCCCATCAGGGGGCACTTGCCTTTCTGGGAACAGAGGATCTTTCCCTGGGTATCTCTTGTTATCAGCTCCCAGTAAGCACTTTACCAAGCTTAACTCAGCCAGTAGGATAGTCGTGACAAAGTGGACCTAAAAGGTCTGTTCGTCACTGATATTCCAGCTTCTTTCAGATCTAACATGAGACCCCTGGGCTGAGTTGGTTCATTTATTTTCTCTTTACTTCAATCACTAGTTTTGAAATACTAGAGTACATCAAATTTATAAAACATGTTTCTTGCCCTTTAAAGATAGCACTGTGTGATCACTGAATCATGGGGACATAGAGAAACAATTGTCGACTCTTGTGTACGGTGCTGAACAGAGACCTATGGCCAAGTGCCCAGGAACACTGGGGAGGAAGTGAGGACCTCGGTTCTAGGCATTGGGAAGTCTTCTCCACGAAGACCGTATATAAGCTGGACCTTGACAAACAGGTGGGGTTTCACCGGGCAAGAGAAACTGCCAGCACAAAGCCATGGGAGGGAGTAGACCTTGGTGAACTGGGGGAAGGACAGGTCAGCGTGGTAGAAATGGAGGATCTGAGAGGCAGTAGTGGGAGATGAAGCTGGAAAGGTGTGAGGTTGAGGGCCAAAGCCTTCATTCCACACCTACAGGGTTTCTGTAGTGCTCTGGCCCACCAGAGCTTTATCCAGAGGGGCAGACCTAGCGATGGACAGAAGCATGAACTGGACCCTGGAAATTGTGACAGACTCCAATAAGTCTTAAGAACCTCATGTGTGCAAAGGAAGAGGTATTTCGTTGATATTTTTTCGTGGGTCTGCTGAATTCTGTTGGTACTGCCCCTTCCAAATCCAGAGAGGCTCAGGATCCAAATTACCAGGGCTTCCAAGGCAGTCTCCTCCTTTCTTCTGTCCCTGCTTTAGTCTCTACACGTTGTGTGTGTTAGGAGAGAGAACTCTGGGAAGTCATCAAAACCACTGGTCCTTCAGAGAGCTGTACCCCAGAGGGAGTACTGGGAATGAGGTCCAGCCCTGAGGAGAGCATGAACACATTCTTATATAAACAAGGAGCAAATAGGAAATTCAGCCAGAAACTTAGTCTGACTTAGGCTGACTTAAAGTGCATTCTGTTACTAAGCGTATATCAAATAGGCCCAGAGGGAACTGTCAGGAGTGTTCTTGCAAACGACGTTTATATGTTTTTGGATAGTGTTTGGGTGGTTACAGCTCTTCTGGTCTAATAACATGGGAACATAAGATAAGTGAATAATTTTAAAAGGTAACTGAATCTTTTGTGTTCGATTCTAAAGTTTTTACAGGTATATGCTTTAGGGCATAGGAGAAATGAACCCGGGAACAGGAAGGCCCCAGACACACAGAGGCAGTGATCCGGTGGTTTTCTTGCAAAATTTTGTCACTGCTGGAAACAAGACCTCAAAATGAATGGATTGATTTGCCTAATGAAAAACAGCAAATTTTTATGCAATTTAAAAATAATCAGTGGGAACTTCTCTGAAAATATTATGTCTTGTTTCTCCCTGTGCAGAAAGACTGTAGACAGTGGAAGACATTGCTTTGCCTGGAACATTGGCTCCTATTAAGTCTTTAGTCAAGACGCAGTTATTTGTTATTGGAAACTTGTACAGCTTGGTTGGGATTGTTGGCCATATTGAACATGCACTTTTGATCTCTTCGTTTATCTAACCATCTCTGCCATTTATAGACTGCTTTGCCATTTATAGACTACCAGGCATTGTGCTGAGACCTTTATATGCATTGCGTTATCTTATCCAATCTTACAGTGGCCCCTAGGTCCTGCTGTTACCTCGTCTTACCTGCAAGCAAGCTGAAGACTTTAGAAGGATGAAGTTAACTTGTGCCAAGTTAATCTGCGGCTCCCAGGGGGCAGAAATGAGTGTCCACTCCAGATCTGACTCCACTGCACCATGTAGCACAGATATCCCCTCAAAGGACACTAAAACTGTTACCTGAGGAGGGGGTAGAGAAAGGGGATTTGATAGGGTTGACATTATCAAGTGGCTTAGGCAAGTGAGTGGCGGAATCAGAAAGCTATCAAAAGAGTTATCTCACTTGCTTTCTGTCTAGGTTCCACTTTCAACTCTCTGAGGTGTTAGAGGAAATAGGGACGGTTATACCTGGGCCTGGAGTTGAGTCTCAATTAACAGGTCACTTTGCAGAGCAGATAATATTGACAATGCAGCAAGCTTGAGGCCTGAAAGCGTTAAGCCGGGCCTAAAAATAAGTGGGCTGCAAGTAAAACAGGCCTTAATAGGTGCATTTAATTTATAACGGTCCTTTGCTTTTGCAAAATAAATAGCTTTCGTATATACAAGTTCTGTGTTTCAGCAAGGGAAGTACATTTCAAGGATTTTAGTTCTCAAAGAAGCTGCCCCATCAGAAAACCTTTCTGTGGACAGTTGTGCTGGCAGCCTGTCCTTGTGCCCAGGGCACCTTGCTTGTCTCTTGATCTAATGGTCTGGGGGCACATGGAGCTCTTTCAGGGACAAGAGATTGGCCCTCCCTGCCCTTCTCCTCCCTCACTCCAGAAGGACAGAGGAAAAGTAACAGCCTACGTTTAGTTTAATGAGCGTCTTCACATGACGACAAGATTCTGCGCAAAGATCTGTTTCTTACAGCACATTCCCTGGAAGGTTTCAAAGCCAGGAAGAAATAATCCCTGGAGGGTGGGGAAAGGAGCGAGGTAGCACGGATGTTCTTCCTCACACGGCTCCATCTGGAATACCCAAGCCAGCCCCACCATGACATGGGAAGGTTTGGTCACACTTTGAATGGCAGGAGCAGGTCCTCGCAATGGCACGATGTTGGTGTCTTGTATCAGAATAGAAAACTGGGAGGGGGCACAACTCTCTGGATGTCCTGAGGCACCATCTCTCCCCCCAAAGCATTCCCTTGCCCATTTTCCCGACCCGGCAGCCAGGCTGGATTCCCGCATTCTTCCTTCTACTTGGTCTCTGGTGAGTCCTGTTTTCCCCCCTCATTGTCAACTGTCCAGATCCTCTTTACTAACCTTGTCCCCCTCTGCCTGTCTTTTCCACCGCTGCCGGACTGAGGCTTAGGAAGCAGGGACTGATAACGCTTGTTACTCTGCTTAACACGTGCCTGCCAGACGCTGGGCGCTGTGCTCTTAGCTTTGCTTCCGCCCTGTTTCTTGCTTTAACGACGACCCATTCCTGCTCTGAGGTTCCTGACAATTCCCTTTAGCAATGGGATAGAACTGCAATCTTCTACACAGCGAGCGTGTGGCCTGGCCCAGGCCTTACCTTGGCTCATCTGCTGCTGTTACCTTCTCCCTTCTCATCTCCCTCGGGATGCCCGGCTCACAGCTCCCTGCACCTGTCTCAGCTTCTGCATTTCCTGATGGACGACTGCTCCCTTCTTCTACATGAAGCCTCAGCACATGCTTTCCATTTCTTAGCTGGATCACTTTCTTAGATGCTAGTTTCACCACGGCTCATCCTTTCTCTATCTCTGGGGATGTGCGCATTTCAAGGAATAGTAAGGAAGGATTCTACGTGCTGACATGTGCCAGGAAGGTGATTCTACTGTCCAAAGGGCCCAGTGTCTCCAACAGATGATAGACTCCATATTCAAACAATCTACAATAAAGGAAGGTTTCAGGTCAATCATTCCAGAATCCAAATCACGAACGGCCCCGCCGATCCCTGTGGAGACCAGGAAGGCCCAGGACAGCCTTGCCTCACAGTTTGGATCAACAATCACAAAAATTTTCATCAACGATCATCGCTCCTTAACTGGTCCACCCCGTGGGCTCCAGTCCCTGTGGTGGCATACTTTATAACCAGATTCTTTGGGGAGCAGGGCTCTTTGCCTGTTTTGTTTCCTGTTTTTGTCTCACTTTCTAGCACAGATTCTGGCATATTTTAGACACTCAAATATTTGTTGAAAACTTTTATTGATACAAAGAGACAATTTTATGGCTACACGAGACATTTAGATATGTATTTAATTTTTTCCCGATGTAATATTTTTCATCTTCTGTGATGATGAGAATATAAACATGTCTGAAAAGCAGTTTAGCTATGTGCATCCAGAGCCCTCAAAGCATTTTTACCTTTGTGGCAGGGTTTGCAAACTGCCTACCAGTATCCCAATGGACATACGCCCAGTCAACCACTATATTTCCCAGCCTCCTTGCAATGGGGTGTGGCCATGTGGATAGGTTTTTATAGCCAGTGAATGAAAGTCCTGTAAGGACTCCAGGAGGTCCTTAGAATGGGGGCAGAACACTGATGGGATCCCTTGTGTCCTCCTTTCCGCCTTCCTGAAGCCTAAAACTAAAGTTAGATGGCAGCCATCTTGGACTCTAACAGAAAAGGTTTATTACAGGCCCCTGGAAACTCGCAGCATTTCTAGGTGGGCCAACGAGCATCACATGGTGTGACAGAGCTAGTGTGCCAGCTCAGGTCTCTCTTCCTCATCTTAGGAAGCCACTAATGCCACCAGGGGACCCCACTCCCATGACCTCATCTAGCCTAATTATTTTCCAAAGGCTCCAATTCCAAATACCATTAGCATATGAATTTGGAACTCCATTTGCATTTAGGGGGCCTCACCCACTGGCAGTCACCAACTACTACTATTCAACAGCTCTGCTGATGGCCTCAGCCTCCTACCTGGACTTTGTTCTTCCAATGAGCCAGGACACTCCACCTGGGACCTTTGCTTATGGCTCTGCCTGGAGTACACTTCCAGGGCATCTGCGGGGCTTTCCCTGGATGTGCTTTGCAGTGGCACCTGCTCCCTTCATGGCATCTGCTCCCCACTCACACCAGCCTGCTTTCTCTCTTCCCCTTCACTTTCCTCCCTAGCACTCTGTTCCAGTGACCCAAGTTTTCACACCTTTGCCTCCTACAGACTGTCCCTCCCCTCCCCCTGCAATCCAAGCTCAGCGGGGGCAGAGGTTCTCTTCCACTATTGCCTCCACAGAAACCAGAGCAGTAGCTGGCACATGATGGGTGCTTCACAGATATTTGTTGAATATTTATAAAGGCATACGCGAATGAACTGATTAAACAGCCATCAGATGGAAGAAGAAAGAACTTTTCCCATATAAGGATCAAATGTAAGCAAGATTTCTAAGGAGACAGTGAAGGAAATTTCTAACACCCTTTCCTACCAGGGCCCCCTCGAGGCCAGGACTTTGGAGGCACTCTGTGCCAGCCACCCGTCCCTGGAGAAACCTTGGGGATGACA
>CM053410.1:86319336-86503704 GCA_028644305.1 Xerus rutilus | reverse complement strand
TATTCTGGGTCTCTTATTTTTCCAAATGAATTTCATGATTGCCTTTTCTATTTCTATAAGAAAGGCCTTTGGGATTTTAATTGGGATTGCATTGAATCTGTATAGCGCTTTGGGCAGTATGGCCATTTAAATAATATTGATTCTGCCTATCCAAGAGCATGGGAGGTCTTTCCATCTTCTAAGATCTTCTTCAATTTATTTCTTTAGTGTCTTGCAGTTTTCATTGTAGAGGTCTTTCACCACTCTTGTTAGATTGATTCCCAAGTATTTTATTTTTTTGGAGGCTATTGTGAATGGAGTAGTTTTCCTAATTTCACTCTCAGAGGACTCATTGCTGATGTATAGAAATGCATTTGATTCATGGATATTGATTTTATATCCTGCAACTTTGCTAAATTCATTTATCAGTTCTAGAAGTTTTCTGGTGGAATTTTTTGGATCCTCTAAGTATAGAATCATGTCATCTGCAAATAATGATAGTTTGATTTCTTCTTTTCTTATTCGTATCCCTTTAATTTCTTTCGTATGTCTAATTGCTCTGGCTAGAGTTTCAAGGACTATATTGAATAAGGGTGGTGAGAGAGGGCATCCTTGTCTTGTTCCAGTTTTTACAGGGAATGCTTCCAATTTTTCTCCATTTAGGATGATGTTGGCCTTAGGCTTAGCATAGATTGTGTTAACAATGTTGAGATATGTTCTTCTATCCCTAGTTTTTCTAGTGTTTTGAACATGAAGGGTGCTGTATTTTGTCAAATGCTTTCTCTGCGTCAATTGATAGAATCATGTGATTCTTATCTTTAAGTCTATTTATGTGATGGATTACGTGTATTGATTTCTGTATGTTGGACCAACCTTGCATCCCTGGAAATTCATGTTTAAATATACATCCCAAGGTTCCAGACAGATGAAGGGAAAGAGACGTGAGCTCTTGTTCCCGTATTCGATTCCAGGTTTCTCTAATATCTTGCCTTGACTACTTGACAGGTCATGACACTGAGGAACCACAAGAATTTCGGCTTCTAAACCCAGAGCCTTCAACCAAATCGGGATCACTGAGCTCTTTGTACCTGAACAGCACACCCACTTTCAGCTCCATGGTAAATGCCAAAGGAAGAAGCAGAGCTATTGTACAGGACGAGTGTCAGGGGACTGAGTGGGACATGGAGAGTGTGGATTCCTGAGCATCCCTTGTCCCAGGCACACACCCCAGCACCAATGCTGAAGGAGCTCCTTTCCCAAGACACTCATGGTTGAGTCCAAGAAGCCCTGGGGCATGGAGGTGAGGTGCAGCGGGTCCGGCACTGCAGAGCCGTGATGTTTTTCCCTTCTCTGGGGAATGAGCAGGGCCTTCTCTGAACGTTCAGGACCTGCCGTTCCCTCTGGACTCTCAGTGAATCTGGAGGCCCAGGGAGATGGTCCCTCAGCACGGAGCCAGGTGTTGTGCAGTGGCCCCCCAGAGATGACCGTGAGTTCTTCCAGGAGTTTGAGGATGAAGTGAATTTCAGCTGTTTGCGAGGAACACAAACACAGGCACAGTGCCGTTGCTGTGGCTAACAGACATGGAAACTTTTCTTCCCACACCGAGTTCTTCTTCCTTTACTTCCCAGAAAAATATTTCTTAGAAAAAATGACAAGAACTTGGGGTTTATCCAGGGACCTGAATTCAAACTGACTTTTTCGATTATGTCTTAAGGGTCTTTGAACATGCCATTGGATCTTTTGGAGACTCCACTTCCTCATCCGTAATGTATGGGGAATGCTGACCTCGTAGAGGTACTACCAAGGTTAAACGTGCCCTAAAAGTCTACTACAACATCCTTCATGTTACTAGTCACATGGTCATTGTTTTCTGAAGGGCTGTATGTTATTATCATGTCCTTTGAAGGGCACACATGAGAATACAGTGTCCTGCTTCTTTAGAAATGGGGGCTTCTTTGCTGTGCTCCCCCTGCTCCCTGGGTTGCCAGTGACAGTGGTGAATAATCAGTTGCAAATGCTGTTCCTACCATCAGTTGCTGAAGGCAGAAAACTCATTTCTTCAATGCTTAAAAGCTACAAGGCACTGAAGCGTATCTGCATGCCAGCAGTTTGGAAAGGAGTCTCTGCATTCCTAGTGCCTGCTTCCATTAGTGCACCCCGCCCCATTGGTGTTAAGGTCTTATAAATAATCAAGACAGGATTGATTTGTTCCATTTCAGCAAACTGTAAAAGAAAACAGTCAAGAAATCACTCCCCTCATCTCCCCACCCCTACAATCCTAGTGCTCTTTAAAATTGGGCGTAAGCCTGTGTAGCTTTTCCCAATTAGGTGAAAGATGATTTCATTTCAGTAATGTCAGGGAAGTTATTTCTGGTTCTGTGCAAACATGCCAAAATAACGCAACAGGCTTCATAAAGAGTCCAGTTGGATTTCTCTGGCTGAAGGGAGACTCAAGATGCAGAAAGACCTGACCCCTAGTATCATTGCGATTTGTAGCATTTAGTGAGATCTACATGGATGTGGTGTAGAGGACTGGAAGGAGCAGCAGCGAGGGAAGAATCAGACCACCCAGGGGGCCTTAAGGTCTCAGTATTGGAGTTTAAATACCTTCTCAGCAGAACCTTGGAGGTTCTAGACTAAGGCTGCCTTTGGGATACAGATCGGGGAAGGGGCAAGAATCTTCACCCAGAGGAGATCTGCTTTGGTGAGATCTGTGCACTGAGTTTCCCTTTACAATCAGTCTTATCTACCAATATGGTCAAAACACCCTTCTGTTGTTTCCTCTCTGGCTTCCTGGTCGATTGATCCTTGTGCCTATGTCCGAATTTCTCCAGTGACAGGTCTCCCAAAGCAGTGGTCTTTGGACAGACGTTCTCTAAATTCTCCTTTATTCCAATGTGTGAATGTGAACAGGAAATATAATAGTGCAAAGACAAACAATGAAGGCACGTGTCCAACATGGCTCATCAATCCACGGTATCCCGTCTACAGCCGATGTGTACAAAAACCATCTCGAATTTATTTTAATGCACTCTAGACAAGTGAAGCTACACTCCTTCCCTTGACATGGGGTGTTGCTTTTTCTCTTCAAGAGGGAAAACATTCACATCAGGATTGATTTAATTTTTTTCCCCTTTTAAAATCATAAACAGTCCTAGTACAAGAAACAGTAGCTGTTATTGATTAAAAGTTCATTTGCCCTGCCTGGGCTGATGATTGATACTTGGAGGGCTGGAGGGGTGCTGGGTTTGGGATGGGGGATGGAAGGTGGGGCAATTTTGTCACATTACCTCTTCTTTATGAGTGTTAGTGTTGGAGGAAATTTGAGTTTGGGGAAAGAACTCTTTTTCTGTGTAAATTTTAGTGTGCAGCGGTCGTTTTTTTGTGTTTCTCTTTGTTTCTTGCTACACTGGGTTCACCCACTTTAAGTTCCTGCAGTGTACAGGAGCTTGTGCGAGGTCCTCCAAATGGGCTTTAATGGTCTACTGAGTAAAGCGGCTACCTGTCCAGGAAGTGTGAGCGTTTTATAAGTGTGCATTTTCAAAGCTTCTGTTGGTGTGCACCCGTCTAGAGGTGCCTTTGTATGTGTCCGTCACAGACTCCGGACAGTAATACAGGCTGCCTTTGAAAGCACTAAAAAACAGGGAAAGAATTTCCTTATCTCATCTGTGTGCACACACACATGCACACACATACACACAGCAACTTTTTCATCAGGAAAGTTACTTATGCCCATCAAAAAATTGCATTTTCACAGATGTGGCAATCACCTTGCTTGAACACATTTGTCAGCGATATTTGTAATCCAGGCTCAGGATCCTAAGGAAGATAAGAAGTGATTAGTGTTTGTAACAATACTCTTTGTCTTCCGTTTTCTCATTTCTCTGTGCTGTGAACATTATCTCCCTACCAGTCCTAACTGTAGCAAACTATTCCATACACTAGAAATCCTGGAACTCATCAGTTGGTATGCCATCTGGAAGTAATAGCCAGCTTGCACACCACCACTGAATATTGACATATTAAATTTAAAATAACAGAATATATAATATGACACCAGCTTTTATTAGATACTAATAAAGGCAATGAGGAGCAGCATCAAACAGTTAAGAAGAAAATGTGTTGGGAAACCTTAGAATTGAAAGACATTCCATTAAATTTACTTTTCTGAAAAATTGGAAAGACTGCTATGATTCCTATTTAATGGCACAGCACCCAGAGTAAAACTGTGGGAAAATGGTGTTCCAAAGAAGCACAGTTTGACAATTGATATCATAAACAGAGACACATGGAAACTCTGAATGAGTTCCTTAGAGAACTTATGTATCTTAAGTTGGACTTTTTTGAAGATAATTTAATGTCCTCAGGATGGTCTAAGCCTGAAATAAAAGGAAAAAAGCAAATAAGGAAATGCAGAGAGATATGACTACATAAAACTTCAGTTTGTTGCATGAAATACCATAAACAAAATCAAAAGTGATAAAAAAGATGAACTGGGAAAATTCGTTTGCAACATGTAATGCATTTCTATATTTAAAATAAGAAGTTTCTACTAATCAAGTGAAAGACCACTACTAAGGAAGAAAATCATGGGCAAAAGGTAATAAGCAATTTATAAAAGAAGAAAAATACGTGCACACAGTCAAGATGCATAGCAAAATTATCCAATATTACTGCTAATGCAAATGCAAAAAAATGAAATAATCTGTGGATTCAGGGAAATGGGGACAGTCATATGCTGCTGTCTATGTTGGCACACTTTTTAGAAAAATAATTTCAGAACATCTATGAAAAATATCAAAAACATTTTTACCTTTAATGTAAAAAAGTTTTCATACATGTGTTATTATTTTTCATTTTTCTTTTGTGTAGAAAGTTTTGTTGATATTCATGATATCACTATTTACAATTGAAATATCAGAAACAGCCTTGTTGTTTAACCCTAAAGAACAAATTAACTAAGTTATGTACAGAGCACAATATTACACTATATAATCATGTTATTCATTCCTTATTTACTTCAATTAGTATCTGTGATATTAAATTAAAAAGTAAGTTTCAAAGATGTGCTATACTCTGATTCTATTTATGTTAAATTACATATGCAGAAAAAAAGGGCTGGAAGTTCATTTATCAAGTGTTTATTTTTCTTCAGTGTGATTGGGATTATATATGTTTACTTTGTTTTTAGCCTAAATTTTTTTCTATAATAATTATATGTGTCAGATTTCAAAAAAACAAAATTTATTCTTAGTTTCATGCTACAGAAGCTAAGGAGACCAAATGACATTTCTAGCCCCAAACCTATCATTATCTCCAATAATCATTTTTTCCTCTGTAAAAATAGCTTCTCTTATGGATCTCTCCTCTATAGGATGCTTTTTACCCCTTTTACCCCTGGATCACTTCAGCTAGTGATGACTTTCATGTTCCTCCAAGGGATCATATGGTCTGTTTCTATATGGTAGAATATGTAAGTAGTGAAATAAACCACTCTAAATTAAGGTCTTGGAGAGAGAGGCCACATCAGTGAACAGCTTTGTCTGATCTGGGCAAGTCCTTGAAGAAATGTCACGCTCTTGGCTTTGTCTTGCTCTCAGCCTGCAGCCTAATGCTCAGGAATAAAAACAAAAACAACAAGAAAAACCAAAACTTAAACATCTCAGTGTCTATAACAAGGATAAATATATTCGTGATCCCATTTTTTGAGCATCTATCCAAAGATTAGGGTGGTATTAATCTGTTTAAAATGGATAAACTTGGGAGGGGAGCACAATAGGAATAATACATGGTTGTTGGAATTGGAGGAACCCTGGGTATTTGTAGCTCTCACCTATATTTTCAAGCTGTGAGAATAAAGTCCTTAATCCTTCTGAGGGGAAATAATACCAGAGTAAAATAGTTATAAATATTAGATGAAACAAAGTGCATCATACATTATGCAATTGGTAACATCCGTTTCCTCATGCTGACAGGAAGTGAAATCAGGGAATTTCCTTCTCCTCTAACCCTGTGTTCAGAACTTCGAGCTCAGCAGTGTGGTGGGGGAAATACAAGCGTTTAAAGGGCAGAAAATGGATTTAGGAACAGGGAGTATCTCAAACAACTTTAACATCCATCTTAAAATGAGAAGAAAGTGCCATGGAGTCTGTGCGCGTTATTTCTGAGCATCAGCAGCCTCTGCCATCCTCTGGCTCCTGCATCACGCTGAGGGATCTCAGAGATGCCTCTTCGCGTCTGCCTTGGTTCTGCTCTTTTCCAAATTAATACACAGTATCTCCTTCTGTTTACCTACTGGAATGATAGACCAACCAAATACAATGAGCCCCTAAAACGTGTTGAGTTCTAGAGAAGGTAATACTTAAACCCAAAGAGTTGTAGTTACCATTTTGAGTGTGGCTGAGGGTGTGAGTTTCATCTTGGAACTCATTCTGGAGAAAATTCCATCTCTCTTCCAGCTTAAATGGGAAATTCTTTAGAAGAGATTTGAAATTTTAGAAGCTCTTGAAGCACAGCAAATGGGTGGGAAGTTTGGATTTAAAAAAAAAGTTTATGCTGTGCACGTTGGGGCTGGGGCTGAGGGTCAAATGGAAATAGACGTGTGGTATGTATCTCGTACCCAGTGTGGTTGGAGGAAGTTATGAATAAGGAATATCACAAATGCAAAATACTTCTACCACAAGGTCTGCTCTTGTGGGTTTGGGTTTGAAATACTGAAGTGTTTCTTTAGGATCAAAGCTTTGGCAGGGTTAGGTGGGCACAGGGACAGGTTCCAGTCTGGCCAGAAGCAAACTCTCCACATTTTCCTCAGGAGACATGTAGTCTGAGAAAATGCTCTTGATTGCTCAGTGTGTATGCGTTCACATTTATTTTGGAGTGCTTTTTGAAATTTCTTAAGTAAAAATGTCTCTACTTCAGAACAAAGTAATAGTGAAAGCTGTTAATTTCCTGTCTCTGTGTCTCCAACTGTCTCTCTCGCTCTCGTGTGCGCACACCACACAACCAGGATTAATCCTTCCCTACTTTCCTGTAGCTGCTCTTTGATGTCCTCTGTGAAGTGGAGAGTCCTTCTGAGGCCTGTTGGCTCCTCCTGGCCTGAACCCTCTGGAGGGACCTGGTGAATCAGTACCTTTCTTCTATCCTAAGTTTGTTTAGCTTAATTTAAAGTCAGAATGGTGGGGGAGGTGTGAAGGGTCTGAGCATTTGGAGAAGGAAGAGGGAACATGGGCAGACATCTTCCTCTGTCATCTCAGGGCTGTCACTTGCCTGTGTCACATCAGGAATGCTCCGCTTGCATCTTCTACCTTAAAATTAATTTTAGGATAAAGGCAAAGTGGATAACTGGCAAAACCCCTGTGATATCAGGCAACAAAAGACGTAAGGAGTAAGAGTGCCGTCTGGATGCGGCTCTGGCATAAGGTCTCCCGTACCCAATGCAATAGCAGGCCACTTCGTCGAGGCAGGGATTAGATGCCATTGATCTTTGTTCCCCATTGCCCAGTATTGAGTGTAACAGGTGCTAAGTGTTAGTTTACTGAATGCATTAACAGAGTGGTGTGGGGGTGGGTGGGGTAGATAACATTTTTGCAGCACCTTCCCCAGGTCGGGATGCCAGGTACAGGACTGTGTATTTTATCCTTACTCACTCCTTCCAGGGACCCCATGAGATGGGACATCAGGACTCCTCAGAAGCCACAGGCATGTAGAGATGACATCACACATGGCCTATTGGGGCTTGCAGTTGAGCAGAGGCGGGTCTACCACAAAGCATGTGGTTCTTCTAAGTCATGCTGATTGGAAGGCTCATGGATTATGCCCTCTCATAAAATGATCCATGTCTTTAAGGCGTAAGGCTAGGCAACCCCCTTGGCTGTGTCATTTAGGAAAGGATCCCCAAAACTTGAGTAGTTCCCACCTGTTGACTGATAGACCAAATCCATTCTAACCCATTTCCTCCTTTCTGAAGGAGCCCCTGGGACTCAGAATCAGGGTGGAACATGATAAAGATTATTGCAGTTGAATCTTGGAGTGTACTTCCAGCACGTCCTTTAATTGGCTGTGATGCTCTGTGAATTGGGATGCCTCTCTGAGCTTCAGTTTGCTGAATATAGTTCTAGCAAGAATGTATGGGCAGGAGCCGAGCTGACCCAGGGGCGACTTGCCAGTGGCTCATTGGCCAACGACTAGCACAGGACACTAAGTGTGAGAACTGGCAGAGCAGGGAGCAGCAATTCAGTACTGGCTGGAGATTAGAATTTGTTGTCCCTAATGTAGCTATCAAATGGTTGGCCATTGCTAAACTGTGGTGAAGAAAGCAGAATGTGGCATTTGCGGCCACCCTATTCAAAAGTTTCTTATTTCACATAGAACAAAATCTGCCCTCCTTTCCCTGGCCTGCAGACCTACACGATGAGGCACCTGCTGAGCGGCCTGGTCCCACCTGGTTCTGTCTGTTGACTTCGTGCTGCTCCAGCCACCACCTCCTTTTGGACATACAGACCCTAAGGTTCTGCTACTGGTAGCCCTCAGGTAGTGCTCCTTATCCTTCAAATGTTCTCTGTGAGCCCCTCGCACCAAAGTCCTCCTGTGCTGTGGCTAGCTTCATTGCAACTTTGACATCTTAGCTGTTTCTCTGCACTCTGGGCACATCTCCTGAACATTTGATTTCAAGTGGCTTTCTAGCATCCCAGACGCTCTCTAGCATCTTTCTCTGTTAAATTCCTTTGCTTTGCTTCATAACACCATAACCCAAAGTGGCCTTAACTGTCAGTTTTCTCTTTCCTCCAATGATACTCGAAACACACACACTCTCTCTCTCTTTTTTTTTTGGAGTGGTGGGAGTACTGGGGATTGAACTCAGGGGCACCTGACCACTGAACCACATCCCCAGCCCTATTTTGTATTTTATTTAGAGACAGGCTGTCACTGAGTCACTTAGTGCCTCGCTTTTGCTGAGGCTGGCTTTGAACTCGAGATCCACCTGCCTCAGCCTCCTCAGTCACTGGGATTATAGACGTGTGCCACCAGCCACTCTCTGTCTTGTTTGTAGTTTATTTCTGGCATTTGGTACCTAGCACATGAAAGGTGCTCCCTAAGTATCTCTAGACAAATAGATGCCCAAAGGGATCAAATGAAGCTCTGCTGTGGGCAAATGCATCCTGGTGTTGAGCCTATGAAGATAAAGCTTCAAGAATCCAAGCAAGAAAAGCTTCTATTCATATTATCCAGCTTTAGTGTCCACAAGCAACCTAAGTTCATCCACCCCACGTCGTCACTGTTTCCCCCGCACCCTTTATTGCTCATAGGGTACCTTTCATGAAGACTCTCCTATAATTCCTCTTGGGGACTCTGCAAGGCAGACATGAGTTCAGTCCACGGGTGCCGACACACAATCAACACCCCTGCCACCCAACTCCACTTGGTTTCCAGTGTGTTTGGGCTGGCCATTTGTCAAGGTGACCAGAGTGCTGGTCACTCTCAGAACAGGATCTTTGCATCTCACTGTGAGAGCTCTCTGCATCTGAACCAGGGGCTCCATTTTAAGTGGTTAGAGATGCACAGCTTCTGGCTGAAACCACAAGCAGCTCTGGGAGGAAAATGGGAGGACTTGGAGGTGCGGGGAGCTGCAGTTGAAATCCAAAGGCCAAGGCCTAGTGGTGGCTGATTTAGGACAATGTATATGCAGAGTGGCTTAGGAATTGAAGGAGTGGGGTGGTTCTGACACTTTGGGTGATGACCAAGGAAAGAAGAAGAAAGGTGATGTGGGAGAATGGGTGGGAGAAAATTAGGATCTGCTGGCAGAAAATCTCAGGACGTGGCTGTATTATCCATGTATTAAAAAATATTTTAAGGTAGGCAAGACTTGAGGAGAGGGTTGTTAATATTTTATTTTCTTCAATCAAAATATTCTGACAATATACCTACAAAGGAAAGCTATTGAATCCACGATCCCAGTTGCTGTGTCACCAAGAGTCAGAACCAAAATGTCACCATCCACATTTCTACATGTCTTTCAAGTTATTATTTGAGTGTAACTTAGTGTTATTATTTGTGTGTGATGTTGAATTTTTTCTTTCTTCCTTCCCTCCTTCCTTCTTCCTTCCTTCTTTTTCTTTGTCCTCCTCTCTCTTCCTCTCTCTCTCTTTCCTCTTTATAAAAATCTGATTGTTGGAAACTTAAATTTGCAGATTCAATTATTGTGACGTGCTTAGTTTTTCCCTTCAGCAGGAGCAAGTGTTTCGTGCTAGAGCAAGGGAATTTTTGTTTTCCAGCTCTGTGTGGACCCTGCTCACTGTGTGCTGTGCTAATGGGAGATGAAAGCCATCTGTTCTCCATCGATAGTCATGTCTTCTTGATCTGTCTCTTAAAATTGCAGTTATTGGAAGACTCTGTCATTCATTTCCTGTTGGCCAAGACACCTGTCATATGAGCTTTGCATCCAGAATCAGTAACTGCTAATCTGGACCACACACGGCTTTTCTTGACCATTCTTAAAGATGGAAGGTTGAAGAGTCAAAAATGCAGGATTCTTATCTTGTCATGTTCCAACATCTACAGAATGGTAATGGTATCACCTACCTCATGGGGTTATTGTAGGGCTCAGGCTAGTTAATGTGTATAAAGTAGTTGGGAAACATAAACAATAATATGAATATACCCAGAAATTAAAGAAGGTGCTGATTTCTAAAGAAGATCTCTCCCACAATTTCCCAAAGAGCTTCACATAGCCACACTTACTAAATAGGAGGTGTTGATAAATTGCTTACACACATTTTACATTTGCTGTGTACCCTATTATTAGGCTTAATGTTATATGTTGTTTTGTAACAAGTATGAACTTTAATTCATAGTACCAGAGTGGAATAAATGGAAAATACATGTTTCCTAATCCTAACTGAATGTGTTCCATTTCAGATGTTGGAAGATAAAAGCCCAGACATTTATAACATTGCTGGAGGGTGTTGATGTGAGTTGCTAGAGAGGAAATCTCTCACCTCTCTGGTATCACTTAAGAACTGCGACTCTTAGGCAATCCAGACCATTCAGAGCATCCTTTTTTCTTTGGTCAACATTGATCATCACTGACGTGTTCAGTGTCCAAGCACAGGTGTGCTTTTGAAGTTGGGCCTCTCTGCTACTTCCATACTGAAACCAAGCCCTTATCCCAAGAGGCAGAAGGGCAGCCTAGTGGGACTAGAGCGCTGGCAGCAAGCACAGGCAGAGGCGGTACAGGGCCCACCATGCCACCAACCTGCAGCACTGTGGCTGGCAGCCAGCCTGGGTGGGATGCAGACGCCCACTCCACACAGTGCCACAGCCCAGAACCCCTGAGCATCCATGCTCTGAGGACCTCAACCTCTCACTTCCCAAAAATGGTAGGAAGACCTGGAAGTAGGGCAGATCTGAGTGAAAGTTCAGGTTCAAGGGTTAACCAATCGTGTTGGTACTTTTCCAAACTCTAATTAGCATAAATATGGACCAGTCCCTTCCAGGAATGCCATCTTTTATGTAGGGTTGACTCAGGAATAGGAAAACTTCATTCTTTTTCTGTCCAAGTTTTTTCTAGGTTCTGACCTTCTGCAAAATATTGTGCTGAGGTCTAGGGGAATGAGATTCCATATTTATGATCCTACATCTCATGTTCACTAATTTTTAGGAGTTTTTTTTCCCCCCAAGTCTATTCCCACCATTCAAAATGTTAAGTCTACTTGTATCTCTGAGAAATTTCATAATCTAATTTGATAAGTTGTAAAACACGTACTTTAATAAAAGCCAGAAACTCTAGGACTTCAGAATTAAGTTGACCCTAAGGAAATGTCTGGAAATGTAGGGGATCGCAATGAACTCACAGATCCCAGCTCAAGATTGTTTAGCCAAAGACCCTCTGGGCTTAGTAATGCATGTGAAAATCTTTTGTACATCTTGTCTTCCAATTTCTTAGGCACAACAGTATAGCTGTTGATTGTAGGTAAAGTGTATTTACATTTCCTAAATCCTTGTTTCTCCTTCCAAACTATGTGTTCATGCCAGACTCTTGTTGCCATAAGGAGTTCTCAGACTTTGACATTCTATGCTTAAAGTGTGAGCTCTTATGTACTTTCCCAATATTGGTACCTTACTGCTCCTTTGGGGACATAAATTCTCTGCATGGATGCTTCATTTCTTCCCTGGCTCCTCCACACTCCCATCCTGAATCCACGAGCCACGTCAGCTCAGGTCTTAATGTCCATGGTACCTCCTAGGCATGAGTCTTTTCTCTAAAAATACCAAATCGTCCAGAACTGATAGCTTCTCATGGAAAGTCCATTACTTTGTTGCTTCTGGCAGCCGCATCTGTTTTTCTTCGGCTGGCCAGGCTAACTGTGTTTCCAGCAGTGTGGATAACTGGCGACCCTGCATAGTTCCTTCTCTTAAGCCTGTCAAAGTCGCGTCTGACACAGGTAAACTGGACATGACTGTATAAACACACCAGGACTTTCAGTTCCGCCTCAAAATTGTCCCACCCTGCCAGAAAGTCTCCCTCGCATGTCAATGACTGGTTAAAGCTTTCTGAGCTAGTATCGAGCTTCGCCACAAGATAAGATTTCTGCAAGCAGAACTTTGTCCTTAAGGTCCACACTTTGTTTAAAGCCAAGGTCTCCAAAGCCTTCAGGTCCAATTCCATTGCCATGTATTTCCCCTTGCCATTCAGGCTTGGGCAGCCCTCGGGGGAGGCTTTCTGGAACTGTGGGCCTGGTGCTTTCTAGTTGTGTCTGTGCCCCTATGTTCTTGAGCCCCAAGTGTGTTTTGCTGATCTGTATTCTGGCTTTCCTGTCCAGAACAATTCTGAAGATGTTTGGAATAGGGCTCCAAGTTGCTTTTTCATTTTTTTTTTTTGCATGATGTTCGTGAGGGAGCATGACTTCCAAGCTGCCAGAACCCCTTCTGTGCCCCTGTCGGGGACTGCCCTCAGAGGAGCAGTTATTGGCTTTCCCACATTCTTCTGAGGCTCTTTGGCCAAGCACAGGAAATTCAGAAATTTGCTCTGTGAAATATTCCTACAATTATGTGTTGTGTGCTCTCTAATTTCTATCATACTAAATAGCCCTTTCAAAATACATGTCTGTTTTCCTCTAGCCTAAAACTCTCTTAAAGCAGCAGCAACTACAGTTTTCACTGTAGTGAAAACTGTGCTTCTTGCACAAAGTAGACTCTCATTATGTATTTACCAAAATGAATTTTAAGTCATCTTCATAAAGTCATAGCTCAAATTTAAGTTGTTAACACAGCCTGGTCAATTGATGGCCTTCTTTCTAAAGTCTCCATTTTAGAGCATTCTTTGTCCTTTTCAAGGCTAAAACTTTCAAAAACAGGAGGTTGAAGCATTTTATCCTAAGCCAAAGTGGCTGATGTGTTTTAATTCCGTGGCACAAATGTACATTGCTGCAGCAGTAGCCCGAGTACTGATCTACATTTGGCTCCTTAGGACCAATTTACCTTCTGACAGTCCACTTAGGCCAGTGGAGGCAGAGTTTCCATGCATCCTTACTAAAAATAAAGCTTCCAGGCTCAGCGGGACACAAGATGTCTCCCTTGCACGGCATGTAATGTAATGCAGATGGAACTAAATTTTCTGTCGAGTTTTTATCGAAAAAAGCCCTGGTCTCCTCCTTGTTTTCTGAAGCACTGGGTAGCTGCCAGTTCACTCAGACTCTGTGGGCATCTGGTAAGGCTCCCGCTTGATTGTGTTGGTCAGGTTGGATAGAAGTGGGCCCAGGCACTGCTCTTTCAGGAATGGCTTCTCCATTACTACCTTCAAGTATATCCAGGCTGCAAGTTCAGTCACCTGGAAAATTACCCTGGAGTTTTCCATCACTCATTTTACCTTAGCTGGTCAGTTTTTTAGCTACTTGGATTGTGTGAGCAATATCTATTACGTTAAATTACACTGCACCCTGGGAGCCACAAACATATTGGAAATACATCAATAGTTACTAATCTGATGGAATTCGTTTTCTTGAGAGAGAGAAGTGAAAGACAATACTGGTCAGAGGATACCTCCTGTTGAGTTTCCAGGTTGCAAAAATGCAGATCTTGTCAGCATTCCGAGATCTTCAGTGAGGAAGGTTCTGTCTGAGTTGGACTGAAAGGAAGCACTTGAGAGAAAAACATCAGGCCTGGGTCACCACCTCATCCAGGGTGACTTCATCCTCTTTTTGTTGTGAAGATTAAGCATGAGCACAGGTATTTTGGGAGTTAACCAGATTTCAAGCCATTTTTGAATCTATGTTTGCATATGCCATGACCATTCTTTGAAGGAATGTTTGACTCTGCCAATTATTACTGGAAGCTTATTCATGGATAAGTGGATTGTTCCAGGTGGACCAAAGACTTTTTCAAATGAGGTTGCTTAGTTGCATTAGAAAGGTTGAACATTTCCATGTTTTACCTCTGGGCAACTTATGAACAAGTAAGATAGCCTGTGAACATACTCAAATTAATAGCTTTTAACTCGAAACTCAAAAACCATGTAAGAACTCATTGATGGTGACAAAGCCCAGCCAGGAGCTTTAAAACAAGTAAAGGGGCATAAAATTATAAATTCTATTAACAGCTTACAAGCTCTCGTATGACTGCTTCATTGTCACCCATACAAGTTCCATGCAGCTTTGTGCTAGAGAAACATAAGACACAGAGGGAGCAGTAAGGCTATGGGACAGCAGGTGAGGTCTAGAAGGTGCATTTGCCTCAGAACTTTCTTCAGACAGAAGGCTCTCAGAAAACTAGAAGCCAAAACATCTTCTCTCTGCCTCTAGTGGCTCATCATGATTCCCACTGGCTGCAGTGGGTAGGAGTCCTTGCTTGGGAAGGGACAAGGTAGATGTAGGGAACTATCACTTAATTGGGATTATGTTATACTCTGTCTTATCCACCCACATCCCCTTAAACAAAACAAAGCAAACCACAACAAGGAAAAACAACTCCAGGCCATCTTTACTGTTCAATTCCACCAGGGACCTATGGAAGAAATAATACAAATTCTGTAAGAATTATTTGAAAATTAGAAGAGGAAGGAAAACTTTCCAACTCATTTTATATGTCAACATTATCTTGATACCAATACCAGACAAAAACATTACAAGGAAAGAAAATAATAGACCAATTGTAATGGGTAAGTTGAATTGTCAACTTGATTGGATTAAGAGATGCCAAGGATTAAGAGGGTTATGGGTGTGTTGATGAGGGTGTGACTGGGAATGATTGGCATGTGGAATAGCTAACTGAAATGGAGACCCTCCCTAAGTATGTGTAGCACTGACCAATAGCATGATGGCTTGGATGGAATATAAGTCAGAAGAACAAGGAAGCAGCAGCAGATGCAAGCTCCAGTCTTCTTGAATGGGTTCTCAATTGCTATTGTGATTGTCTGAGGATATCAGACTCTCACTTCTTCACTCTTCCAAAGTGAACTCAGCCAGTGATTCTCCAGAAGCCTTTGGTCTCCGACTAGGGTATCACCATTGATCCTTCCTGTTATGGGGCTTCAGCTTCTTGTACTGCACAGCTACTGGTTCTTCCAGCTCTCCACCCTATAGACAGCCATTGTGGATTTCTGGTCACATAATCCAATCTAATGTCCTCTTTTGATAATTATACTTTCTGTTTATACTGTTCCTCTGGAGAACCTTGGCTAATACAGAAATTGGTACTGGGAGTGGCTATGGAGAAGCAGAATTATAAGAATGAATTTCCTTTGTTGGTTTTGTGGGTTCTGGAGTTGGCTGTCTAAATTGGTTAGACCTAAAGTTGCTGAAGTCTCTCCTACTGGAAAGCACTGATAATCCATGGTGTGAACTGTTTGAAGAGATTTGTAAAGTAAATGCATCTGATGCTCCCAATTCACCACTTGTAAAAAGCAAGGTGTTTAGTGACTCTATACATGATACCTTGAACAGTTCTGGAAAACTAAGAAATGTGATGATGTTTGTTGGTTGCTTCTGGCTTCACTTGACAAAGTAACAAAAGAGAATGATGAGCTCAAAAATTCAGTTTCTCAGCTGCATTTGTGCATAACTGATGTGAAAGCTGCTAAGTGTGTTCTGAAGGAGACTCTTATCTCCTATAGTCATAGGGCTGAGGAGGTTGCTGAAAACCAAACACAAATGCAATTGGGTGAATTAAGACAGAAGTTTAACTCTCAGCCTCAGAAGGTATCTGTGGTTACAGAGAGGGCTCTACTTGGAAAAGAATGGGATCCTGCAAATTGGGATGGTGATGTATGGGGAGGAGCCTGAAGGGGCTGGGGTCATTGAACTCCCATATTCTGGTGAGTTTATTTTGCCAGAAGTTGTTGAGTCCCCACCCTTAGCCACAACTAAGGCACTCCTACCCCAACCCTCTGTGGCTTTCGCTTCTCCACTGTCCCTGGAGGAAACTAATCCAGCTTTGCTTATGGAAACAGTAAAAGCCTTCTGTGATTTAGTTGCTCAGCATGAAAATGTTGATATTCCTCAGGATCCACCCTTACCATCCACTTTTACCTCTAGGCCTATAACTAGATCCAAATCTAAGCAGGTCCTTAGAGGTGAGGTGCAGAGTGTGACCCATGAGGAGGTATGCTGCACTTCCAAGGAACTTCTTGAGTTTTCTAATTTATATAAGCAGAGGTCTGGGGAACATGTGGGAATGGCTTTTAAGGATGTGGAATAATGGCGGAAGGAACATAAACTTAGATCAGGCTGAATTTATTGACATAGGCCCATTGAGCAGAGATTCTAGGTTTAATGTAATAGTTTGGAGTATTTAAAAAGGTACTAATAGTTTGTTTGGCTGGTTATCTGAAGTATGAGTCCAAAGATGGCCTACTATCAATGAGCTGGAAATGTCTGACATCCCTTGGTGTACTGTCAATGAGAGAATTCAGAGTCTCAGAGAGATTGGAATGCTGGAGTGGATCTGTCATGTACAACCTTTGTGCGCTTCACCAAAACTGTAAGAAACAAATTTGTGTGAGGAGCACCAGCATCCTTGAAGAGCTCTGTTGTTGCTCTTCTTTGCATGCCAGACCTTACTGTGGGAGCTGTGGTCAATCAATCGGAAGACTTAAATGTGATGGACATGATTGGATCTCAAGGAGGAAGAAGCCAAGTAGCAGCCCTCAGTCACCAAAGACAGGGTGTTCACAGTTACCATAATGGACAGCAAAGGGGAAGAAATGGACACAATGTCCGGACTCGTGTTGATCTCTGGTGTTGGCTAATTAATCATGGTGTTTCTAGAAGCCAAATAGATGAGAAATCCACCAAATTCTTATTTGACTTATATAAGCAGAAAAATTCCAGGACAAATGTACAGAAGTCTGTCCCAGATCACAACAGCAGAGAATCATGGCCCCTCAACCACTCTCCAAATTTGAGTCAATTTACAGATCCTGAACCCGTTGAATGAAGGGGAGACCAGGTTTCCTTGAGGAAGGACCCTGATACACTACCAAAAATATTTACTGTTAGTCCTTCTCCCAAAGGGACCTATGGTCTTTTACCAGGGTAACTGTGCATTGGGGAAAAGGCAATAATCAGACCTTTTGGGGACTACTAGACACAGGCTCTGAATTGACATTGATTCTGGAAGACCCAAAATGTCATTGTGGCCCTCCAGTAAAAGTAGGGGCTTATGGCGCTCAAGTGATCAATGGAGTTTTGGCCAAGGTCCAACTCACAGTGGGTCCAGTGGTCCCTCAAACTCATCCTGTGGTTATTACCCCAGTCCCAGAATGTATAATTGGGATAAATATACTTAGCACATGGCAAAACTCCCATGTTAGTTCTCTAATCTGTGGAGTGAGGGCTATTATGGTGGGAAAGGCTTAATGGAAGCCTCTTGAGTTGCTCATAGCTGGGGAAATCGTGAATCAAAAGCAATACCACATCCCTAGAGGGATTGCAGAGATTAGTGCCACCATCAAGGACTTGAAGGATGCAGGGGTGGTGATTCCCACAACATTCCCGTGTAACTCTCCTTTTTGGTCTGTGCAGAAGACAGATGGGTCTTGGAGAATGACAGTTGATTATTGTAAGCTTAATAAGGTGTTGACTGCAATTGCAGTTGCAGTACCAAATGTGGTTTCTTTGCTTGAGTAGATTAAGACATCTCCTGGTAACTGGTATGCAGCTATTGATTTGGCAAGTGCTTTTTTCTCCATCCCAGTGCATAGGGATCATCAGAAACCATTTGCTTTCAGCAATATACCTTCAGTGTCCTTCCTCAGAGGTATGTCAACTCTTCAGCACTGTGTCACAGTTTAGTTCGCAGAGAGCTTGATCACCTTTCTCTTCCACAAGGTATTACACTAGTCCATTATATCAACAACATTATGTTGATTGGACCAACTGAGCAGGAGATAACAACCATTTTGAACTTGTTAGTGGAATATTTGCATATCAGAGGATGGGAAATAAATTCCACTAAAATTCAAGGGCCTTCAACTTCAGCAAAGTTTCTAGGATTCCGGTGGTGTGGGGCCTACCCGAGATATTCCTTCTCAGGTAAAGGATAATTTGTTGAATCTGGCCCCTCCTACAAATAAGAAAGAAGCACAATGCCTGGTGGGTCTCTCTGGATTTTTGAGGCAATATCTTCCTCACTTGGGTGTGTTACTTTGGTCCATCTACTGAGTGACTAGAAAATCTTCTTGTTTTGAGTGGGGCCCAGAAGAAGAAAAGGCTTTGCAACAGGTCCAGGCTGCTGTGCAGGCTGCTGTGCCACTTGGGCCATATGACCTGGTAGACCCAATGATCCTTGAAGTGTCAGTGGCAGATAGGGATTCCATCTGGAGCCTTTGGCAGGCCATCATTGGTGAATCACAGAGGAGGCCATTGGGATTTTGGAGCAAGGCTCTGCTGTCATCTGCAGACAACTACTCTCCCTTTGAGAAACAGCTATTGACCTGCTACTGGTCGTAAACTGAATGCTTAACCATGGGCCACCAGGTCACTATGTGACCTCAGCTGCCCATTATAAACTAGGTGTTATCTGACCCACCAAGCCATACAGTTGGACATGCTCAGCAGCACTCTATCATCAAGTGGAAGTGGTATACACGTGATTGGGAAGGGCGGGACTGGAAGGAAAAAGTGGGTTGCATGAAGAAGTGGACTAAATGCCAATGGCTCCTACTCATGCTGCAGTACCTTCTGTCCCTCAGCATGAACCTATGGCTTCATGGGGTGTACCTTACGATAATGAACAGAGGAAGAGAAGGCTAGGGCCTGGTTCACGGATGGTTCTGCATGATATGCAGGTACCATCCGGAAGTGGACAGCTGCGTCACTGCTGCTTCTTTCTGGAATCACCCTAAAGGCCAATGGTGAAGGGAAATCTTCACAATGGGCAGAGCTTGGGGCAGTGCACCTGATTGTGCATTTTGCTTGGAAGGAGAAATGGGCCGTAGCCAATGGGTTGGATAGCTGATCAGGGAACTGGAAAGAACATTATTGCAGAATTGGTGACAAGGACATTTGGAGAAGTATGGGGATAGACCTCTCTCTGAATATTTGTGTCTCATGTAAATGCTCACTAAAAGGTGACCTCAGCAGAAGAGGATTTTAATAATCAGGTAGATAGGATGACCCAATCTGTGGAGAACAGTCAACCTCTTTCCCCAGCCACCTCTGTCATTGCCCAGTGGGCTCATGAACACTGTGGTCATGGTGGCAGAGATGGAGGTTATGCCTGGGCTCAGCAGCATGGACTTCCACTCATCAAGGCTGATTAGGCTACAGTCACTGCTGAGTGCCCAATTTGCCAGCAGCACAGACTGATGTGAAGTCCCTAATATGGCATCATTCTCCCGGGGAAATCAGCCAGCAACCTGGTGGCAGGTTGATTATATTGGACCACTTCCATCATGGAAGGGGCAGCAGTTTGTCCTTACTGGGATAGACACTTATTCTGGGTATGGATTTGCCTTCCCTGCCTATAGTGCTTCAGCCAATCTGTGGACTGACAGAATGCCTTATCCATCATCATGGTATTCCGCACAGCATTGCTTTGGAACAAGGAACTCACTTCATGGTCAAAGAAGTGAAGCAATGGGCTCATGCTCATGAGGGATTCATTTGTCTTACCATGTTCCCCACCATCCTGAAGCAGCTAGTTTGATAGAACAATGAAATGGACTCTTGAAGATGAAGTTGCAGCACCAACTAGGTGACAATGCATTGCAGGGCTGGGGCAAGGTTCTTCAGAAGGCTGTCTGCACTCTCAATCAGCACCCACTATATGATACTGTCTCTCCTATTGCTAGAATTCATGGATCTAGGAATCAAGGGGTGGAGACAGGACTGGTACCACTCACCATTACTCACTAGGAAAATTTTTGCTTCCTGTCCCTGAATCCTTATGCTCTGCAGGACTAGAAGTCTTAGTTCCAGAAGGAGGAATGCTTCTGCCCGGAGATACAACTATGATTTCATTAAACTGGAAGTTAAGACTTCCCCCTGGCCACTTTGGGCTCCTCATGCCTCTGAATCAACAGGCTAAGAAGGGACAGGGCTGGTGGGGGTGATTGATCCAGATTATCAAGGGGACATTGGACTGTTACTCCACAATGGAAGTATACTCCTGGAGTGCAAGAGATCCCGTAGGGCATCTCTTGGTATTACCTTGTTCCATTATTAAGGTCAATGGGAAACTAAAATAATCCAATCCAGGCAAGAAAACAAATGTCTCAGACCCTTCAGGAATGAAGGTGTGGGTCACACCTCCAGGTAAAGAGCCAAGACCTGCTGAGGTGCTTGCTGAATGTAGAGGGAATACAGAATGAGTAGTAGAAGAAGGGACTCATAAGTACCAACTACAGCCACATGACCAATGACAGAAGTGAGGATTGTAATTGCCATTGATAATTCTTCCCTATTCCATGTTTGGGCATACTTACACATGCATTAAGAGGAAATGATTTTCACTCTCTTCTTATTCAGTATGTAATGTAATATTTATTGACTTAACATCTATAATGTTTTTGTTTTTTCTCTCCTGGGGAAAGAACTAGTGCGTTCAGTTGTAGGAAGCATAGTTATGTTAGGTGAAATTATGACCTTGTTATTGTATTTATTTGGAGATTGAGTATAATGTAAAGAGTCATAGTTGAATACCAAGTTGATAAAGGGTAGACTTGTAATGGTTAATTTGAATTGTCAACTTGATTGGATTAAGAGATGCCAAAGATTAAGAGGGTTATTGGTATGTTGATGAGGGTGTGTCTGGGAATGATTGACATGTGGGGTAGTCAATTGAAATGGAGACCCTCCCAAAGCATGGGCAGCATCGACCAATAGGATGATGGTTTGGATGGAATAAAAGTTGGAAGAACAAGGAAGCAGCAGCAGATGCAAGTTTGAGTTCTTGAACAGGTTCTGTTTTTTAAAAAAAAAATAGTTCTAATCAGTTATACATCATGAGGAGAAAGCTCTTCAATTCATTGTACACAAATGGTGCAGAAGTTTTCACTTCTCTGGTTGTACATGAAGTAGAGTTACACCATTTGTGCAATCGTACATGTACCTAGGGTAATGATGACTGTCTCATTCCACCATTTTTCCTACCCACTTGCCCTCTCCCCTTTGCCCCATTCAAAGTTCCTCCACTCATTTCATGACCTCCCCATTATGTATCAGCATCCACTTATCAGAGAAAACATTCAGCCATTGGTTTTTTGGGATTGGCTCACTTCACTTAGCATGATTTTCTCCAACTCCATCCATTTACCTGCAAATGCCATAATTTTATTTTCTTTTAATGCTGAGTAATATTCCATTGTGTATATGTACCATGGTTTCTTTATCCATTCATCTATTGAAGGGCATCTAGGTTGCTTCCATAGTTTAGCTGTTGTGAATTGAGCTGCTATAAACATTGAAATGGCTGTATCACTATAGTATGCAGTTTTTAAGTCCTTGGGTATAGACCAAGGAGTGAGATAGCTGGGTAAAATGGTGGTTCTATCCCAAGTTTTCTAAGGAGTCTCCATACTGCTTTCCAGATTGGTTGCACCAATTTGCAGTCCCACCAGCAATGTATGAGTGTGCTTTTCCCCCCACATCCTCTGTAACACTTATTATTTCTTATATTCTTGATAACTGCCATTCTGACTGGAGTGAGATAAAATCTTAGAGTAGTTTTGATGTGCATTTCTCTAATGGCTAGAGATGTTGAACATTTTCTCATATATTTGTTGATCAATTGTTTATCTTCTTATGAGAAGTGTCTGTTGAACGGGTTCTTGATGCTGTTGCAATTGTCTGAGGATGTCAGACCCTTGCTTCTTCACTCTTCCAAAGTGGACTCCGCCAGTGATTCTCCAGAAGCCTTTGGTCTTGGACTAGGGTAACATGATTGATCCCTCTTGTTCTGAGGCTTCTGCTTCTTGGACTGCACAGCTATCAGTTCTTCCAGCTCTTCACCCTGCAGGTGGCCATTGTGGACTGTCCAGCTTCTAGTCCCATAAGCCAACCTAATAAGTCCCCTTTTTATAATTATACTTCCTGTTGATTCTGTTCCTCTAGAGAACCCTGACGAATATACTAATATCCTTATTGTGATTTAGATATAAATTGTTGCTGAAAGACTCACTTGTTGAAGGCTTGGTCTCCAGTGTAGTAATGTCAGAAGTGATTGGATCATGAGAACTCAGATCTCATCAGTGGATTAATCCATTGGTAAATTAATAATCTGATGGTCTTATTGGGAGGTGGTTCCTAGTTGGAGAGGGTAGGTCACAGGAGGAGTATATCTTCTCCATTGTACCTTCTCCTCTGTCTCTCTCCCTGCCTCCTGGGTGCCATGAGGTGAGCACTTTTGCTCTGTCATACCTTGACACCATGATGTTTTGCCTCATCTCAGGCCCAAAGCAATGGAGCCATCCAACCCTAGACTGGAACCTCTGAAACTATGAGCCAAAATAAATCTTTCCTTCTCTAAGTTGTTTCTCTCAGATATTTTATCCCAGCAATAAAAATCTGGCTAACACAACTCCCCCTGAACATAGGTGGAAGTCCTTGACAAAATTTTAATAAATTGAATCCACTAGCATTTAAATTTAATAATATGATTATGATTAAAGTGTTTCTTCTCAAGAATTCAATGCTAGTTCAAGATTCAAAAATTCATTAGTACACCTTATCAATTCAACAGAGTAAAAGAAAAGGATGCATAATGTCTCCCTGGCTGTGCTTTTTGCAAGTTCAGGATCTTTATTGATAAAAATGCTCCAAACTAGGTATGGAAGATAGTGCCCTTAACACAACAAAGGATCTCCATGAAAACCCCATGTTTCATGGTGAATGCTTGCATGCTCTTTCCTTAAGACCAGAGACAGGACAAGGGTCCTCTCTCACCATTTATATTTAAAATGCACTGTGGGTTTTGGATCTGAGGATAGTGATGTTTTGCAACCTGATAACTTGTGTTTCATTTTTGGGTGGAAGGGCTGACCTGTGCATGGCAGGATGTTCAGCAGCGTCCCCAACCTGTCTATGCCACATTCCAGGAGCTAGTCCCTCACTTGTGTCAACCCAAAACTTCCCTATATGTTGCTAAATGTTTCCCAAGAGAGAAGAAAAAAATGAAGCCCAGTTTTGAAACAGTATGTGAAGGAAAAAAAGAGAATAAAGACAGAGAGGACTGAAGAGAGAGGGGAGAGAGGGAGAGGGACAGGGACAGTAAGAGGAGGAGGGAGAGGGGGAGGAGGAGGGGGAGGAGGAGAGACAGTCCAGGTCAGAAAGGAAAAAGTAAGTTGCAGCACATTATTGTCAAAGAAGAAAAATGAGTTTAGTCAAGTCACAGGATACAAAGTTAAAATACAGAAGTCAGTTTATTTCTACATACTGGCAATAATAATTAAAAATTAAAATTTGAAATTACCATCTTAAAAGCATAATAGACTTAAACACTTAAGGATTTACTTAACAAAATATGTTCACGTCCTGTAGATACACACTGTGTAAATAATTTTTTAAAGAAATAAATGAAGAGATATACCACTTTAAGAGAACAGAAAACTTAACTATTGTAAAGAAATCATTAATCTGCAGATTTAATACAAATCCAATCAAAATATCAATAAGATACTTTTTGTTGAAATTAAAAAATTTAACATGAGAATTTATATGAAAATTCTATATGTATATAGAATATATAAAATATATTTTTTTGAAATATATATATATATATACAAACACATACACACAAATACACCTACATATATACATAAATAAAAGCTCAAGTTATAGGACTTGCACTACCTGTTTTCAAGACTTAAAGTTACACTAATAAAGATAATGTGGTATTATCAAAAGAATAGATAGAAAGAAATTGAGAATCCAGAAATAAACCAATGCATACTTGGCCAATTTTTTAAAAGTGCCAAAGTGTTTCAAACAGAAACAGATTCTTTAATCCACAAATAAGGAGAACAACTAGATGTCCACATGTAGAGCAATAAACCTCGATTCCTACTGTCACTACATGGAAAATTAACCCAGAGTGGATCAAGGACACACACACGCCACCCACCTTATGCCCTGTGCCACTGCAGGACTCTCCAGCAAGAAGGTGGTAGCTAAGTGCAGCCCTCAGCCTTGGATCTGTACAGCTGTGAATCAAAATAAACTTCTTTCCTTTATAAAGAAAAAATGGATTATAGACCTAAACATCCATGTTTAAAAAAAACAAAACAAAACATTACTTTTGGGAAAACAAATGAGAAAAAATTTTGGAATTCTCAGCTAGACTAAGGTATCTTAGATTGAACACACATACACACAATGACCTATTGCAACTCACCAAAATTAAAAACTTTTATTCTTTAAAAAGCACCATTAAGAAAATGAAAGGACAAGCCACAGACTGGGAGAAACTATTTTGAAGAGAATATCTGATACAGAACTTGTACAAAATACATGAACAACATATCTCAAAATATATGAACAACATATCTCAACATGTAAAAATAAGGAAAATATTTGAAAAGACACTTCACCAAAGCAGATATGCAGATGGCAAAGAAACACATTTTAAAATGCCAAGATTAGTGGTCATTAGAGAAGCTCAGACACACACCCACTAAAGGGCAAAATTTTAAAAGCTCACCCCTTCAAGTTTTGGTGAGAATATGGAGTGACTAGAACTATAGGATTTGATGGATCAAATGCAAAATTTCACAGTATTTCTGCATGTTCAACCAAATAAGTAGTTAGACATACCCTACAACCCAGCAAGTCTACTGTTAACTTTACTCAAGAGAAATAAAAATATAAGCCCGCTCAAAGACTTGTACTCAACCGTTTATAGCAGCTTTATTTATAATAGCCTCAAACTGGAAACAATTCAAATTTCCATCAACTAGAAATATTTTTAATCGGACTTAATTTTAAAGGGGGAAAATCTAGATCTGATTAGTAAGCCTAAAATCATGTGTTTTCTCTGACTTTATAGGCATAAGCAAATGCCCTAATGGTCACTTTACTAGTTTTGGATTTAGGAGATACCCATCTAGGGTTATGAGTCTCACTCTCATAAAGGGAAGTGATCCACCATGGTTTTACTCCTCCTCAGTAATTTATTTTTTTATAAGTGGTCCAATGCTAAAAACAATTTTATACCAATGGCTTCCAAGCAAACTCAATCTTCATTTAGTATTTTTTTAAATATCTTTATTTATTTTATGTGGCGCTGAGGATCGAACCCAGTGCCTCACATATGCGAGGCAAGCACTCAACCGCTGAGCCATAGCCTTAGCCCCCTTCATTTAGTATTTTTAAGCAGGCTTTCCAGAGTCTCTCTCACACGTCTTGGTCGAAAGGAGTCTTTTCACAATGACACTTACTCCCCAGGTTTCTTGGGGAATCCTGGCACGTTTGACAAGGGTCTGAGTCGCCAGGTCCTCTGTCAGAGCTGGATTCCTTGTTAGTGCACCACAGTTCCACAGAATTTTCTGAGAAGAAATCGTGAGAACCAATTAAGAAGTGGGGTTTCCCTTTGGTGTCTGTTAGTATGGATACCCAGGATCCAAAATGAGGAAATCTGTCTTCTACCACATGCACACACAATCAATCCCCTCCCTCCCTCCCTCCGTCCCTCTGTCCCTCTCACACACACTCACACACACACACTATCCTCAATACAAAGTTTTTACATGAGGAAGAACTTTCATCTTAACTGAGGCCATGGTGGGAAGCTGTTTGGCACAGACTTAATTAAACCTTCAACCAGCAGAGAGGCTGTCAGTGTTTTTATATAGAATGTAACTCAAGGAGTTTCCCTGATCCTGGAAGGGATGACCAACTTTCCAGAGAAAGACCCGTAAGAAGTGCAGAGGCGGGAGGCTAAATTGGGAACACTGAAGAAGAAGCAGTGCTTGGTAAATTCACTTTCAGATTTTATTTTAGGTTTCAGCTTACACATAGATGTGTATCAGATTGGGTTCTTCAGAGTCAACGAGAATTTTTGAGATATCCAGAACTTACACAGTTTTTCTGTTATCTTTGGGCTCTAAGTAACCCATGAAAAACTACTGGGCATTAAAACTTCATAATTTGTATAAATTAAATCTAACAGAAGCATGGATAATTCAAATCCATTGATAATCAAAAAGTTTCATTGTATTAAAAAATTCCTATCATTTTCCATCTAGCTTTTTTTTTTAGAGAAAAATGTTATAAATGTTTTCTCTTTTATAGAACAGAAGGGAGGAAAAAATGAATACATTCCTTAGAAAATGAACACAGTTGGAAATTTTCTTTTGAGTGGTTGAGAATTAAATCTATTTCCATGTTTGTCTAAAATAGAACAAAAATATGAGCTAGTCCACTTGGGTCATTAGGCCTGAACATTTTTCTAAAGTGCAGCTCATGACCTTGCCATTTGAAATGTGTCCTTTATTTACTCCTAAGAGAAACCAACATCCTCTACTTGGGAAAAGTTCAGCTCTGTACACATTTCTTGTCCAAATCTTTCTCTGAAGAATAAAATCTGCCACTAACTGAAAGACCCTTATCATATCTGTATCCCAAAAGAAGCATGGTTTCCTGACGGCCTGCACATTGTCCATCAGGCATACGGTCCAGCCAGGGCCTTGGTATGCAGTGTCCTTCAGAGCTGAGAAGATGCTCGGGAGAAGGCATGTGGGATACCAGGCTTTGTGTCCTGCTTATTAGACTGTAAAGGACTGAGTACATCACAGAGCACCAAAGAAATAAGGCACAGCACAAACTAGACCTAAGAGGAGACCTGGTTTCTATTACCTAGTGAGAAAGGACTAAATAAATTGAAATAGAGGAAATACATCTCAGATACGTTATATTTACCCACCAGAGAGACTGAACTGCCACTGAGGTTGGATAGATGATGGTTTGTAGCTGAGATATACACTACTCAGAAATGAACTAACGTGCCCCTTGCAGTTTTATTGAAGCAGAGGTTTAAAAAAATGATCTCTTTCTGCAGATCGTTCCCAAATCTCATCACAAGCAGAGTAGGAACATTTTAGCTCAATTTATGGATCTTCCTTACCTCCTTGGACCCACAAAACTTGCTAGCTACGTTTTGGAATATAAGAAAAAAATAGCTCTTATAATGTATGCTTTGTGTCTATTTTTATTGTGATAAACTATGCATAACAAAACTTATTTTCTCAATCGTTTTAAGTGTACAGTCCAGTGACTTTAAATGGGTTTGTATTGTTGTAGATCCACCACCACCATCTCCAGAATCCTCGTATCCTCTTGCAAATCAGAAACTCCATATATACCATGAACAATAACACCTCATTTCCTCTTCCTCAGTCCCTGGCAACCACCTCCTACTTTCTGTTTATATGTTCTCTAATCTCCTAGTACTAAACCAATATGAGTATAAAATTTAGCCAATCCCACTCTTGATCAAATCCCATAGTCTAGTCAAACCAACCCCCCTAACTCATTCACTTTCTCCATTTTAATGTGAGCGCTACCCCCCCACCTTGCTATATCTAAACTCTCTTCTCTAAAATTCTTTGAAGAACTTAACAACAGAACAGCATGTACAGCTGAGCGCGGTGGTGCACACCTGTAATCCCAGGTACTCAGGAGGTTGAGGTAGGAGGATGGCAAGTTCAAGGCCAGCCTCAGCAATGTATTAAAATCCTGTCTCAAAAAAAGAGCTGGGGATTGAGTGCAGGGGTAGATCACTTGCCTAGAATGTGTGAAGCCCTGGGTTCAATCCCCTAGTACTGCCAAACAAATACTGCCCTCTGTCCCTCAAAGAATAGCGTATAGACTTTACTCCACAAATATGAAAAATCTGATTTTAAAGAAAAGTTGTTTTTGTTTTGGTTGTACAGGGGATAGAACCCAGGGCCTTTCTCATGTTAGGTAAGTGCTCTACCACTGAACTAAATCTCCAGCCCAAGAAAAGATTTTTTGTTTATGAAAATGATAACCTTTCTTCCCTCTTAGTTTCCAACAGGATGAAACTTCACTAAACTAAAAAGTTACTGCATTGTTTTCTAGGGAAAAAAATCAGAAAGACGATAGGCAGATTACCTTCTGATTGGGATTTTCTTGGAAAAATGAAGATGCAAAAGCAAGCTCAAAATTCACCTCCATGTGATGGTAGCAGAGCCTGTGCCTGCTGCCATGAAAACAGGTCCCGAAATAGGACAGGAAATTTGTCCAGTCCATAAATATCAAAGCCACAGATTGTGTGTGTCTCATGCAGCTGTTAAGCTGGTTACTCGATTTGTAAAATGTCTCTTGAAGGGAATTTTCTTCAGGTCTGGAGAGCAACCATTTGCAAAACTGAGAGCATGTGATGTCAACATCCAAGTCAAGTTTCACCCACCCAGACCCACTCCACAGATACCCAGAGGTGCATGTAAGCTGTGTGGGCACCTGGAATAACTCATGCTGCCTCTTCTTGATTGTGGGGACTGTGAGAAAGTCCTTTGTTATGGGTCACTCAACAAAGGAATAGAAAGAAAAACATTTGAAGTTCCCATTTTTTATAAGAATTGAAAACATCCTCCAGAGTTTGCTTAGACTATGAAGCTGAATGAGTGATGTTGAGCCTCTTCAAACCATAAAACAACAACAACAACAAACTATGATGGCTAAAAGTTTGGGCCAGTCGTGTAGGGCTTTTGCAAATACATATTAGAGTAGGAAAAATATCAACAGCAGCTATGCACGCTGGGTACAGTAATGGGGAAATTAATTCTGGCTGAAAACAACAGACTCCAAAATAGACCATTTCTGGCAAAATTTCTGTGTTATAAGAGATTCATGAAGTCACAGGACGCACCCACAGAAGCCTACTGAGCATCTTCCAGAGGATCTGTGGGAGTGGCTGCTCGATGCCCAGGCAACCCTCTGAGCTGTCCAATAGAAGGAAGCAGGAGTGTTATCCAAGATCATCTGGTGTGTACCTAAGTGTGCATATGTGTGAACCTAGGTGAGAATAATGCTAGTGGATCAAGGACACCCCAGCAGTGTGAGTCGCTCTGGGTTCCTGCTTGATTGGCTGTTTCGTTTTGTTTTCTAACTGGTGTAAACACGCACACATATGCACACCACCACACAGAGCTGCTCATTTTCTCCTCATTCCTTTCCCCACCATTAGGATGAAGGGTCTGTTGGCTGATGAGACACTGGCATTGAGAGCTGGTGCTAGAGGTCTATTTCTTCAGGATCTCACATTTTGCCTAACACATGGTGGACACCGGTTGACATGTGATGGGGGGCTTGGAGGAAGCCACAGAGGTTTGCATTATTTCCGAAAATAAAGTGCAGCAGTGGTGATGGTGTCAATTGGTATACAATTTAAGTGACAGTTTTGCTCATGCCTGCAGATGCTCAAGGAGGAAAGTCAGCCCAACATACATGGTTTTGCACCCAGCATGTATTCAACCTTCTTTCTTCACAGTATTCTTAGATTCGAGGAATTTTTTTGCTTTAATTGATAGAGAGAGGGGAGGGAAAATGTATACCTTTTCTTTGCTGGATGTAAACCTGGGACCAACTGGGCCTCAACCTCCAAGCAACTACCTTGTCATCTCTTAGAACCTAAAGTCACTACTCAAGAGGCAGAACTGAAAAGAGAGAACAATTAGGTTCTAGTAGCATTTGTTCGCCCTCTGGATACAACCAAATCTGAAACTGTTTCTACACCAACACTTTCAGTTAAGAGAGCCAATAAATCCACCCCATCCCCACACATTGTATGTGTATCTTGCTTAAGCCAACTTTAGTTAGCTTTTCCAACATTACACAAGAAGCTGATACAGATGGTGAATAACTAAATCCACAGATCTATTCCAAAATTAGTTTCCAGCGTTCTGGGGTAATTACATTATAAACTGGGTGTGGTATGTTTCACAAGTAAATCTGAAATCTGAAAAATAATAACACCACATCAGCTAAGTTTGAAAATAAATTTTTAAAACCTACAATGTTCCACTATTGAACTACTTAGTAAGAATAGATAGATAGATGGTGGGTGAGTGGATGGATGAATGGAAGGAAATGTGGAGTATTATCTTGAAGCCATTGGAATTGAGGATATTGTAAATACCCTCAAACCTGTGATTTCAAAATCACGATTTTCGTCTTTGAGATTAAAGTGACATACCATACCATTATAATATCTTAAAAGGCACTTTGGCTGATACATTGCTTTTAGTATGATGAAATTTGAACCCACATGGAGAAAATCTGTAGTGGGTGTTGCCCTTTCAGAAAGGGGATTGAAATCTGGCTGGTGGTTAAAGCAGGGTGTGGCTAGAAGGGGCAGAGATGGAAAGTTCCCTTTTGGCATCTCTTTACATGTGGGTTAAGCTGTTGAAACAGTCACAGACTTCTGTTGCCAGAAGAGAAAAATAAAAACTTTAACAGCAGCTTAACCCTGGGCTGAGCACGGTGCTAAGTGTTTTAGGCCTGATTGATCGCATTTGATTCTGAAAGTGACACTGGCTTCACATTGCTATGAACATGTAACAGAAGAGGATGTCACAGAGAGGTTCAGTTTTTTCCAGATCTCACAGGTAACCTGGCAGAGGCTAAGTTTGAACACAGGTCTGTCAAGTTCCTAGACCTTGTGTTCTTACCAACCAAATGAAAGCTCATCTCTGTTGCCTCCTCTAATTGAGAGCAGATTTTACAGACATTTCTCTGATCCCTTTCAAGCACAGGACTCCCTCCCACGCCCCCAATGATTTCCACACCTAAATCGTCTTTACTGAAAATCAACATGCATGAAACATTGACTCACAACTGAAATCAAAGTTCTGAGATGAAACTCAATTCTCCATTTCTGCCGGCGGGTGGGGTCTGTGTAAGGTTGCAGGCTTCCGCAGCTGGAACCTGCTGCAGCTCTTAATGGTGGGCCCTCCCTCCAGTGCTGTGGCAGACCCCAGAAGCTCACCATCAATTTCTTTTTCTTTCAGTGTTCCTGTCTCTGATTTTGAAGAATTAGGTTCACAGACTAGGATGAGTGAGTCTAAGAGTAGAAGTTATTGGAGGGAGGATTCCAGCTTCTAGGCCAGCCTCAACGGGACCCTAAGCAACTTGGCAAGACCCTATCCAAAAATAAAAAAAATAAGGGCTGGGGATATGGCTAGGGGGCCAAGCCCCCTCCAGGTTCAATCCTTTGCACCGGGAGGGAGGGAGGAAGGCAGGAAGGAAGGAAGAGAGGGAGGGGGAGGGAAGGAAGGAAGGAAGGAAGGAAGGGAAAGGAAAGGAAAGGAAAAACGACTAGCACTGTCCAAGGGTAAGAACAGAACCCTTAGGGCACAAAAGGGAACTTGAGGGCAGGTTTTCTGGGAGCGGCAGACTCTAGGGCTTTATATAGCTCTTGGTTCACTGCTATTGGTCCAAACTTATGCTAATTCGGGTTGGAAACGCACTAATGCTATTGGTCAACACTGAGTCCGGACTTCCATCCGGGTCTGCGCCGCTGCCTGCCGTTTTCTCCACGCAGGTCAAGTTGGGAGCTGGAGGTGGAGGTCGGAGGAAGGTCTATCCCGAAGGTTCTGGACTTACGCAGCCGGCGTCTCTAAGGTGCCTGGGCCTGGCCTCCAAAGTGACAGGTAGGCACCCCTCAGGACCACCCGGCCTGAGGCCATGCTTGCCTCTGGGCTTCACTGCGGGGAGCCCTGTCGCAACCTGTATTTTTTTGTATTTTGTTTCTTCTCTCAGTCTGGATTATCACAGAGAAAATACTTTGTTCTCACCTGCCTTTGAACTGCAGGGGGAAAAATGCACCATTTAACTTTTTAAAGCATAAAATTTCAATGCTCTTCACAAACTCTGTCAAAGATGGTTTTCTATTTGGTTTGGTTTTCCTGCATTAAAAATGTTCAGAGCCTCTAAAATCTAAAGGTAGAAAATAGAATCTGCCCTGGGTTAATCTGCATCTTGATCAACAGATAACTGGTCTGTTGATCAAGGTGGATTGAAACCAGTGCTATTTCTACAAAAAGAAATTTAGCCTCATAGCCTCTCTGGAATATGTCAAGTGCTCATCCCTGGCTGATAAATTTACAATGGTAAATGGGCATGATGCTTGCGGGAGTTGTGCCGTGGTCACTTGAGGGCTTGTTTTTATCTCTGACAGGAACACCTTCTTAGCCTTGGCAAATGCCAGTTAAAATGGAGGAGTTCAGAGAGCATCTTGGCCAACTGGCATCAATTTAATTGAGATTTCATGTTGGTTACAGCAGAATATATTTTTTTCCTATTTGTTAAATTGCTAAAGTGTCTTTAAACACTTTTTCACAACAAAATTTGAGGACAGGAAAGTTTCCATTTGGGGAATTAAAATAAAATTCTACAAGATATATATTAAGTTTGCAAATGGTAGAAGCTTATTGATGAGAAACAATGTGTAGAGGCTCCTCAGAAAACTAAAAACAAAATCACCATCCAGCAATCACACTTTTAGATATGTTGAAGAGAGATCTGGATATAAATTGAGATTGATATGTTGAAAACACATCTGCATTCTTATGTTCATTGCAGCATTATTCACAGTGCCAAGAAACAACCTAGGTGTCTATGACCAGATGAATGGAGAAAGAAAATGTGTTATATATGCACAATGGAATATTATTCAATCTTTAAAAAGGATAAAATATTATTCAGCCTTAATAGTATGGATAAACCTGGAGAACAGTAAGCGAAGAGATAGAAACCAGGCACAGAAACACACACTCTTCATGATCTCATTGATTTGTGGAATCTAAAAAAGTTGAACTTGCAGGAGCAGAGGGTAGATAGTTGTTACCAGCATCTAAGGAGCCATGCAGCGAGGGGAGATGTTTATCAATGAGTACAAAGTTTGATATAGGAAGAATAAGCTCTGTTGATCTGGTCCACAGAATGGTGACTAAAATAAGCAATAATGCGTTGTTGTTTTAGTGCTTAAAAAGTGGGTCCTAGGGCTGGGGTTGTGGCTCAGCGGTAGAGCGCTTGCCTTGTATGTGTGAGGCACTGGGTTCGATCCTCAGCACCACATAAAATAAATAAAGGTATTGTGCTCATCTATAACTAATAAAAAAAAATTTATTTAAAAAAAAAAGTGGGTCCTAAATGTTTCACTACCAAAAAAATAAGTATGAGCGGGATGTGTTTGTCAATTAGCTTGATTCAATCGTTCCACAACCTAAATATGTATGAAAGCATCACATTGCACTCCATAAATGTATGTAGTTCTTATTTGTCAATTAAAACTAAGATTTGAAAAGGTCATAGCCTAACTGTTACTGGCCACTTAGTTGTCAAACACAGGGTACTTGTCTTTCCATGCATGTGCTTTCTAAGTTTAGGCTAAGAAGAATTTTCCTAAAGTTAGCACATGCTCTGAAGATAAGACTATGCAAACACTCTGCAAACATCTAAATGTCTGGAAGGAGAGGAAGAGGCAGCTTTAAAAACTTAACAATTAAGAAAGAACCTTGCAGAAGGGTAGCTCTTTTGTTGGGGAAGATAAAATCCAATTTTACCATGGCCAGCAGAACCCTCTTTGCATAGAGGACAGAGAGAGGACCCTGCACACAGTCCTCATGTCACGCAGGTGCCACCCAGATGTCTTGAAGAGAGAACGTGGGGTTGGGAATTATCTTTCTGGTGATTTCTCACCAGGTCAGTAGCATGCACCCTGCCTCTGAGAACATGTAACCTGAGGACATTCCTTCTCTCAACTGCTACAGCTTACAACAATAGGGAAATTGGAAGTCCCATTAGACAATCTTAGACACATTGATGCACATGCTAGTCAATGCATTTATCAAGAAGAATCTTCTCTAGAATTTTCTTTGCATTCTAGGATTTTCCAGGATCCAGGGCAAGAAGTTTATCTTATCTAGAGTTGGTTTAAATAAGCATCAGATTAATGGACTGGATTATTCTACCTTGGGTGTGGATGGTTATCAGAAGCTTGGAGAAGGAGTCTGTGCACAAGAGTCTGCAGTATTTCAAAAGGCAGTTAACCCAGCAGAATCCTTTGTGAATGTGTCATTTGCTGTGCTTAACTTCTGTCTGAGACACAGCACTATCTGGAATAAAGGAGAAGTAGCTGGAGCTTCCATCTCCAACCAAAACAAGACCTTTCTCAAAATAAAAAAAGCATGTTCCTAACATGCTGTTCTGCCTGACCATCAGCACCAGTGATTAAGCATGTAGTTGGTTCAGTGTTTGAGTGAGTTCCAAGAGGAGTTAGGAAAAGGCCTGTGATCTGGTTCCTGTCTCCTGAGAGGCTGAGGCCCAGTCGAGAAAGGACTACCACAGAAAGAAATGCTGGACTGGAACAGCCTGTTAGGCCAATGGCTACAAAAAAATTCCCAGAGCTGTTTGATCAGTGAGCTTGTTGGCAGAGTCCTTCTTTGCAAGGATCCCTCCCTGTCTGCTTTGTGTCTCTCGCAAAATCTCTCTGGCACACTCGGGAGCTGTGTAGTCCAGGATGCCAACCTCAGGACATGGCCCAGGTGCCTACTGCCGGAAGCTGGTGGGTTTCTCATTATATATTTGTGATTTTCCAGGCAGGTAGAAGTCACTATTTTATCGGCATTATAAGGATTTCCTAGCTGAAGAAAATTGAATGAAGTTACTGTTAACTCTTTGCTGAGCCTACAAACAAACACGATTGCTAATGTGCTTACTCATTACCCACAGATGACTTGAGCCATGTCCATGTGCAAATAAATGGCAGATTTTCAGCACTAGCTTTAAAAACAAACACAGAAACACCTCGTTTGTTTACTGGTTACCTTAGTCAAGTTAACTAGGACCAAGGACAACAGAAACCACAGCAAAGGAATCTATGACTCACATCATAGGTCAGACTCTAAGTTTGGTGGGACACAGTAATCCTCTGAACCATCAACCTTACCTTCAGGTAGGGCTGTTCTTACACCATGAGACTTTTTTCCTTCCTGTATATGTACTATCTTTACATAAAAGCTTGAGAGGTGTGTGTTTCACATTTCAGACTTATGCACATTACACTGCTATCCACATAAATAAGTCATTTTGTGAAAATCTCCAGCTGGATCAGAGAACTTTATCTCTATAATCCATTTTTCAGAGTGATCATGCATATTAGCATCTTAAAGATTCGGTGGACTTGTAATAGAGCAAACCACTCCAGTTCTGCATTTCTAACAGCTCTGGCATGAAATCCTTATCTGTCACACCTATGAAGATCGCAAGGGACACGATGGGTGTGTAGAGCATAATTTAAGGAACGTCACTGTCTCTTCTGCCCTGTTGGATTTTACTTACTTGCATAGACATCTTTGTCTAGAACAGAAGTGCCAGCAAAGCTACGGCCCATCCTACTCACTGATGTCTCCATGAAATCATGATTCCTTCCTAAGAGCCGCTAAAAAAATTCAGGTACTGATGAAGCCACCAGTTGTAGAGATGGACTGGGGCAGGCATTACAAATTGGAATCTGAGGAGTTTCACCTGGAACTTGGTAAGAATTGCTGACTTAAGGTCACAGAGAAGTTTAGTTATGCTTGAGTCAAAACTGAAAATCACTGAGAGCCTGAACATGGTATTAAGCTATGTTGAGGTAGTTTGAAGAAAGAAAACATGGAACAGCAAAGTGACGTTCCTGGATGCGTAGGGTGTGCTTATTAGTAAAGCACCCAGCTCAGCGTATCATGGTGAATGCCCTATTGATCGTGTGCATCAGAGTGCCTTGGGGGTGCTTGTTAAAAGAGGGGTTTGTGAATCCTATTGCAGACCTATTGAATTACTTAGGACTTGGATCCCAGGGTATCGGCAAATTTGTTTTCTTGAAAATTCCTGGGAATTTCATATTGAAGCTTGAGAGCAAAGTTCTAAGTTTATAAGGTTTGGCATGTTCAAAGGACATACTTCTCCATCTATATTTTAGGAAAGTAGTTGCCTTATGAGACTACATATTTATTCCAATGATGTTGCTGTTTCTCAGTCCAAACATTTTTTGGGAGTATTCCTTTTGTGCTACCATAAGGTCTTCTGAAACATTCCTTGGTGTCTACTCAGGGTACACATCTGCACTGTTAGAGTGGATTTGTGTGTTAGCAACTGTCCCAATCGTTCAGATGCTCTTCTCGTGAGTGAGGCAAGTCACCAAGCATGGCACCGTGGCTTGGTTCTAATGAGGGTGTGATCATAGAGCAAGTTAACCTCGTTCACTTGAGTGGCTCTCAAAAACACTACGATGAGTAAGTTTAACAAAACATATGCACATTTTCACAAGCACTACATTTACTCATGATAGAAATTGTTGAAATATTGCACTTGGCTTGTAGAAACATGTATTTAAAATTTTCTGTTTCGAACATTCCTGAAAATATATTTATGTACTGCTTTTGTACCAGAAAAATGTACACGTGGACATGAGTTCAACACAATGTCTCAAATTGCATCCCTGTTGATGACTCTTGAGCAGATGTTTTCAAGTTTTAAGCCTATGACATCAAGAGAGCTAGAAGCCAGATGGGAAGGGGCTCAGCTTGCATTCTCCAATTCTGATGAACACTTTCTCTTGGCTATTGTGGCTTGGTCAGATGTAAATCTGTTGTTTTAAATGTCAACTTTTTGGTACTAATTTCTGTTTCCGCCCAGGTTCTGTCCTGGGTTGTTAGCTTCGGTGTCTGCAACAAGCTCAGTTGTTTGAGCAACTTGTCAGAGATTCACACTCTCCTGGCACCATGGAGACTAGAAATGGCCAGGCATCAGCAAATCAGCATGTGATTTGTTGGATCTACGGATTAAATGCCATTGCGACATGTAAAGCCTTTTGAGCCCTAAGCAAGTTCATGGAAATAATCTCAACATTGCTGAAACAATGAAAAACCTCAAAGCAGTTTTCCCCCAGTTAGACATACTTTTAAGAATTAAACTGAAAGTCACATGAATTTTTTAGGCCTTTCACCATCTGTAAAATGGATGTAATAGTGAGTTTGACTTTCAGAAGCTTTTAAAAGAATTAAAATAATGTCTGCACAAAACGTAGCATGGTATGTAGCACACTAAGTGACCAAATATGTCACTGCAATCTTGTGAAACCATAAAACAGTACTTGACATGTGCTTGAATAATGATAGCAATTAATGTTGTCATTTAAAAAAAAACTTGCAGATGAAATAGGAGGATGCTTTAATCAGTAATTTAATTGATTCAGTCATACATCCCCAGAGTAGACAAAACGTCAGATTCTTAGTTTTGGAACACTCCCTAATGTATTTTTGATGCTAAATAAACACTGCTAGCAGTGTAGATTAGCATGTTGAGCCTGACTGGGGTTGGTTCATATACATAAAAAAATAGTCAGTACATTCTGAGCTTTGCTTGTACTTTAGTTAAGTGCTTTCCCACTAAGGAAAAGATAATCAGGGACTTAAACTGAAGCCCTACATATTTAAATAAATATTTGCAAGAGCTAAGGAATTCTCAGCTTATTCATGACTAGTGAAAATAACCTAGGGCACAGAAAGATGACCGGGAGATTACTTATTCTAAGCCAAACTCACTTTTAAAATGCAAATTTGAAGGTCAAAAGTAGTTCAATAAACTTCTCATTTCTATTTTGTCCTTTTCTTTCTACTCTTCCTCTCTCCTTCTGTCCCTCCTTCCCTCTGTCACTTCCTTCCTCTTTTCTTTTTCCTTTTTCTTTGGTGTTGTGGCCCTCTGCATTTCTTGGCTTTTAGTAGAACATGGGAAAAAAACTGCCAAAACATCACGAGCTAGGTGGCTCTCAGGGGTACTTCTTGTTGAGCAGGAAGTGCCAGAGAGCTTATAAAATGTACAATACAGATCTTAGTGTGCAGGCTCGGAGGTTTGCATCTGGATACACATCTGCATTTTCTGGGTGCTGGGCCAAACTGAAACATTCAGTTTATCCATTGCTAATAAACACGTCAGCAGTTCCTTTGCCTCTCACATCTGTTGTGGAAAATGTTATCTTTCCTGAAGTGTATTTATTTTCTCTTCAATACCAGCTTTCATGGGTTTAAAAATAAAGATATGCCTCCACTTAACAAATTCAATAGCATATGCTGGGAAGTGCCTCGCCAGAGTGATGAGGTAAAGCAGAGACGAATGCCACATCTCAGGTCTGAGAAAGAAAGGCCTCGCAAGGACAGTGATGACTGTCAGGAAGGCCCTGCCCACTGAGGCGGCTCGCCCCTGCTCCAGCTCATCTCCAGATCCATGCAGAATGCTCCATGCATCACAGAAATTCAGCAAAAAGTTTAAAAATCTATTACCCATCACTCCATCCCTCAGGCTGTCTTCAACCCGCTGATGGCCTCCGTCCCCAGGAAACTGCCTGCGCTGCTTCCAGGTTCTTCCCATCCCATGTTCTCCCGCGTTCCTGCCCAACGGACTGATGTCAGACCACTGGAAGGTCAAATGAGGTTTTGTTCGTGAAGCCTATTTACTTTTTTAATTTACCTTTTATTAAGATCCTTTATAAAGAAAACCGTACACTGTCATATAAACCACAAAAGACTGCCAATACGTCTTCCCCTTCTGGTCTTGGAGTTTGCTTCTTGGTCAGGAAGATAGATATCAAGGATCCTTTCCACCATCGATTGTCTCTCCTGCTTTTTCTTGCTACCACTGCACCCTCTCAAAATATGTCACCAACGGGAATCATTTCTCTCACCCAGATGAGGAAGTGCGTATTTGGAAATTCACCCTTGTGTAGTTTTTTCAAAGAAGCAAGCAGGAAAATCCTGGAGTCAGGTTGTGGCAAGTGAGGCTGGGACTGTCAGGGACACACGGGTCTCCTGCAGCCTCTCCCTCTGAGGCTGTCCAGAGTCCTGAACCACATGCCACCCCATACAGACCAGATGGTCAGTAGCCTGCCAACTCGAGGAAGGGTCATGGTCGACCCTGCCACTGTCCCTTCAACCTCACAGAATAAACCAGCGTAAAGGAGAAGGCAAAGATACAATTAGGGTCCAAAAGAGCCAAACATTTGTCTTTTGAAAGCCAAATAAAGTCCATTGACTTTTGGCGAGATTAATTAAAGGTAAAAAAACAGAAGGCATAAATAAGTCAAATTAAGAATAGAAAAGGGGGTATAATTAAAAAAGCATTTTAGTTAAACAATAACTAGAGAATTATTATTTAAAGTTACAAGCCAGTAAATTGAGGAATTAGGTGAAAGGCATACATTATTTAAAAATATGTAACTTAACTGACTTATAAGAAATGCAAATCGTGAATCATCTTTTATTTATTTATTTATTTTTTGGTGCCAGAGATTGAACTCAGGGGCACTCGACCACTGAGCCACATCCCCAGCCCTATTTTGTGTTTTATGTAGAGACAGGGTCTCACTGAGTTGCTGAGCGCCTCACCATTGCTGAGGCTGGCTTTGAACTCACGATTCTCCTGTCTCAGCCTCTCAAAGTGCTGGGATTACAAGCGTGAGCCACTGCGCCTGGCTGTGAATCATCTTTTATTATTAAAGAAATGGAATCCACAGTTAAAATCTTCCCACAAATAAAGCATTAGGTAAGATGTTTTACAAATAAATTCTATAAAACATTCAAAAAACAGAAAATTTTATTCTTATGCAAAACTTGTTCAGAGAGGAGAAGAAAAATGTCCAATTTGTTTTATAATGCAAATATAGCCGAGACCTTCTTAAAGAACTCTATGTCAAAAGGACTTGCCCTGCCAGATATTTTTCCTTAATATAAAAACTCTAATAATTAGAAATAAGCTGTTGGCGCCGTGAAAAGCACACTCCAGTGGAACGAAGTAGGGAACCCAAAACAAACTTATCCACGTGTGGAAACCTGACATGGAAGAGAGCTTTCCCTGCCCCTTCCTGAGGTAGGATCAGGCTCTGCATATAGCTGGTTCATCTGGTTATTCATAAGAAAAAGTGAAATAAAATTCTATCTCATATTGTACAGTCATGCAAAGTCCATGTAGGCTTACAGCAAAATTTTACAATTTTAGGAAAAAATGAGAATATATTTATGAACTCAGGGCAAGGAATTTCTTGAACAACTTAGAAAAATGTAAATGATAGAGAAAAATAAATTGACTACATTCAAATGGGTAATTTTTGAACATCAAAGATATTAAAAAGTAAAAGGACAAATTGTAAACTGGCAGAGAATATTTATAGTACGTTCTGAGCAAAGACCTTGGGATCTAGAGTATGCAAAGAACTCCTGCAAATGAACAAGGAATGGGCGACTTCATCTTTGAAAAACAGGCAAATTCATGAAGAGGTATTTTCATGCATCAGAAGAAGAAACAGGAATAGCCTAAATGCATATTTGAAAACGCTCGCTTTCATTAGTAACTACAGAAATGCATGACACCATAAATGAAATTTCACACATATACACACACACATTAGGAAAAAAATTGAACAATTTTTTTTTTTAAATTGAACAAAGCCTGGTGGTGATGAGACCATGGTTAGTGAGAATTCGGAAGTAAACTGACCTTCTCTAGTAATAGTGAAAACACTCCTGACGACAGCCTCAGAGAAGCTGTGTATATACAAAGCCATGTTTGCAGACCTCCACAAAAGCAAGAATAAATGTCTCTGAGGGTCTGTATTAGTTATATTTTCATTACCATAAGAAAATATATGAAATAACTTACAAGATAAAGGGTTTATTCATCTCCCAGTTCTGGAGATTCCAGTCCAAGACAGGGTAGACCTGTTACTTTGGGCCTCTGGTAGGCATGCCAGATGGCAGTGGCAGAGAGCTTATGGTGGGGAACACTGCTCACATCCAGAGCCAGGAAACAAAAAGGAGGGGATGGGGTCCTACAGTCCCCACAGAGGGCACTCCCAGTGATCTAAGGACCTCTCCCAGGCCCTGCCTGCTAAGATCCCACTATCTCTGCATAGCAGCAATCTGAGAAACAAACCTTTAATATATAGACTTGGAGAACACTTACCCAAATCATAGTAGCAGTATGTTACTGTATAGTAGCAAACGTGAGAGTTACAAAGGAAGGCAGTGGAATATTAAGTACTTGGAAGGAACAGGAGGCAGCTGCAGTCAGGAGCCTAAAGAGGCCAACATGCTGCTCTGTCTCTTAAATCTGATAGTGTGCACACAAGTATCTATGCTATTACTCTTTAAAACTGCATGCATATGTTCAAAATTACAAGAACGAAATTGATTGACATACAATTTTGCATGTATTTATCTCAACTGTAATAGAAGAAAAAAGTGTCAAGAACTTAGGATGTGTTAAAGAAGTAAAGCTCAGAGGAACTTAACAGTCTGGGCACTGGAACCTGGATAAATGAAAACATGTCAATCAGACACCAAGAACATAGACAGGTGACAGTGTGTGCCAAGATTACTTAGGATTCTTTTTTTTTTTTTGGTACCGAGGATTGAACTCAGGGGCACTTGACCACTGAGCCACATCCCCAGCCCTATTTTGTGTTTTATGTAGAGACAGGGTCTCACTGAGTTGCTTAGCGCCTCGCCATTGCTGAGGCTGGCTTTGAACTCAGGATTCTCCTGTCTCAGCCTCCCACAGTGCTGGGTTACTTAGGATTCTTGGAGTGCAGTTTTGATTGGATGCTAAAAGGTGTTGGATATGGAGCTAAGGCAGGAATGATCTGAAGAGGGAGCTGGGCCAGACTGGAGGTAGGACGAATGTGCATAAAAAGACAGGAGGGTGAAGAAAACAAAGCCTCATTCCAGGAACATGGGTATCAGCAAGAGGAATTTGGGAACTCCTCTTTCCTGTGGGAAAGAGCCTTCAGAACTCTGCTGCCCTTTAAGAATCCACCACAAACATTCCTATTCACAAGGGATCAGATTTTATGTTTATGCAGACCTGGGGCGTAGAAAGCATGTTCTCAGGATGGTCTTTTGAGTGGACTGAAGAGTGGTGTGTGAGCTTCCCCTCCAGAGGTAGCAAAGCACTCCTGTAAGACTTCAAAGGACAGCAGAGAAGGACTTGTTAGATGACCAAAGAGGAGGACAGGCCACATCCCAGCCTGGGTCTGCATTCCCTGCTCATTTTCAAACAGCCCTACAGGTGGGTGTGGGCTTGGCTCAGACGTTGAATACACCTGAGACCCTGGGAAAGTCACGGCATTTCTGTTTCTCATCTGTAACAGTTGAGTCCTTGCTTTCTTCAGTATTTTCTAGTCTGAACATTCCACAAAATAAGGTTCATAAATTCAGTGACTCAATTGTAATTGTGGTTTCTCTATTCAGAGAAGCCAAAAGAGAAAAATGTCCACAAAGGCTTCCACTTCCCCCAATTTTCCATCTCCTGGCTTGGCTCAGCTGGGCTTCTCTACAGGAAGGCCATTCGCGGGCAGCCCACAGTGCAGTCCTCTGTCTTTGAAGTGCTGTCCACCTCCACACCACCACTGGGCATTGGGGACTCTATTCCTGAAGGGTATGTGTGGGAATGGCTTACCGCTGCGGGGATGGCCTTCATCTAGAAGGTGCCTTGGGGAGGTCAGATCAATAGACGCCTCCTTGATTTCAATAAAGAATGCTTGGAGGTGAGGGTGAGGATTATGTTTTTCTTCTCTTTTACCACATGGATTTTTGTTTTTATGGCCTTCAAAAATGAAACAATTTTTATCTTAAAAGCAAATATTTCTACTGCTCTTTCAAATGCTAGCATTTGAAAACCAATATATATTGGCAAATAACGTGAGAAATAGACATGCAGAACATTTAATAATGATTGAATACATAAAGCATTTTCCTTTTGTGTTTATGTGACAGCTGGATGAGTTTCAGCTTCCTGCTCACGGCCCAGGCTCCAAACTTCCAATTCTGTTTTTTTTCTTATTTTCTCTTCCATGCCTCCCTGCTTCCTCCTTGCCTCCTGGTTCTTCCTCAGGAACACACAAATGTTTTTGATTACATAATAGCTGCAAACTTTATATCTCCCACTTCAATTGTTACACATCATAAACAGAGGAGTGAACTTCAGATTCCATTAAGACAAAGGTGGGTCTGGATCTTTGGGAGGCCTTTCATGTCCATAGGGGAAAGAAAATTCTATAGAAAAAGGAAATACACCGTACCTGGCCAGAGGCCATGCACGAGCTACCAACCACTTAACCATCCCAAAGAGTGACAGACAGTCTAAAGAGTGACAAGACCCCAGGACCAGTGGAGGGGAACATGGAGCCTGGAGTCCAGAACCAGCAGAGCCCCTGCAGGCTCCACTTAGCCCAGCAGGAGCTTTAATATGTGAGGGCCAATAAACATGGACAGTCTGCAAACTCCATCATTCTAGTTCTCCTCTCTTTTCTAATCTAGAACTCTCTTTCACATTTTATTTTAAAAATACAGGGTTTTTTTTATTGCCATGGTGCTCAGGTAAACAACTTGGAAACAGAAAGGACAAGCTCCACTTTTCATTTACCATTGACGTGTATTAATTGAGCACCTATAGTATACCAGGCACGATTCTACATTCTTGGACCATTTCAATGAATAAATTGACAAATTTCTCTTTGGGGAGGAGAAAGGCAATTTTTTGAAAAAGCAGCACAAATAACTGTATTATTGAGTCTTTGTGGAGGTGATGAGTGTTGTGGAATGATAGACGAAGGAAGCACATGGGAGAGCTGTCCTGAGTGGGAGTTATGGTTTTAAATAGGGAGACCAGTAGAGAAAGGAGAGGAGGGGAGGGGAGGGGAGGGGGAAGAAAGAAAAGAGAAGAAAGAAGGGAGGGAGGGAAGGAAGCATGTGAATGGTGTATTTTGAATCCTGGGAGATGAGAGGCTAGTGTAGGGGGAGAAAAGGTGTTGGAGAATGATCTCATTCTGCCTGTTTTCCTGGTAAACTTTTTATGCTGTATGGTAACGTACCTTCAGATGCTTCTGTTTCTACCTTCCGACTACACTTAATACAATACAACCAACAGCACGATGTAATATGACACAATGCAATGCCTCCCCTTGAGCCTCTGCTGTATACCACACATGTTTTAGATGCTGGGGGGACATTGTTAAATAGGAAGGTGGGATCTTGTGCTCTTGGAGCCCCCATTCCAGATAGAAAAGGTAAAAACCTAAAACAGCAAGATGGTTTTAGATGGCTCTATGGGTTATGCAGAAACAAGCTCTCAGCTGAGGGCGGGGGCGTTAGGCCAGACTCTGACTTGACTCAGATCTAAATAAGAGGCTCCTAGTAGACAGGTTAAGATTTTTCATGTAATACAGAAGACAAAGTATGAAATCCCTGAGGAGAGGGTGGCACTGATATGGATAGGAACAGAAGGAAGATCGACCTTCTACAGTGAGAGTGGCCAGAGATGGTGTCAGAAAAGCAGACACTTGGGAGCTGAATTTTGTCCTCCAAAAAGATGTTGACGTTCTAATCCCCAGTGTCTGTAATCAGACTTTACTTGGAAATAGGCTGTGTTATTTATGGTTTAGATCTGGACTGTCCCCCAGAGCTCATGTGTCGGGCAGGCAGTGCTCAGAGGTGAAGAACTGATTCCCGAGGATTCTGTCCTTATCACTGGATTGGTCCAGTTGATGGATTAGCAGTTTGAATGGACTCCTGCGATATGGTGAAAACTATAGGTAGTCACTGAGGTGTGTGGGCTTGGGGACATTGTTCCTGTCCTCTTTCTGCTTCCCAGCTGGATGAGGTGAGTTGCTCCCTGTGCCTTACTCTTCCACCAGGATGTTTCTGCCTTGGAGCTAGCCAACCATGGACTGAACCCCTGAACCCATGATCCAAAATCTTTCCTCCTCTAACTTGTCCTCGTCAGGTTTTTTGGTTATAATAATGCAAAATTGACTAACATAGGGTTTTTGCAAATGAGGAAGTTAAGATGAGGTCATTAGAATGGGCCCTAATCCAACATGACTGGTTTCCTTTTAAATAGGGAAAATTTGGACAGAGGCAGACACACACTGCAGAATGTCATGTGAAGGTGAAGACACTGGGATGATATGTCTACAATCCAAGGAATGCCAAAGATTGCCATCAGACCACCAGAAGTGAGGGCTTAGTCATGGAACATGTTACCCCATCACCTCTCAAAGGGAACACCATGCATCAATTTACATTTAGAGTTGAAAGAAATCCCTTTTACAGGAAAAGATGTTTGGAATGTGTGGGTTTGCTTGTTTCCGTCTTGTCTTCCAGCAGAAAGGTAGGCTAAGTCAAAGATTTCATTTGTTGACTGAGAAAAGTTCATAAGAAAAACGAAAGCAGACTTTGTCACTTATATATTTAAACATGTTTATAAATAATATGTACAGATGTGCCTATTTGTATGTACACATGACATACAAATACATGTGTACATGCCCCTGTGTACACATCCATATGGGACATACATATAATTTCACACTCCACCCCTTTACCTGGATACAGTCCTAGAGTTTGGATCTGCAAGCAGGTTGACCACTCAGATCTTGGAAGTCAGCACTGATTTTGACAACCTTGGAAATGAAGAAATCATGTGTGGCAAAGGGGGTTTCCTTAATAACAAAGGTGAACGGGGGAAAACTGTGGTCCTAAGTTAGCTCTTTTCTGACTTCTTCTGCTAGACTTTCTCTTCCAAAGCCTTCATCATTTAAAACTCTAGAAAGTTTTCAAACAAATCTAGAAAATGGAAAATTCAAGGGGACAAAATAACAGGTTTCTTCAGTGAATAAATGACAAGAAAAAAGAGAATAAGGAAAAGCCCAAGGTTTAAAAGAGATACAAAACATGATCCCTAAATTCAATATGTGAACCTTGTTTGGCTCCCGATTCAGAAAAACCAACTGTAAAATAAAGTTAAGTATGATACATCAGAGCAGAAAATTTAAACACCAAATAGAGCCTGTGAACATATTTGTCACTTGTGACGATTTTAGTGATTTCTGTCTTCAGGAGATACTTACTGAGCATTTTTGTATGCAAGGGTGTCTTGTCTGAGGTTTGCTTTGCAATAGTGGAATGGCAGGGACCTGGGGTACAGCTGAAACCAAAGGGATCCGCGGGGAGGATGACAGAGGCTGGGCGTGTGGGGATCAGGAAGGGATGCATTGTAGTAGCCCTTTAATTCCAATTTACGCATTTTTGAAATATATGGCTGAGGTGTGTTACAATTACCGTATTTTTAAATTAAACCTGTCTCAATACGTATTGCTGTGCACCTTCCCTCCTCGTGGATGGAAATCCTTTCAGGCACCTGTTTCCAGGACAGGCAGGTTGCACCCAGACAGGATTTGCCCTGGCAAGTGTTTTGCCTCCACAAACCCCCTGTCCAGCATTAGGCCTGTGTGCACTTCAGAACTCACAGACTCGCACTCACTTTCACGTCAGGTAATGGAGCAACAGGTTTGGAACTACGTGAACCACCCAGACCTGGCAGCAAGTTCAATATCATAGTTGTGCCCAGCCTTTTCTTTCAGCATTGGAAACAACCTCTTTGCTTTGACTGTCTGCAAGCATCACAGTGCAAGAGACTTCTCTGTCTGGTGTTCAATCCGGATCGTGAGAAGCTTCTCCACATCTGACACAGGCCTTCCTTGAGTTTCCGGGGACCCTGCTGCCTTCACTGACACAGATCTTCAGAGCCTCTGTGGCTTGGCTCTCACTCCTCCAGGTCACAGTGATGCTGGAATGGGACATTCCGGACTGTGTGAGCAACAACCAGCACATATTTTTTTCCATCTTCATACTCCTCAAATCACTTCTAATTTCATTTCCAGGTCAGTTGCTCAACCTAGCATCTCACATGCAACGTTGGCAGTGGATTCTGTACACTTTGGGCCCATGATGAACAACATCAGATTAAACCTAGCAAAAGAGAAAATGATGCACTCAGAACCAGGTTCAATGGGATGTGTGCAGTTCCTGCCAGCCAGCGTTGTGTGCAGCTGTCGTCAACTAAATGCTGCTATGCAGCACCATTGCACTTGAATCCATTTGATTGAGTGAGGGTCGCTACTATTTTTATTTACATTTAGCTTACAAATACTTAATCTGCACCAGGTATTTTTCTAAATGGAGAGAAAGCAGAGAATAAACAGATAAAAATTCCTGTCCTCGGGGAATTTTCATTCCAGTAAGGATAGCTGAAAATAAATGAGTAAATAAGTAAATATATATGAGAGATGATAAAAATGGCCTGTGCCAAGGATAAAAATAAAAGAGAACAGGAAGATAAAAACTTCTTGGTGTGGAAGAAGGGGTACAGTTTTAGGCATGACAGCCTGCCTTAACTTTCTTACCTAAAGTCTTTGCTGAGAAGTTCATTTGTGTCAGGCCTGGAGAAAGTGAGCCACACAAAGTGGTAGAAAAGAATTATAATTAAAGTGACAGTAAGAACAAAGGCCCTGGGGTCTGAGCAGGTTTGGCTTACCTTGCAGGTTTTGAGGAACAGAGTAGATGCAATAGGTCTAATAATCTGCAGAACCATGTGCTAGTGAAATAAACAGTAAACAAGGTCAACCAAAAAATGGTACAGCAAGATCTGCTTTTGGGAGTAGCCTCTGTAGAGTTGATTCTGTGAGGCACTTAGAAAGAGGTCAAAGGATAAAGTCATCCAGAGTGACACAAAAAATACAGACGGGGCCAGCATACTCCTGAGTGAATAGACCTTTTGTAGGAATACCATGGGTGGCAGGCTGAACTGTGGCCCCTCTGAATGTCCACATCCCAAACCCTGGAGCCTGTAAATGTTACTTGGCATGGCAAGAGACTTTGCAGGTGTGGTTAAGTTAAATATCTTGAGATGGAGAAATGATCCTGGATTATCCAAATAGGCCTAGTGGAATCACAGGGCTCCTTCTTGGAGGGAGGCTCCTTCTTGTCAGCAGAGTGACAAAGACATAGCAAGATGTCTGTGAACCCAGGGACAGAGAGGCCTACAGAAGGCGAGAACCAAGCTGGCTGGCGCCCTGACTTTAGCCCAGTTAAGTTGGTTCCAAACTTCTGGCCTCCAGAACTGTAAGATAATAAATCTGTGCTATGTTTGTGATAATTTGTTAGAATGGCAGCAGGAAGCGAATGTCATGTTTGTACCTACCACTAAAAAAAGGATTAATGAGAATTCAACTAAAAATAAAGATAAATACATGTGACACTGTTACCAGCGTACTATGAATACCTACTAGTTGGCTGTGGCCATGCAGTAATGTGGCTGAGGATGGTTTTAAGGGAAAAGCATGCAAATACAGAATACAGACTATTCTCCATATCTCAGGACATAGAAATTATGACTGGGTGATTGATGAAGCTTGCCAGGAGCCCCCACGTGGAGGATTCCTCGCCTTTTTCAGGTGATTCTTCCATAGTGCACTTAGGACCAACAGCCCTTTCCTTTTTTCCCTCAGTCATTCTCTGAACACCTAGACCATAATAAATCTGTTAGGTGGTAAGCACATTAACTGTCATTTAAAAAATGACATCCTTGAAAAAATCACATCTTGGTGTGTAGATCTAATTTTACATTTTAGCATCCTAAGCAGCTTTCCCCCTAGATTCTGAATTTGGTTCCCCTCAGGGAGTCTGTGCCATTTTTATCCCACCCTCTGCACTGGATACGTGCAAACCTGTGAACTGGTGGCAGAGGGGATGGAAGAAAACATGGGGAACCAAACCAAGCCGGACGAAGCAATCCAGGGGAAGAGCAGGTGCTCCACACCTAAAGGACAATGGCCCTTTCCATTGGCCAAATGGAAGGAGGTGGTTAAAAATTACTGTTGCTCTGAATAACCAAGCTAGTCTCAGAGCTGTGCTCATGTAATGACTTTGCCATCTTGGAAGGGAGAGAACTTAACAAAAAAGTATATATACACTTACCTTGTATTCAGATCTATTAAGATACACACACACACACACACACACGTGTGTGTGTGTACATATCTGTGTATGTGGTTACATCCACACCCATTTCACAGGAATACAATACTATCAAATGCAAATGAAAATTTCAACTATAGGAAATACATTGAAAGAGTTTGTCCACAGGAGTATCTCACCTAAAGTCCAATGAGTATGGTAATATTCCTTTGGTAATTGCCTTAAAAATGAGAAATTCAGTCTCCAAGATCTTTGCCTAAGGGTGACAGATCTCCACCAAGTCTTCCTGCAAAGGGACCATGGTCATAGTAGCGATCCAAGGGTGATGGAAATCACTGAGCATATGAGTTTCCTCTGAAACTCGTACTGGGAAGTGAGCTGCATGGTGAAATGCTGAGAGCCCCTGCTTACTATGAGTAACATTTAAGTTGGCTATGGTATGCTCAGGGCTGTTACCACTCACAAGGAGACAACCAGAGAGGGTTAAATAAATGCTTTTAAATTCATTGAGAACCCACAAGCCCAGAAAGCAAGTAATACAATTTGTGGAATTTTTGCTCTTTATACAAAAAAATGATACAGTCTTTATCTTTAATTTTTTTAAGTTCAGATAGGATCCAACCTATCAGCTCTCCAACTCATGTATAAATATCAGAAGGGACCTGCCAAGGTCCCTGCCAAGAAAACAAGTTCACCAACAACACTTGCTGGTAAGTTTTCATCAGGGAACAGAAAAGAAAGTCAGATAGTCAGAGAAGGGAACCAGCAGATGGGGGATAAAGCACACTGCCTTGTCCACCAAAGGTCTCAGCCTGGTGCAGTAGCCTTGAGAACGGCACATTGTCTTCAGAAAAGACTCAAAGGTACCTAGAGAACCAGAAAAGCATCATCTCTAAGTGTAGGTTTCTCTCAATACAGGAGCAAGATTGCAGAAATAGAAACAGTTCCCTAAAATAAAGATGTAAGCAATATGTTTAAAATTCAGGCTCACTTTTGTATCTTTGAAGAGATTGGGGAGAATACAAAATTACCAATATGTCCCTTTATCTGTGGAAGTTGTCTCTAGGACATCCAGCTCTGGATAAATATTCTGGCTGTGAAGAATTTCCTTGGTATTTTGATGGGTATTGCAATCTGTATATTGCTTTTGGTATTATGGCCATTTAAACAATATTGATTCTGCCTGTCCATGAACATGGGAAGTCTTTTCATCTTCTGAGGTCCTCTTCAATTTCTTTATTCATTCTTCTATAGTTTTCATTGTAGAGGTCTTTCACCTCCTTGGTTAGATTAATTCCTAGGTATTTTATTCTTTTTGAAGCTATTGAAAATAAAATTATTTTCCTGATTTCTTTCTCAGCAGATTCATTGTTGGTATATAGGAAAGCTATTGATTCTTGTATGCTGATTTTGTAACCTGTTACTTTCCCAATTTGTTTATTAGTTCTAGCAGTCTTTTGGTGGAGTTTTGTTTTGTTGTCTTGATCTTCTATGTATAGGATGATATTATCTGCAGACAGTGATAATTTGATTTCTTCCTTTCCTATTTTTCTCCCTTTTATTTCCTTCTCTTGACTAATTTCTTTATCTAGGATTTCTAGCACTGTAGTAAATAGGAGTAGTGAGAGTGGACATCCTTGTCTTGTCCAGATTTTATAGGAAATGCTTTAGTTTTTTCTCCCATTTACTATGAGACTTGCTTTGGATTTTTCATGCATAGCCTTTATGATGTTGAGGTAGGTTGCTTCTGTCCCTTGTTTCTTTAGTGTTTTTATCATGAATGGGTGCTGAATTTTGTTGAAGGCTTTCTCTTCTCTGCATCTGTTGAGATGACTAAGTGATTTTTGTCCTCATTTCTATTTGTGTGATGAATTACATTTATTGATTTGCATATATTAAACCATTCTTGCATCTCTGGAACAAAACCAGCTTGGTCGTGGTGTACAATCTCCTTGGGTGTACACAGTTTGCCAATATTTTGGTAAGTACTTTTGCATCTAAGTTCATCTGGGATATTGGTGTGGAGTTTTCTTTTCTTGATATGTCCTTATCTGGTTTTGGTGTGAACTCCTGTTACAATTTAGGTGTAGGTCTTATTCCATGATATTAGATTATGGATATTCTGTAGAAAGTCCAGAACTAAAGTAGCAGTGGCCTTGCTCATTTTGTGGGCAGGGAGGGGCTTCTTCAGTTCTTCCCAGCACCTCTTTGCAAATTTCCCTTCTCTATGCAGCCTTCACAGGGAAATGGGTTAGTAGGTAAGAATCGCTTGCTTTGCTGCTCTGGTGAGCCTGTGGTTGAGGGATATGTCAGACCTGCTATATACGCTAGAAGCCTTAAGTTCAGAGTCGTCATGGACCACTCACACCCTCTCAGTATCTGCTTTGTTGCTTTTAAATATCATCTGTCTCAAAGCTTGCATTTCCTACTTAGGTGGAAGAACAGGGACCGTATACCCTCCCCTGTAGGACAACTAAAGCTTGTAGGCTAAATACATGAAACAATGATCTTTTTAAAGACACTGGATGCTAGGCAACAGAGAACAATGGTCTCAGAGAAACCAAACAAGGTACACGCAACACTAACCTCGAGCACAGAGAAGAAGCTCCAGGGACGTGCAGAGTGTCCTCTGGAGTCTTCAGCAGAGCACTGTGATTAGTGCCTCATGTAAAGAACCTGCCAAAGCTAATAAAAGAAGTACCTGAAAAGCTCAGTGGTAACAGCTCCTGGCAATCACAAAGGGCCTGTCAGACTGTGTGTTCTTACTGACCACTGGGAAACTTCATTCACGATGCGTTAGGAAGAACACTCAGGAGGGCCTTGCCTCTGTTGTGTGGAGTATGGAATGATTAGCACTAGATCAAATAGTATTCTGCTGCCATCTAACAGATTTTAAAAGTGATACCAAAAATATCCAACTGTCTCTAAGTAACTTAGCTGCATCCCAATAGAAAGCTCAAGAATATTTATAGGACTATGAAAATATCTAGTTCCCCCAAAAGTAAAATTCACAATGTCTGGCATCCAATCAAATATGACCAAGCATGTTAAGTTAGCAAGCAGAAGAAGATGCAATCCTGAATGAGGAGAGAAGGCAATCTACTGAAATCAGCACGGGCGGACACAGACATCTGCATCAGCCGACAAGGCCATAAACCAGCTATTGCAACTGTAGTCCACGTGTTCAAAAAGTTTTGTGGAAGCATACAAGAAAATCTTAAAAACAAAATCGAACTGCTAGTGATGAAAACAAAAATGTCTGAGGTGAAAAATGTGTTGGGTGGAATAACAGCAGACAGGAACCTGCAGAAGGAAAGCTGCGTGCATCTGAAAACAAAGCGATGGAGACGGTCAAGGTCCGGAGAGCAAGTGAGGCAGCGTCAGGGGCTGTGGGGCCGCTGCATCAGATGTGCCTGAAGATGGGGAGGGGCACAGAAAAAGTGCTGGAAGAAATAGTGACTATTTTAAAATCTAAAGATCCAAAAAGCTCTGCTAATTCCAAGTACAAGAAATATGAAAAAAATATTACCTCTACCCATAGGAATCATCATCTTTGTGGAGATTCTTAACTACAAATTGAATGGTTTTGTTTGTTTGCTGTTTTGTTTGTTTGTTTTTGGTACCAGGGATTGAACTCAGAGGCACTCTACCACTGAGCCACCTCTCCAGCCCTATTTTGTATTTTATTTAGAGACAGGATCTCATTGAGTTGCTTAGCACCTCACTTATTGGTGAGGCTGGCTTTGAACTTGTGATCCTCCTGCCCCAGCCTCCCGAGCATCTGAGATTACAGACGTGCACCACCGTGCCCGGCCTCAATGTTTTGTTACTAACAAAGGCTAGGATTATTCAGATGATATATTTCTTCTGCAGCAAGTTTTGGTAGTTTGCATTGTTTCAGGAATTTATTTGTCAGTGTAATTGAAGTTTTTGATCTGGTGAATTCTATCAAGTTAGAAAAGAAATAAATCACACTAATTCTGTACCAACACTTCCAGAAAAATGGAAGAGGAAAGAATACCTCTCAACTTACTGCATGGTTCTAGGGTGGGGAACAAAGTAAAGATCCACATGTAGATGGACAGCTGACTCTGCAGAGATGCTAAGGCAGTTCTGTAGAAAAAGATGTAACCAGCTGCTGGTGCCAGAGGAGTCGGACATGCAAATGCACAGCATGACTGAGATTCACATCTTACGCCATATGCATAACTCACAAGAATCATAGGCCTGCAGAAATTCTAAAACTGAAGAACTTCCTGAAGGAAAAAATTGGAGAGATCTTTGTAACTTTGGGTTATGCAAAGATTTATTGGAATACCAAAAGCATGATCTATAAAATAAGCTCCCCAAATGATAAACCATATTTCATGGAAATGAAATATTTCTGCTCTTTGAAAGATACTGTAAAAAACATGAAAAGACAAGTCACAAGCTGGAAAAAAATTGCAAATCATAAATCTCATAGAGAGGGTATATCCAGAGTCTATGAGGAACACCCAAAACTTCATATTAAGAAAACAAAAAACTTAATAAAAAATGAGAAAATAGTTGAGCAGACACTTCACTGAAGATACCTTATGTGGAATAAGGACATGAAAAGATGCTCGATGTTGTTAGTCATTACTACAAACCTACTTTAATGACTAATACACTTTAGTCTGACTGGTCATACAAAATGTTGGTAAGAAGGTGGAGGAGCTGAAATCGATGGTGCAAATGCAAACTGGGGCAACCGTTTTAGAAGGAAGTTGGGCAGCTTCTTTAAAAATTAAATATCTACCCTGTGTTCGATCCTCAGCACCACAAAAAAAAAAAAAAAAGAAAACATATTAAACATTTAGCCAGGCGTGATGGTGCATGCTTGTAATCCCAGTGACTCAGGAGGCTGAGGCAGGAGGATATCAGGCTCAAAGCCAGCCTCAGCAATTTAGTAAGGCTGTAAGCAACCTAGTGAGACTTTGTCTCAAAATGAAACTAAATAAATAAATAAAAAGAGCTAGGATGTGGCTCAGTGGTTAAGCACTGTCGGGTCCAAACCCTGATACCAAAAAAAAAACAAAAAAGAAAAATTAGAATCTACCCACCATATTATCAAAGTATTGTCCTCCTCCTTTGAAGTTAAAGCATATGTCCATACAGAGAGTTGTACACAAATATTTAAGACAGCTGTTTGTAATAGCCAAAGCCAGGGAAGAATCTAGATGTCCATCAATGGTGAATGGACAGACATCTGTGTTAGAGCCTGACAAGGGAACAGTGCTCAGAATAAAAAGAAATGAGCTCTGAATAAATACGAGTGTATCAAAGCAGTCGTGCTGAATGCGAGGCCAAATCCTAAGAGGAGCATGTGCTGAATAATCCTGTTGACATGAAACTCTAGAAAATGCCACCTCTCCACAGTCCTGGGAAGAGATCAGTGGTTACAAAACAAAGCAGCGAGGGAGGAGGAGATTGCAGAGGAGTCAGAGGATGCTTGTGGGTGACTGACACACCCACTCTCTTGACGACGTTGGAGGTTTCCTGCATGCATACGTGTGTCAAAACCTGTCAAGTTGTACACTGAAGTATATGCAATTTAGAGTACGTTAATTGTGACTCAATAAAGCTATTAGACACCTGCTACCTCTTTTAATTCTGCTTATTTTCATTTCCCACTGCCTGAAATTGAACCTTAATTAAACCTGTGCTTTGTGTTCCCTAATTTGTCTCAGGAATTTAACTTGTTTAAAATTCTAAAAATCAATGACCTCAGCTCAGACAGTTCTTAGAGATGTTACCTGTGCCACTTAGCTGTTGATTAAGAATTTGTCTCTAGTTCAGCTTTCCATGGTTATAAACTTTTCACATCAAACTAAGCAAAGAGCTATCACTCAATCACAATAGAAATCAGGTTAGGTCCGTACCTTCCTAGGAACAGAGAGGCACCACATTGTACTGATTATATAGGCAGCAGGAAGGTCCTGTGAGTTGCTTTCATTCACTCATTCCTGCTTTCATCCATTCCAGAAAGAGATGGTTGCTGAGTGCCTGCTATACGCTGGGCCCAGGGATAATACTGAGCTCCTAACACACACTGGGTAGGCACCATGTTCAATATTTATTTATTTATATTTATTTAGCCCCTAAAAAAAACTCTTTCATGTATTTGTTATTGACAATTTATATATTAGTAAAGAGAGGACAAGAGTGTTTAAACCCTTGTCTAATTTTAGTCAGCACACAGGAAGTCTTGGAATAGTGATTTTTTTCTACACACATATAAAACTCTCTTCCTCCTAGTCATCTCCAGGTCTTTCTCTGATTCTCTGGGAGTGAAAAGCACTGTCCCTCACACTCACACACCGTTTCTATACAGCCGTGACAACTCTCTATTCCTGTCATTCCATTCCCACTCCCCAGGACTAGTTTCATCCATTTTATACTCTAGTTTCAAAGTTTCGTGCTAGCTTCCTAACTTCGGTGAAATGAGGATCCCAAGGATATAAAGTAGATTGGTTAGCAAAAGTCAATAATGCACTTCAAAGGGATGGGGATACATAAATTGAAAAACTGTTATTCTTCCTGTAATACAAGAATTGGTTGAAATGTTGAATTTCCATTAAAACCTTTCACGGGTAAAATGGGTTATTGCCAAAGAAAAGTAAACCACTAGTGGTTCAGTGTGTGGTGAGGATTTCTAAAATAACACCTGAACAGCAGGAGGTGCAGGTATTTTTCAAAGTGAAATAGGGCTGGAAGCAAAGGGGTCATGCACCTTGCGTTAAGGTGAGACATAAGTTATGCCCCATGGGCTGTTCAAAGGGGCAGGCAGCTGTGAGGAAGGGGAAGCTGGCATGCAGCCACACGACATATGCCTTGATTTCATTCCTGGAGCCAACTGAGCACACAACAGACGGCCTCTTACTTTGATGAATGATCAGAAGGGAAGTCCATGGATGCCACAGAGTAGCAACGTAGAAGTGCTTTCAGGGGACCACATGTCAAGGAATGCTCCAGATGGGATGGCTATCTCCCTCTTGTCACTTTCAGGTCAAAATCTATCAAGAAATTGCATCTAGGATGGGTGGTCAGAAAGGAGACAAATAGGATCGGTGGGCCATGGGTGGGATGTGTGTCAGCTGCTTCACAGGCACAGGGACACACATTCCTCCTTCCCAGAACCCTTGCCCCGTTTCTACTCCCAGAAAGTCTGTCCTGCTCCTCTGACACCCTGAGCCCGTCAGTCCTGCAGAACTCCGCTTAGATTCCAACCTCTTCCGATCTCATAGCCCATGCCCACAGCTCCTTCTTTATTCCCAGTTTACTCAGTTTGTACCAACCATTATTTCATTAACCCGCAACGAATACTATACACACAATCATTTTTAGAGAAAAATACATTCCTAGCTATTAGCAGCTTGAGGTCTGAGATTATTTTTGACCCCATTAAATTTCTCCTGCCTAACACAGTACTTGGATCACAGAAGATATAATGACGATCTTCTTTGTATCAATCAAGGCCATAAGATATCTTGTCATAGTTTAAGTTAAAAAAAAAAATCTTTAGCCCTTGGAGAGTTTTAAGAAGTGCTGCCCTTGGAGAAGTGCTATATGGGGTGCTTAGACTTCTTAGAAATTATTACAATATTCATAGCAGGTATTTAATGTCCAATTGCCAAGAGTCCATACAAAGACCAGATATTCGATGAGATGCTGGAAATAAATTGCTCCAGACGAGGGGCAGTTGACATTGTTGACCTTCCTGTTACTCTTGATTAGGTCATCATGTTCGTCAGGACTTCTTTGGTTGCCAGTGACAGACATCAACTTGCCTGGCTTGTGCAGAAATGAGTTCCTTCACTCACAAAGCTCTAGAGCATGCTTGAGCAATTCACAGAACTGAAAGAGGAGATTGAAAAATGTAGAGGGTTGGGTCTGTTAGCCAGAGACTTAAAGCCTCAGGACTCTTCTGTCTCCATATGACAGTTGTCTTCACTTGGCTACATTCAGCAAACACATTTTCTCCACTATCTGCAAGCAGCCCCAGCTTCATGCCCTCCTGTCTTGGAAAGCTCAGCTTATATTATTCCCAAGCAAGGGTTGTGATTGACATTTCTTAGGTCAAGTGCTCATCTTTGATCTACTCACTGTGACTAATGAGATGAAACATTCTGACTGGGTAGATCTGAGCTGCCCACCTTTCTACCCTGTGGCCAGGGGACAAAACTTGTGATAGGAAAGAAGGAAGAAAAAGATTTCCGGTCCAAGGAAATGGTGGCATGTGTGATTGAAATATGAGGAAGAGTTCAAATTGGGGAAGGCAGGCAGGCAGGCGAGAGATCAAATTAGGAGGGAATTGTGTAGCTTGGCTTATGTGAGCATTGTGAGACATCTCCTTGGGCCAGGCTGGGACATTGCATGCTCACTTCCTGGATACCACATCCATCTAGAAGTGATCAAATATCCCTGGATTCTGTGGCCAAGCAAGTCTCTAGGATGTCCTGGAACCCTTGAATTAAGTCTACTGAGGAAGAAAATGGGGAATTTTGATAACAGTGGTTGGTAGGATGGTTGCAGAAAGAACTATAATTTGTTACCTAGAAGGTTCTTGAAATTCTACAGAACTGACACACAGATCGCATGAAGATTGCTAAGGAAACGAGTGTCACAGAGAAAACATTCCCTTTGAACTGTCATACTAATTGCGTGTTTGCTGGAGAAGTGTAAAGGTAAACCCAAGGGACAGGCCTATTTATTTATTTGTTTGTTTGTTTTTTGGTTCATATTTCCTAAAGGAATTTCTTGTCACTGTCACATTAAAAGATACCTAAAATGCCCAATCCCAGTGACTCAGAATGCTGAGGCAGGAGGATCAAGTTCAAGGCCAGCCTGGAAACTTAGTAAAACCCTGCTTTGAAATAAAAGAAAAATAAATAAAAGAAAAAGGCCAGGACAGCTCAGTGGCAGAGTGCGTAGCATGCACGAGACTCTGGGTTCCATCACCAGGAGTGTTGGAAAAAAATGGCTAAAATTCTAAAGAAAATATAAATTGGTTCACAAAACATTAAGACAGTTCTACTGCTTGTAAAATCTATTTTGCAAAGACAAAGATCATGCCAAACTGACTGAAGACCATGGCTGCGACCATTAACGCCTGGGGGTGCATAGTTATAATTTCTCTGTGAAAACAACAGGCATCTAAGCATGCTAGCTTCTCAGCGTATTCCAGGAACAACATTTATGGAATTAGGTCTTACATCCCCCTGGAGACGGACTGCACTCTGGAGAGTACCTGGGCCACAGTACGGAGCTGCTCTGTTGTCTTCACTCTTCTTGTTGGCTTCCTGGAGAGAATCTCTTGCTCCAAGTTCGTCATTCCACAGCAGTGTGTCAGCTGAGATGGTTTCCAGCTTGTGGACACATGTTCACAGTGCAGGGGGCAGGGGATAGGCTATGCGGGTCCGTCTTATCTGAATAGGCCTCCCAGGAATGGATCAGGTTGGGTTCCACTTCTTTCCTCCCCGGCACCCGCTGCCAGAGGTCTTTTTCACAGCTTCCTTCATTCTCACAGTAACCCAGAGTTTTCCATCTGAAAAGGATTCTATTCAGACCTTTTGGCTTAACTAGTTTCTAAGAAAGTTGAATGTCCACCCACTACCTGCATCTTTTCCTTCTGGATCTGTGAGCCGGGAGACCCAGCTGGTATTAAATAACTACTCATTTATCAAACAATGATCCGTCCGCGGGCCTCTCCATGCTGTGATTCATAGGCTACGAAGGAGAGCATGTACACGGCCGGCCGCATTTGTCTTATCAGTCAAGATTAACGACAGGAATGTCTCATTTAAGAAAAGTATTCAAGAACCAGAACTCATGATTGATTACTAATTATAGAAAGATTGAAAAGGGTTATAATCCTTAAGCTTTGGTTTAAAAGCATCTCAAATTTCCATGAAGTGACCTCCAAATTACTAAAAAAAAAAACCTTGTAAGGAAGTTGAACTGAAATGAACTATTTCTGAACCCCTTTCCCATTCCTTCAGAGAAAATAGGTATTTTTTCCATAATGTGAACAAAACTCCCTGCAATGCATCTCCCCACTTCCTTGATTGAAGTATACATAAGTTGTAGTTATACAACCTAATATTCTCCAAGTGAACATGCCCATGTAATGGGGATCCTGTCAGGAACAAGAAATCATCAGAATCGCTAGGACCCCTTCCTTTATTCATATGCCTCTCCCTAGTCAAGGATAACAACAATTCTAACTTGCACTACCATAGGTCATTTTGGCTGGGTCTCACATCACTGTATCTGTTCAATATATACTCTTTTGTGTCCTGTCTTTCACTCAGTGTTGTAGTGAGTGAGATTCATCCATGTTGACACATGTCAGTGTAATTTAATAGTTTGATTAATGTTGTTATTTAGTACTCTGTTCTATGTGTAGAGCCCGATTTGTTTATCCATTCTGCTATTTGATGGACATTTAGCTTATTTGCAATTCTAGTTGTCACAAACAATTCTATCAACTCTCTTAGTTACCAAATATATGTACTTCTGCTGGCATATACCTAAGACTAGAACTGTTAGGTCATAGGTAATAAAGAAATCTTATTTTTTTGTGGAGCTGAGGATTGAGCCCAGGGCCTCCTGCATGCTAGGCAAGCAGCTCTGCCACTGAGCTACACTCCCAGCCCCAGCCATAAGAAATACATATGTTCATCTTTAATAAATAGTATCAAACAGTTTCTAAATTTATGTACCAGTATACCATCCTACCAGTGCTGGATGAGAGTCCTGTTTACTCAACGTCCTTGCCAACATGTTCTGGTGGTTGGGTAGTAGGCTTACACTGAGTTTCAGTTGTATTTCCCTGAAGAACTTGTTAATTTTGAGCAAATTTTAATATGCTTATTCACCATTTGAATCTTCTCTTTTTTGATGTCCTGGTTCAAGTCTTTGCCTTTGTCTTATTATCAGTGCTTTTTATTTTGAAAATGAATCCTTAGAAATATGTATTGCAAATATCTGTGCCTACTTTGTGGATTATTCTTTAATTTTTTATTAGTTCATATTAGTTATACCAAGTAGTGGGTTTCATTGTGTTATATTCATATATGCATATGATATATGTTAATCATGGTATTTCTGGATAGTCAGAATTCTTCATTATTAACCTTCATCATTGGTTCTTAGTGCTGTTTTAAGATCTAGTTTGTAGTTGTAATGATTAAATTTATTATAAATTCTTCTGGATGGTAGTATATATTCAGAACTGCACATGAGCCTTTAAACTCAAGGTTTTCCTGTGCTTCATAAAATGACAAAAAAATTTATTCATGTTAAGCAGCAAGCAGCTCAGTTTCTCACAAATGACTAACTATAATCTTGGCCTGTTTGTGAAGTTTATATCCTTATTAAATATATATCCTTTTGTGTCTTGTTTCTTTCATTCAACATCATATTAAGTGATATTTAAGCATAGTGTATTAGCTTTGTGTTTCTGTAACCAATATACCTGACAAGAACGAGGTTATTTTGGCTCAGGGTTTCAGAGGTTCAGCTCATGGTCAACTGACTCCATAGCTCTGGGCCCAATGTGAGGCAGAGCATCATGGTGGAAGGACATGGTAGAAGAAAGCCACTCAGTTCATGATAGGCAGAAAACAGAAAGAGCTCGAGTGCAAGGAGCCAGGGATAATATAACCCCAATGGCACACTCAAATGACCTAATTTCTCCAGCTACACCCTGCCTGCCTGTAGTTACCACCCCTTAATCCATTCAAATTATTAATCCATCAAATGGATCAATCTACTGATTAGCTTTCCTAATCGAATTACTTCACCTTTGAACATTCCCGCATTGTCTGACACATGAGCTTTTAGGGAACACCATATATACAAACCATAACATTCCATCCCAGCCTCCAAAAGCTCATACCCATCTCACAATACAAAATACATTTAGTTCATTTCCAAAAGTACTCATTCCAGCACTGCCCAAAGTCCAACACCAAAATCTTATCTGAGACTCAAGGCAAACTCTTGCTGTAAGCCTCTCCAAAGATCAAAAGCAAGTTACATATACCTAATATATAATGGCACAGAGTAAACATTTCCATTCCACAAGGGAGAAATGGAGGCACAGAAGGAAGCAATGGGACCAAAGCAAGATCAAAATCCAGCTGGAAAAAGTTCTATAGCTCTGTGTCCATCATCTCATGCATATAGCATGTGATGCTCTCTCCAAAGGATTTGTGTATCTCCACCCCTATGGTCTTGCTGGTTGCAGCCTACCTGGCTTCTCTGTTAGCTCATTTCTGTTCATTTCTGCATCTTTCCTCAGCAGATGTTCCATATTATTGGAATTTCTTAATCTTGGGGTTTCCATTACAACTTTGGCTTCCTTCTCACATCTTCATTTATCACCCTCTCAGGGGCTGCCTGTGGGATTCTGACCCTGCTGCTCTTTGGCCTCCCAGGCTTTCCTTTGAAATCTCAATGGAAGCATCCATGATACCCCAACTCCTGCATCTTGTATTTTTGCCAAATCGTAGCACATGGATAATACCAAGGTCTGCCATTATCTTGGAAATAACTAGGATTCCTAGGATCGTGGCTGCAGTGACCTATGAGTGCCTGGGCATCTGAGCACAGTGAAACAACTTATTTGCCCCCCACTCCATGCAAGAAGGGTGCCCTCATTGTCTCTTCTCAAAGGAATTTTTACTCTTGAGCCTGTGGTGGATATGGTATTGCCAATTCCCAAAATGCCCTCAAGCCACTTTCCTATTGTCTCTGTAAAATACTTACCATTTCTTTAGTGGCTATAATCTCTTCAACAACCACAACTTCCTTGGCCCCAGTTTTACTTGCACTTCTCTGTCCAGATGACTGTTTATTCACATCTTTCTGTTATGTTTTCTGCTCCTGATTATCACAGTAAACTTGGATAAAAGCTACCAACAATATTCTCGCTACATCCTGAATACTGTAGTGCCTTGATGTTTCCTCTGCCAGATTAATTAGACCACCATGTTTAAATTAAGCCTCACAAAAAGCATCAGGACATGAGAAAAATGTAGACAACTACTTTGTTAGAATGTAACATTAATGGCTTCTAGTCTAATATCCAGTAGAGTACTCCTTTTCCTGTGATACCTCATGAGCCCAGTCTTTACTGTCCCCATTCCTTTTAGCATTCTGGTCTTCTAGTGATTCTACCACTAGAATCACCCATTAGTCTCTGCTTACAACATTCTAAGGTCTCTGTAGTCTACATTTCCAAACTGTTCCAAACTCCTCCTGCAAACCAAATGCTTACAAACCACATAGTCAGGTTAGTAACAATAGCATGCACTTCTTTGTTTGTCAGCTTTGTGTTGCTGTGACTAACTTTTGGGGGACATCTGATATCCAAACCATAACACATGATGATACATGTAACTTTAGCTTTATTATTGCCATTATTATTTAATATTCTATTATACACATGGAGGAAAATTTATTTAGCCATTCTGTCGTAGGTGGACATTTGAGATTTTCAGTTAGACTCAAGAGCTGTCAAAACAAAGGACTCATCTGAACCCAGAAGTACTTCTCATATTAAAACATTATTTCACAGTATCCATGTTCAGGCTAGGGTAAGACTGTCATATCCTTAAGTTTCTAGACAAAGTCTGCCCTGGAAATGTGGTGTGACACCAGATGAGAGAATACCAAGAAAGGGCTGACCAACAAGTCAAGGCCTCCATCTAGCAGTATTACTAGGGACCTTGGAAATAATTATACTTCCCACTCAAAAAGTAGGAAGGAGATGGGGAGGTAGAAACTGGGCCACATGTCACAGCATCTACTTCAAAACTACATGCACATGCACCCACATACACACTTTTCCAAGAAAATACTTAAGCCACCATTTGCCAAAATCCATGAGGTCACATTTCTTCATTATATGGTGGCAAAAACAAATTGTCATGGGACAACTAGGAACTTTACAGAAAAAGTTTCTTACTGTATCACAAATGACAATAAATATAAATAAAGTAGCCAATATTTAAAAACTCAAATTGTCAAGGACTTATCTATTTCTGCTCCTAGGTACTAAGTTAAGCCTCACAATTTTTCCCACTTCCTCTACAAAATCCCAAGAGAGGCTTTCACATGTACAAAGAAGGCTCATGTATCTCTTTGACAGCCCCCTTTTCAAGGCACCCTGCAGTTGCCTGTCCTGCCAGAGTCCCACCCTACCAGGCCAAGCAGTCTATGAGAGTGGACATTTTCGTCTTTAGAACACTGGAATGTGAGACGAGGGGAGGAGAGAATTGTTTCCTATTCTGGATTGTGTTTTGTTACCAGGCTTCACAGCAGCTCTGCTTATGCCTGGGGTCCCCACAAATCTTTTTAGGAAACAGATCTGTTTGTCACAGTTTTGGTCTCTAATACTCTCTACAAGAAGGCTAAAAGCCAGCTCGTGAGATCCAGTGGAAAGGAAGACATCACGCCATTACCCTGGCCATTGTCACCTTGCGTTCTACTCTAGTATGTAACTCCTCTCCTGCTTTCCAGATGAAGCCTACACACAGGTAAATTCATGCGGATAGTTGCGGAGATCACACGGATTATCTCCACAAACCATCAGATTATGGATCTCACTTTGGGTTCACACTATGAGCAGAGACTTTCAGAATATTTGTGACTGACATATTTGAGACATGTAGTTGTATACAACATTGGTCAAGTGCTGACTACATGCCAGGCACCATTCTAAATGCTTTACATGTATTTGCTTATTTAATTCTAATAACTGGATGAGGTAATTACTATTATTATCCTCGCCTCTAAGGAAATTTAGGCTCAGGAAGGCTGTCTAATTTTCCCAAAGCATAGAGTTACTGAGTGGCAGAACTGGTATGTGGGCTGCAGAGCCAACTCTATTAATTATAGGTGTTAATAGATAGCTAGTCAAAAGGTTGGTAAAGGCATGGAATCATAAAAATCATACCTAATGCATTGATATCAACTGAACCGTGTCCCCCCTTCAGTTCAGATGTTGAAATCCTGGCCCCTTCTACCTCAGATTGTGGGTGCATTCAGAGATAGGGCCTTTCAACTGGTAATTACTTTAAAATGAGGTCACTGGAGTGGACCTTAATTCAATACAACTTCTATTATATGAAGACATTAGGATACAGGCACACACAGAGGGAAGGCCATGTGTACACACAATGAGAAGATAGCCATGCGCAAACCAAGGAGAGAGGCCTCAGAAGAAACTAACCTTGTCAAAACCTTAACGTCTTGAACTTCTAGCCTCTGGAATCATGAGAATATAAATGTTTGTTGTTTAAGGACCCATCCTGTGGCCCTTTAAATGGCAGTTCTACTAATAAATACATTTAGTTTAGGTTAACATATTAAACTTCATTCATTTGCCAATATTTTGACAGAAAGCCAAGGTCTATTTTGAATGGCGAGCCACTGATTGGAATACCAAAATTTCTCACATATCAACCATATCCACAAACCACACATAGTGTTATCTAAGATTTTCACTTGGAGTTTCTTTCAGGTAGAGAAAGAACTTAGAGATATCTCGAAACAACTCACATGAAGAATTTTAGGTTTATATTACTTACTTTCATATGCTTTTAGACCTGACTCTTTTCTAATTCAGCAATCATCTTTTAGCAAGTTATTTTTATCAAGTTTTTGTAAAGCTCTCGTAGAAACTGTTGATTTCTCCAATATATCTTTCATCATCTTCTATGGTTATACTTTTTATTCAGAATGTCTTTCAAAGACCTATGTGCTGTAAGTGTGGTCGCCAGGGAGGCACTATTGAACAGTAGTGGAACCTGTAAGAGGTGGGGCCTAGTGGAAGATAGTTGGTCATTTTGGGACCCCAGGCAGCTCCTCTTGCTCTCTGTTTTATTCCTGGCCATGAGAGGCTCAGTCTTACTCTTACATATGCTCCTGCCCTGAAGTACAGCCTCACCACAGGCCAGAAAACATGGATTGAAACCTCCCAAAACTGTGAGCCATAATAAAACTTTCCTCTTAATAAATTGATTATCTCAGGTATTTTTATATTGACAGAAGTCTGACTAACAAATATACTATTTAATTAAATAATGTAAATGAATGAAGAGTATAACTGATATAGTTTTTTAAAAACCAAAAACTTACTCTTGATATAATCCAGTTTGTGGGCTGTGAGCTAAACAGGCAAACTAGAGAGTGTCCTACTAACTGCAGACTTTGGTAAGCTATGGGTGTCAGTGAGTATGTTCAACAAAGAATCTAGTGATTCAGTTAGGGTAGCTTTAAAAACCTTGTTCTGTATTTAGAAGTGATAACATGACATTTCCAGGAGAAATCCTGTTTGGGAAACACCTCACAAGTGCTCTAATTTGGAGAGTCATGAAACATTGCTTCAGATGTATTAAAATGCAGGTGATACTTATAGGTCTTTCAGGTTGTGTTTATTGTGTTGCTCAAATTTCTAAACTTTGGTTTCTTGTTCTATCAAATATTGAAAGAAATATGTTAAATTCTCCAATATGTATCTGTGGATGAATTTATTTTTTCTTTTAGTTCTGTATGATCATGCTTTCTGTATAGATATATTGTTAGATAATACAGAAATTTAGAATTATTACAACTCCTTGATGTGCCAGCATTACAGAACGTGTCTCTGTACCGATGTCATTCTTCTCACAGTCTTTTTTGAGGTTAATATAGCTATACCAGCTTTATTCAGGTTATTTGCATGGTATATGTCTTTGCGCCTTTTTTATTTCCAATGTTTTGTATTGTATACTTAAAGTATATCTCTTATAAGTAGCATAGAGTTGTGCATGTGTGTTTTAGTACAAATGTGATGATTTTGGTCTTCTAAGTGGAATAGTAGTCCATTTATATTTAATACACTTATTGGTACAGTTGGAATTTAAAACTACCACTTTACTGCTTGGTTTCTGTTTGTCTTTTTGTTAGTTACTTATATTCATTATTTTTAGTTGTTTCTAGATTATCTTTACTGATTTATCTTCCAGTTCACACACTCTGCCTTTGGCTGTGTCTAATTGGCTCTTAAACTCACATATTGATTTTTTAAAATTCAGTTATTGTACTTTTTCTTCTATAATTATTCTCAATTATTTTTACAAATTCTAGTTCTCAGCCAAAACTCTTCACCTTGCCCTCTATTTTCTTTAAAATATTAGTCATAGTTATTTAAAAGTCCATGACTGACAACTCTAGTAAATATTTCTTCTATATATCTGTTTCATTTTTTTCTTAAGAGTTTTCTTCATTTTTGATCATTTAGTCTTGCCTCCTGGAATGTATGGCAGCATTGTTTAAATCCTAATATGGTATTGTAAAATATTTTGGAGCTACCTTGAAGTTTTGATGATGCTATTATCTTCCTCTAGAGAATGTTTAGTTTGCTTTTGGTGCACTCTTAGCCTAGAAAGGTCTCTTTAATATCAAGGATCAAGCAAGCATGAGGATTTGTTTCAGTGTCTGTAAGAGCTAACCCTGTTCACTCTTACTCCTAAATTGTAGCCCTGAAGGAGTCCTAGCTGAACATCCCGGCTGTCTGCCAGTTCCTTAACACATTCCCAGATTTCAACATCTCATTTCTGTCCCCTCTTTCCATAGGACTGTTATAACGTTCCCTGGGATGATTTCTCTATATCTTGGCTTCTTTTAGTTTAGGAAATATCTTGATGGGAAAAGAAGCACCAAGTGTCTGCTACATCCATTTTTATTTTTTATTTTGAGACAGGGTCTCACTAAGTTGCTGAGATTAGTCTTGAACTTGCAATCCTCCTGCCTCGGCCTCCTAAGCTGCTGGGAGCACCATCACTGGCTGGCTCATCTTTTTAAGAATCTTGAATTCTAAGTTTCTGGTTGCCTTATAACTCTCCAATGCCATCAAAATGATTTTTTAAGTTTATCCAGCTTTTCAGGTTGTATTTGCTGAGTAGACTTTTAAAAGTGTAAGTTCTTGTCCAAAATTATATACATTTTAAAATTCTGCAACATTTTGCCCTATTGCTTCCAAAAGATATGGTTATTTACATTCTAATAACTAGGCTTAGTTTTAAGGGAATATCTATAACTTCATATTTTTTTAATGTAAGAAGTAACAGGAAAATATTTTTATCCTGGAGAAGATTTTTCCACAACCATCCAGCCATAAAATTTTATTAATGGAATTTTTACTTTATTCTTCACACACAGCAAAAGATCTCTTTGGGTTTGATTCAAAATATATCAGATTTCATCCATAAAAATCTTTCATTCCTAGAAATATGTTTCAGTTTATATCAGAAAGGGAGTTCCCATGAAATTCATGTTGTAACTTTAAATTCAATTTCTTCAAAAATTGCTGAAATAAAGGTCTGAAGAGAAAAGCCTAGCAGAACAGTTCCTTAGACTTACACATCGTGCGACGTGACAGCCATCGTGCATCTTCTTTAGTTACCTGTTAGGAATGCACCATTTGGATATTTTCAAAAGGGTCACTACCAGCTTGGTTCAGCTCACAAAAGACAGAAAACAACCTAGGTTTTGCACTTTGGAATGACAGGACCAAATTCTGTGTGGCTACTTCTTTAAAAAAGCTGTAAGAATATGGGGTGGCCTAGGGGCTCTTAAACCAGGGAGGCCAACTTCAAATTACCAGACACGTCTATTATGAAGTGTTGAAAGGAGAAAGAAAAACAAATAATAAAGTTACAAAATAAAGTTTATTTTATCAAAATTAAAACTGCTTCCCTTCCTCCAGTGCAGAGAGACCTTGAGAAGAATTGTTCTGGTATTACACTGCTGTAATCCCTTAGCGCTAGGCCCACAGCAGGAGTACCTGCTACAGACGAAATTGTAGGGTTAGGAATGTTCACAGTTCAGCGACCTGATCGGCTGACTGTTCCTTGGGGATTTAGAGTCAAATCTTTATACATCAAAATGGGAGCAAAGAAAGGAAAATGGTTCATAAAGAGAGTCCCAGAGCATGTATTATTGAAATAACAGATGGAAATATTACATTTTTGAGACATTCTTTTAATAAAGTCTTTTGAAGTGTATTTGGGTAGGGATAAGCTAAGCCAAAAGTGGAGGAGAGAAAAGGTTTTATTTTCAGACATTGGTGTCAGCAGAGTACAAAGATAGCACTTCCTAAAAAAGACGTATTCCCAAATGTGCTTAGGGCACAATATGTTTGCAAAGTTTCTACTTCATAGAAAAGTCCCGAGGGAGAAAGAATTCACAACACACTTGATAGTGCTGCTCGGTCTATATGCAGGATCTCCCAAATCTTGACCTCTGACATCTTTGACTAGGGTGTGTGAATTTTCCATGTCTTGAAACTCAAGCCAAGTCTCAGGACATTGTCTCAAAAAAAACATTCCTTACCTCGTACTTACCGAGAGTTTGATATGAAATAGGTTGGGATCATGGATCTTATTACACATGAGCAGCATTAACAGATCATCTAGCTGGGATTACAAAATAAAAATGTGAAAATAGAGACATGTAAGGCAAAACAGAAAGCTCAAATAAAAGAAAAAGAAAAAAAAATCCCACATGCTTCATTTTCCTGTACACAGAAGTCTGCACCCAGGATGGAATTCACAGTTCAGAATTATTCTGTTATCAGGAAAGACGCCCCATTACTAAGCCACCAGTTTGAAGTGCTCCACAGTGTGTCCCTGTCATTAGCTCTTAGGACCTGGTCAGTTCCCCTGCTCGTCTCAGCCATAACTGGATCTGCCATCTGATGGTTGATTTACGATTGCCTGGCAGTGGCAAGTTATTCTGGCCAAGGAAAGAGAATTCATAGGAACAAAATTATTTTGACCCTGCATCTAAATATGACCTATATTTGTGACAGATCTGAATGCCATTCCTGCTGAGTCTGTGATTAGGGGGAACAAAAGGAAGACTAGCCTGGGAGAAGGGTTAAGCTGGGATGCAAGAAATGAAGGAACTGCCAGTTTTCTTTCCGGTTCAAGTCCTGGCTCTTGATAGACGTGTGAGTCAGGTGATCCAGGCAACGGTGAGAGTTTGGGGATTTGGTATTTGCACATAAAGTCTAAGCACCAAACAATAGCCAGTTGGCAGAGAACAGAATTCTATGACTTCTGAAAAGCCAGAGTAAATAATCAGATGGCAATCTCTGCCAAAAGAAAGAAAAAGAGACAGCAATTCACTCCCACCCACCAGACGGGTCACAGGGAGTAAAACAGTAAAATGGGATCATTCAGGATTATTTCTAGACATGGCTCCTTGGGTGACAGGACCTGCTTAGGGAATTGACTCAGCGAGCCTCAGAGGCTCAGGGGTTTCAGTAGCAGAAGGAGTCCTGGCAGAGCCATTTCCTGTGCCTCTTTGATCACAGGACTCAGGCTTGGAAAGGTTCTCACCAGCCTTGTGGTTTCCTGGTTGTGCGTCAGTACATTCTGGCTGAAACATTTCACTTCCTTCAGGCCAGACTCTCCACCAGTGGTTCCCAGCTCCCTGTTCAGTCTCTGCAGCTTTGAACTAGACTCCAAGGACAATGCTGGCTGTAGCATGAGCCTCCAGTGGGAGGGCTTGCAGCTGGGGTGCTCCCCCTGCCCCCCTCCTCTGGTGGTCACACCGGAAGCTCACAGAAGCATGGAATGTTAGAATCAGTGAGTGGTTCCCACACGGTCTCTTTTTTAGTGCAGTCTGCAGTGGAAACCACCTGGACAACTGTTTAAAATATAGAGATTCCTGGTTCCATCAGAGTTAATAAACCAGTATCTTTGAGCAAAGACTGCAAGTCTATGTTTTTAAAAATCTCAAGGGCAATTCTGATCTATCTAGTATAACAGCTAATTTCATAAATCATGGAATGCAGGCCCAGAAAAAATAGCTGATGTCACCCAGGTAAAATAGGTACCCCAAATCTCATGTAGTCTCTTTCCATTTTACCATGTTGTTTTTCTTTTCTTTCTCTTTTTTGTCATTCTGCAGTTGAGCTTGGGGCTCATGCTTCCTCACCATGCAAGTTTCCTATATGCTTTGATTCCATGTGTTTCTCTGAAAAGGACCTAGTCTGCTTACTTTGTTGGTTTCAATCCCACTACCCTCCATTCAGGCAGTTTTAGAAAAACATGCAGGTTCAAAACCGCTGTGAGTAAAAGGTCGTGTGCTTGCTCTTGGGGAGAAGGTTTATGTGATGTGACCCAAAGACACTGGCAGTTTGGATAGCTCACAAGTGCAAGCAAGAACTCTCGGGCACTGTAAGGAGGGGATATTGTATAGAATCATTTTTCTAGAACAAGGCTTCTTGTGGGTGACCTGAGGAGTGGTAAAAGTAGGTGGGTTTGAGTAGAAGACTACTAAGTGACCTCCCCGCGCAGAAACTGAAGGTACTGGAAACATGAAATCTCACAACAGATCAGAACCATCATGTGCTGAAAGTAGTACCAGGAATGATTCGCATGCGGTCGTTCTTAGGGTTCTGGCCAGGAGGCACAGGCTAGCTGAACGTAGCCCAAGTGCCCTGCAGTGCAATAGTGCTCGAAGGTGTATGCATAGAAGGAACTTCTCAAAGAGTTCAAGAATAAAATTTTGGTTGACAATACAACTTTGGGAGTCATATACATCTACATTAAATCCCAGATCTACCACCTCCTGGCCGGGTCACTTTCAGAAAATCATGTAGCTTCTTTAAGTCTTAATTTCCTCATTTATCCAATGGCACCTTCCAGGGCTCTTGTGAACGTGCAAGCATGCAGGTGGGGGGCAGGACTGAGGAGGTGCTGGGGTTGTTAAGAAAAGTCTAGGCAGAAGGAACACAGTGGCCCAAGGCATTCCAAGGGAAATCATGTCTAGACTAACCAGCAAGAAAAGAGGAACAAACTAAAAGTATCTGTTGAATAACCTAAACTCATAGGCTGAATTTTGTTACCAAATTCCCAGTCTTGTGCCCACAGAAAAATCCCATCAAATCTGAGAACTACATAAAAATCATTGACCATGGCTAGAATCCATGTGCTGGATTAGACCAATGCAATCAGGGGGTTTTACATGTTTTGTGCACTCCCACATCCAGTGCTTGTTGTGGAATGAATGGGTAGAGTGGCAGGATCCAATAAGAGTTGAAATCTTGAGAGCTTAGCAAGGCAGGAGGCTGATGGGTACATAAGGAACATAAATGCTTCTGTGCCTTCTGCTGGGTTATCCTAAGTGCCACTGCGTCAATCCTTGTGGTCATGACAGCCAAGGGATGAGGTGAGATTCTCCAGGAAGAACAAAGTCAATACCCTGTTGTATTAGTAAGAGGCCCGAAACTCAGAATTGATACTAATGAAATGGGAAGTACTGGTTAAAGAAAATTTCTGATATTCATAACAAATTGCCCAATAAATAGAAGTTACTACTGCTATTATCTGAAATTAGATCACATTGAACTGGGGGTGTGGCTCAGCGGTAGAATGCTGGCCTGGCATGCAGAGGGCCCTGGGTCCATCCCAGCATCGTTAAAAAATAATAAATCAGATGACATGTCAGGAAAGCCAAAAGTTTGTCCTGGTCATTGCCAAAACACTGCTGCGATGTAACAGAGACTTGGTGGATAAGTAAAGTAAACAGCAATTTAATAAATTCTTCTTCTATTAGTGTTGAGGTCCAAAGCCATTAAATGAAAAGAGAGAGGGAGGGAGGGAGGAGGTTAAAAGAGAGGAAAGAAGAGTGGGGAAGGAGGGAAGAAGGAGAAGTCTTAGTCGCTGTTCCACTTCTGTAACAAAATATCACATGCTGGGTGAATTATAAATAATAAAAGTTTATTTAGATCATGTTTCCAGAGGCTAGGAATTACAAAATCTAGGGGCCACATCTGGTGCGGGCCTTTGTGCTGCTTATAAAATGCAAAGGTAGCAGAATATGGTGAAATAGCACACATAAGAGAGAGAGAGCGAGAGGGGACAGCTTTTGTAATAAACCCACGTCTCATGCTAACCTATCCACTTCTGAGATAATGACATCTATCCATTTATAAGGGTAGAGGCTTCAGGATCCAATCGCCTTTTAAATTTCCCACTTTTTAACACTGTTGCTTTGGAAATTAAGTTTTCTACACATGAATTTCAGGAAGTGCATTTGTCTTAGTCTGTTTTCTGTTGCTATAACAGATTCCCTGAGAATGTGAAACTTATTTAAAAAATGGTTAATTTCATAGCTCTGGAACTGGAAAGTCTAAGAGCACTGTGGTGGTATCTGCTCAGCTTCAGGAGAGGCTTCGTGCTATGTAATAACATGGTAGAAAATTGGAAGGGCCTGTGGGCATGTGTGGAAGGACATTTGGGGTGGCCTCACTTTATGGCAAGTAGCTCTCAGAAGAATGAACCCAGTTTCCAGGGGGAAGGCATTAACTCCTGTTGCTGATCTACTCACCTCTTGAAGGCCCGCCTCCCAACACAGCCACAATGACAATCAAATTTCAACATGAGTTTCAAAGAGGATAAACCAGATTCAAACTGTACGAACATTCAAATCACAGAGAAAACACAAAAGGAAGGAAAGAAGAACAGAGTGTGGGATCTTTATACCCAACCAGAATGTGAGCGAGCTAAAACCTGCAGTTGTTCTCTAACTAATATTCTCTTAAAATATCAGCTGAACAAGTGAAGTTGGAGAGTACAGAATGAGCGAGCTGCCACGGAGATCCAGAGTCGCGCTCATGTTGCTCCTCGCTGCTGTGTGCAGGCCTGGCCAGCAGAACGGCACAGCACCCAGAGCCAAAGATGGGAGGGCAGGCTCTGCCCTGCGCTAGCTCTCTGACTTCAAGTGCACTCTTCCTGAGGCAGCCTCGGTTGTCTTTGTTTTTTAGCACAAGGGAGATAAGAATAGAAGAATATATACCACCCAGAATTTTTATAAAATTTGAATTTGATCAGAAATCCCAGATTCTGGTATACTCTGAAGTCTCACCATTTTCATCAGCAGCATCATGAATACTATTGAGCTACTAAAATATCTGTTTCATCATTTAAAAATGTGCTATGTGATTTGGTGTAGAAAAGGGATCTGGGAAGTGTATTCACTGCTGGAGCCCCTGGGAGGAACATGGGAAAGCCCTGTTCCCCTGTGGCTGCCGAGATGGCTATACTTGGCTTTGATATATGGCCTCGTGCTCACAGACTGCACGCAGCTTTCTCTGTCCTCTGCAGTCGACCTTCTGTTTCCACACAACGCATTTTTACCTTTTGCTGATGGAGCAACTAAAGCAAAGAAAAATAAAATAGTTGGCCCAGGATCATAAGATGAGCCATAATTATCATAATTCCCCAAATCCTAGTCCTGAGTTTAGCCAAACAAACTACGGTTTCCATGGGTTTAACCGTGAGTCAACCCAAGAGATATTTGGAACAATTTTAAAATGATCCAAGGATACATTGCATTTCTTACTTTGTACAAAGACCAGATTGAAAGAGGGGATGAGAGGCTGGGAGGTGGTGAGGTAAAGAAGGGCCTAGAAGAAAGAGGTCGTTATTTTGCCCATAGAGAATGAACGAGGTCAGTTTTAGAGAAAGTAGTGAAAGTACCCATGTCATTACCAAGGCGAGGACTTAAAAATCTTTAGATAAAATAAGAAAGTCTAAGAGGCCAGAGAGGAGAGAAATATGGAAAGAACTTAGATGAAGGAGCAAGAGACCTGGCTCTGACCGTCATCAGCTGAACTGCTTTACGAAGATCACACAGACACTCCAGTGGGGGCATCTAGCCTAACTCTGCAGAATGGTTCTGAGGACCCAGGCAGTATTTTAAGGAAAACATGCATCAGATATCGTTGACACATGTCAGGGAACAGGGTTATCTCCTACTACTACCAATATCACTCAAAAAGCAAAACAAAAATGCATGTAGAATGTTGAATGTTGAAGAAATGTAGCCTTAAATCCCATTTTCCTTTACCCACAAAGAGATGTTTATTAGCCACTAGGTATTAGTATGGTAAAGTACATGAATTTTACCCTTGGGAAATTAGTTGGAGGATAAAACATATAAGGCATATGGTTACAGGAAGATAAATCAAGACATACTATGATAAATTACCAAAAGATTTCTAAAAAGACTGCTGTAGCAATTTCTTCATGTATTTAGTGAAAACTGGAATAGTCAAGGAGAGCAAATTAAAAGGAAGTTGCTTTTAAGATCAGACGTGAAGATTTCAATTATGATGGATATGTGTGATTTTAAATATCAAACTGAAGAGTTACAGTTTTATCCTGGAGACAATGGGGATTTCTAGAAAGTTTTGAGTAAGAATGAATCTTTGTTTTTTTATTTTTTTATTTATTTGTTTATGTACCAGGGATTGAACCCAGAGCACTTAACCACTGAGCCATGTCCCCAGCCCTTTATTTCATTTCATTTCATTTTGAGAGAAGGTCCCTCTAAGTTGCTGAGGCTGGCCTCAAACTTGCAGTCCTCATGTCTCAACCTCCTGCGGGTGGTTTAGAAAGGGAGTGAAGGCAAGGAGACTTATCAGTGGCTATTCGTAATGTTTTAAATAGAGGAGTAAAGGCTTGGAATATGTTAAAATGAAACAAAGCATGAGGAATTTTTTGAGAGATTTCTTGGAAATTCATCTAAAAATATGACAATTGATTTAGGGGAGAAAGTAAATAGCAAATAAGAACTGAGCAAAAGTGACTATAGTCACATAGAGAAATAACAGAGAGGGTGGGGTCAGCAGGTGAGGATGTTAAGCTTCGTAAATATGATCATGAATTTGAAGTCAGACATGAGTGTGAGAACAAGAGAAGGAGAAACTAAAGGAGAATCAAATTGGATTTATAAAATTCATCTCCAGAACCTCACTAGATGGGAATAGCAGCGGATTAGACTTCACAGAAGAAAAGATCAGTGAACTTCAAGACATCACAAGAGAACAAAGGAAAAATAACGAAAGGCTGGGTGTTGTATTTGAGAAGGAGTCAAAGCAAACAGCTCTACTGAAGCTGTTCAAATTGTTAGCCAGGAGTCGTACTTAAATTATTTGCTGTGTGTTTTTGATGAAAACTCAACACCTAGACTCCCTCCCTTCTCCCCCATGAAATCTTTAGTTAAATCTATAATAGATGAGTAGATTCTTTGGGGGAAATGGGAAATGTGCTGAGTTCTACCACACAAGGGAAATCCCTTCACATGGAGGAGCAGCGTACGAACAAGTTTTATGAACAGGAATCTTCGGTTCTTACCACCGATGCAGCGGCAGAGAACGATCCAGGCCTCCTGACTACACCGAGCTTGCTGTGTTCACTTACACATGTTACAAAGATATTTTTCTTTCAGAGTGACACCAAGACACATAGGAAGATAGTAAATTTTATCACAGCAAACTCTAGAATTGGACAAATAACAAAGATATTGAGGATGAATGAAAATTTGAGGTCTTAGAATTCACAAACCATTCAGATATTAAGGATGCAAAGTCTTGAAAGGTACTTTGGAAATAGGAGGCTAAAATCATGAATAATGAACAGCACTCAGCATGATTATATTTTCTATTTTAAAGTTTTATATGAAAATCATTGTGGTTCCTTCTTTATTCTAACTGCGTGGGTTGAGTACACCACAAGCTGAGTTATCTCCCCAGGCCCAACAGGACAATGCTACATTCCAACTTTCAACAGCTCCTGATGACTGCTTCTTAGTTTCTGTCCAGTGAAATCAAAAAAGTAGCTATTTCCATGATCCTGAGATGCTATGGACTGCCATGTGCACTATGAGTTTAACAAGTTGGGCACACAAACTGACTCAGTGTTTATACTGAATCTGAGATGTGTTCCAGCTATGGAAAAAGTCAGTTATTGGTGAGGTGTATATAATTGTTGAGAAAAACCTGTGCTTTAAAAAGAGGAGAGTTGGATTCCAAGAGTTTACTGTTTGCTGGCTTTTTTGTTTGATGTTTTTAGAACTGGAGATTGAACCCAGAAACTTAAGCATGAAGCCACAACCCAGCCCTTTTTATTTTTTATTTTGAGACAGGGTCTTGCTCAGTTGCTTAGGGTCTCACTAAGTTGCTGAGGCTGGCTTTGAACCTGCCTTTGCTTGTTTTGAGAACTGTATCAAACATTGCATCTTTTTAGCTCTTGGTCCCCCAGCTCTAAAAGGAGATGTTACCTCATCCCTGGGAGGTGGAGGAAGGGAAGGACAGAGAGGAGAGAGGACAGAGGATAGAGAAGGACAGAGGATAGAGAGCAGATCAGATGGTCTTTGAAGAACTACTCTAACTGTGAGCCCCTGAGGGTCCATGTCTCTCCATAACAGCAGAATATTGAAAATCAGCAGATTCTTTTAATTAACTCATAAAGACACTCATGTCCACTTAATTCTCACCTGAATCATCCCCAGGTCTGAGAGAATTCCTGCCGGTGTAACCCCAGGTTTTGCCAGAGGCCTTGACGTGGTGGTTTCAGGAGCTGGCAGGTCACTCGTTCTTCATAAAATCTCTGACGACAAGCTCCGATAGCTAAAGCAGACACAGCTTCCAATGAGCAGGACGGCAGCTCCACTTCTAATAAGTTAATCCAATGGTTTTTGTCATGAGCAAAACAAGAAATCATGTTTTTAATCATGCTAAAAGGTCTCTGCATCTTGTTAACATCTGGAGTTCAATCACTTCTGTGCTAAAAACCGGAGAATGCTTCAGCAGGGCATAAATCTCGCCCCTCGTTGTACATGCGATCCAGATGCTGGGGCAGAATTAACGTTCGTTTGTAACACATCTGGTGTCGGCAGCTTTGAGAAAGCTCTAATAGAAAGAGTGCGGAACTAACATGGCATTACACCTTCCCTCCAGCCAGAGGTTCTAGACTGGAGGTAAAAGCCCCAGGTGTCCCTGGGGGCTTAGCAATAAACCGCACTAATCAGCTCTGGCATTGTGTTAAGTGCAGGGTGTTTTGCATTTTCCACAGAAATTTCACAGCCCAGTAATTCTACATTCCAACTGTCTGCTTTTGACAACTCTTTAGCTTTGCCGCCATCTTGAAACTCCTGATACAGGAAAGGTCCAAATTCATTGTCAGGGTTTGGACTATCCAATAAGATGGGGGTGAGAGATCACTACTAGAGCAGTAGGGATCAAGTAAGAAGATCAGTTTTACCTGTAGATAAAAGAAATGGCTTTGCATCCACCAGTGGAAGACATTAGAGTGGAGTTAAAGGACCTTGGAATGACAGTGGGACATCTGAGCTAAGTCCCACCTATGGTATATGTGCAAAATCCAAAATTACCAATGCCACAGTTTCTCACGAGGAATATGTGAGAACCAAATCAAATGATGGCTTTTTGCAACAAAAAGATCAAGTCCAAACTTCTTAGAATAGCATTCTGATTTACTTTGTAATAGAAGCTTCCTTTCCACTCTCCTTTATTTTCAGCATACAGTCGGGTTTTAAGCTATAACGAGTATTCTGCTTTTGACAATTGAGTGCATTGGAGTCTTTGTGCTATTCCTGTTGGTTATAGAGTTTGCCTCCATCCGTTTGTCTACCTGTTAATTTCCAGACACTTGGCCTTCTCCATAAAGCGCTTGTACAGCACTCATTATAGCACCTTTCATGGATTCAGATACATTGCCCATTGCTTTTTGTGCTTATTACCTTGGCTAGACTGTGATCCTACTTCAGGAAAATCTGTGAGAGAAAAGTTGGTAGCTACAGGCGGCATTTAATAAAGTCCTAGGGAGACATTTCATGCTATTGCAGAAGGTCCCTATTTAAATTACACTTCAATGAGAAAATTTATTTATGATAGTCAAACGAGAGGGCACATAAATGCTCCTGGTTAACGGAAGGGTTTATGTTAAGATTTAAGAATATCCAACTAACTAGAAATGTATTTTGTGATGGCACTGTACTCTGTCTGGGTTGGTTTTGGATGTGGGAAGTAAGCTCGTGCAGGAGAGGCACACGAGAACCAAGACCATCTGAAGGAAGGGCAGGGCCACATGTCCCCATCACACTCTGCCTGGCTAATGTGTTCACTGAGGGAAACGGAGGGGGTGAAATCTTCCACCCTACCCAAAGTATTTCTTAACTGTACATTGGTGTGGCTGTATGGCTGGATTTTATGAGTGACATGTGCATGTGACTTGGCTCCACCAATCATGTGTTTTGAATTTGTTATTTGTATCTGTAACTAGAATCCTAGAAAGAGCCACTTTCCAATTTAGACTTGAAAACGGCCACATTGCTAAATAAATCATACGGAATAAAAAATATGAGCCACAAACACTGATAAATGTTTACAATCTAATCTGAAGAAAAAATGTGGATTAAAAAAGTAAGACATCAATACAAGGGTATTGATGTCTTAAAAAGACAGATATCTAGTAGTCAGAAGATTCAAATAATTTCACTTTGCTTTCAGATAGCACTGATGCTTCTCCGAGTATTTCCATGTCTCATTCATTCATTCCTCTCTTACCTACCTTTTGGATATGGGCCAAGATCAAGCCTAAGGAAGAAGGAAAAGAATGGATGCATCCATCTAAACTAGTCACACAAGATGTACCAGTTGTCTAGTAGAAAAGTTAAAGTAAATCTACAAAGGTGTGTCATGGAATGCAGCTTAGATAGAACAAGGTACATTCAACTCGGGTTTGATAAATAAATGACTAACAGAAGACGAAGCTAGTAAAGTGGTGAAATGAAGAGAGAGCGAGAGAATTCCCCACCCACAGATCTTTACTATATGAAGTGTTGGGGCTGGGTTGTAGCTCAGTTGGTAGAGTGTGCTCTGGCATGTTTGAGGCCCTGGGTTCCTCCCCCAGAGCACTCATGTGGTAACATTTTCAGATTCCCTGACTGAATGGCAAACTAGTGGATGCACAGGGGACAAGCTTTTAAACATTGGCTAAAGCAAGTAAACAGGAGGAGTCAGATGTTTAAGCCTCATTATAGAAGTGCCATCATAAACCATAAGGTAGAACAGAAAAGGGAAGGTATTAGCTAAATAAATCATGCAGGGATTCCCTGTTCTTCCAAATGGCTCCATGGATACAGACTGAAAAACTGTATTTGGGTTTTCCTTAAATCGAGGGCCATGCTCAAAGCTGTAGCTCTGCCTTCTGTGCAGCAGTGCTTGCTGGAAGGGCTTTTGCTCCTGGTGTCAGGGAGTAATGTGTGAGAACACTTTCTCCATGCCTTCCTGGCCTCATTTGCTTTTAGGGCTGACAGAAGTGACCATTTTGATTCTGACAACTTCTCTGTCCTCCCCACCCCATCTCTGAAGGGTTTTCTCTGAAGACATCACTGACCAGTCATCCTGTGGTTTGGTTTTGATTGTTCCATATTTGCAGGGTTGGACCTGTCCTGGGTATTGATCCAGGTTGATCTTACATCAGAGGGGAAGTAAAGGACAGCTAGGTGTCGGTGTCAGAACCCTCTTATGCACGTCTGAGCAGCACAGAAGTTTGAAAGAAGAGGTACTCAGGCTAAGATGATCTGAATCCATGGCCGACTTTAATCTTGTCTGTTCTGTAGCTGATGAGGAGCGTCTTAGAACACTGGGCCAGGTTAATTTGTTAGGAGTTGTACTTCTGCAGAATTTTGACAGGCAATAGTTATAAAGTTTAACAAGGAAAATACAAGACAAAATTAACAAGAACAAACCAAACTCGGTAGGCATAACCAAGAAATATGGTCTTCTTTACAATTCCAAATCTCACAAAATATTTTGAAAAAGAAACCCATTCATTTATAAAATTAGCTTAGTTTCTGTCAGAAAACCATATTTAAGAGAAGGCTGTGGATGGCAGAAGGTGCAGAGTAGCCAAGGCTAACATACACTGAAACACATCAGATTCCCAGGGATCTCATGCAACTTTGGCACTTATAATAATAATGCATTTGTATAAATACAGGTCTAACGTGTGTCTTTTGGGCTTCCCGGGGCCCTCTGAAAGTTCCCAAGTTAGTTCTAGACCAAAAAGCCCATCACATCTGGCCTGGATTCACATTTTTAATTTATGGGTGCTCACATATTTTCAAGTCAACTAGGTACTATTTAAACAACATACAAACATAATCATACATGTAGATGTAACATACAATACACATATATACATAAAAATACAGACAGAAAGCAAAGATTCTGTAGCTTTCACTTAGATTCATCATTTCCCAGTTTTTAAATTTTTTTTCCCTTTATACTACTGATTTGATATCTCCTTTATTGGCCTAAGCAATCCTCAATTCTAAATTTTCATTGCTAAAGGTGTGACTCCTTGTTGAAGTAAGGTAGAAAATTTACATTTACAAGATGCAGAACTTAACCTACACACTGTGAAAAGAAGAGTGTAAGTAAAGACTCAGTTTGAAAAAAATGGTTCACTGAAGAGTGACTTTTATGCAGATCTAAGTTAGTCTTTCCCTAGTTTTGGTCAGCAGGGAGGGGGAGGCACACTTACCAATGGGAATCTCGTTTACAATGAGTTTTTAGATGGCCAACTAAATGTCAGCAAGTCAGACTTTGGAGTCTTACCTAGTTAACAAGTCTTTTTAACCTAACATGTATGGCAAAGAACATTTGCTATGCCCAATATAGAAAAACCTCTTTGAGCTTTCAAAAGTTTTCCCTTTCTATTTTAATTCATCACAAGCATCAATCATTTTATAAAGAGGCTGCTCTAGATTTTAAAATACTTTTAATTATGTCAGAATTTAGATACAGCCAGTCAGAGATATTAATATATACATCTTTTTTATCCTTTTGTTTTATTGTCCTAAACCTCTAGTTTAGTGGGTAATAAAACCAATTTAGGAATATCAGATATTCCCCATTGAGGGGAATGTAAAGCCAAGTCATCCTTGGTAAAATTTCTTCCCTGTTTTCCTGGGTACTTGTAAGTTGAGGCATTGTCATTACCAAACACAAATCCAGCTAGAGTGCCAATTGCTGATTTCTCAAACACTTTTTCCTCTCTTAAATTTCTGTTTCCCACCTTACTAGGGGCTCCCCAACTCCCTAAAATTATAACCTTCCATGGTGACTGATAGGGCTTGTGTTTTGGATTGACTTATGTGCTGCAGATGAGACCAGCTTCCTCTGCTTTCACCTCAAGAATGGTTTCTCCATTGTGTCTCAGGTTTATCCTGCAAATATACAGAATGAATGTGAGGGGCCTCAACACGCTGGGTGATCACCCCTTATGTATGTCTTCCAGATAAGCCAATAAAGATCCTTCTGATCCAGGAATGAGGCATGTTCCCTATGAGGCTGTTGCATGTCCTGGGAGGTTCTGGCTGACAGCTCCACCCTTTAGGGTTGGAAGAAGTAAGTGCCTCTTATCTTCAGCATCTTCATGATCAGGTACTCATGGAATTTCTATAGCAAAAGATGTCTCTTAGGAGTAAGAGACAAAAAAAGCAAAAAGACAAATTTAGCTACTGAAGTAGTGTCAGATAAATGACAAAAGACCAGTGGACAAGAGTTCTGAAATAACAGGATATCCAAATCTGTGGGACCTGGTGGTTTCATGGTTCCTATATCAACTGGGGCAGATTTAAAATATTTAAAAGATCAATTCCTTTATTATTCCTTTTTCTCCTGTTTTACTATTTGGGAAGGGAATAGTGTCTTTCCCTTCTACAGAAATCATCAACCTAGTTCCTTCTTGGTTAGAATCTTTATTCTGGAAGACCATGAAAGGCTCTACATAAGAGATCCCATCCCATTTACCCGACCTTTGACAAAACAGTTCCAATTGTAGAAATTTATTAAGCGGTCACCTTTCACCAAAATCTGGCATACACCTGGGCCATGTGCTGTTACAATAGAACGCCAATTTCTTTTTAGTCATAATATTATAGCTGAAATCTGTCCACTCAACTATTATATTGCTCAGAGGACTTAGATGGTATAGAAACTGAGGTGCCCAGTCTAGAAATAAAAGTAGTTATAAGAGGGGGGGGGAGTAAACAAAATGAATTCTCCAAACAAAGTTCCAGCAAAGGAGATATTGAGGATTTTTACATTCAGTATTTTATGTCATACCAATCAGTGCTGCAAAATGACCTGAGCAAGGTCCAGATGGCTAGTCTAGCCCCAAGTGGTGGAGATAACTTCTTTCATACCAGCTGGTGCCAAAAATGACCTAAGCAAGGTCCAGACAACTAGTCAAAGCCCAAATAGCAGAGGTAGAGGATCCCCATTTTGATTTACCAAGAGTGAAGCCTGTCAGAACCCAAAAGACCAAAGATCATTTTCCTATACTAACAAAGCATTTGTAAGTAGCTGAGGCTGTGAGCAAGAGAGGAGAAAGAATTCTTTAAAAGACTTTTCTGAACTTGCTGGTATGTCCCCAGAATCCCAATCACAGGATCACCTTGCTAGAAGCAGCTGCCTCTTCTCAGGTGATCACCACCTCTTTTGGTGGAAACTGAGAGCTGTGCTGCCCAGAAAGTACACTCCTGGCTAGCTCACCAAAATTTATTACAGGAGTCAAATGTCCAGAATTCCTGTTACTCAAAGAGACCAATATTCAAGATATGAGAGTTGGTAGGAAAGAATTAGTTTTACTTAAGGGCTTGAAATCTTCAGAAGACACAGGGAACTTTACCTCAAAGTTCTAACTTGAGAGGATCCGGTACACAAAAGGGTTTTGTGGGAACAGTGAGACAATGGGTGAGAAGAATACATGCTGGGTGGGGTCTTTGTCATCTAGGATGTATGTCTCCTTTTCCTTCTTCTCTGGCCAGAATGTTGCAATAGACTTCAGCCTCCTATGTCTAGTAAAATAAAGACTAAGGAAGGTTATTAAAAGACCATTGGATATTCTGGGATCTGTGAATCTAAAAAAAAGATTTCACAGTTAAATCATAACTGCCTAGGTATGCTTTCTCTTCAGCCAAAGGATTAAGAAGGGGCAGAAAGACTACCTTCTGAACTTTAGAAGTTAGTGGCTTTTAATTCTAATCATATAGCATCTTTGACTAAGAAGAGTAAATGTTTTAAGAAGTGACAAGACAAAGGAAAACAACTTGAGCCTCTAGGGCTGAAAACTTGAAGAAATGCAAATAAATGGTAAAGTCTCATTAGCAAAGCTTGTTAATGTAGATTGCTCTGGTATCATCACCAGGCCTGTGAAGGTCTAATGTTGTATCCAGTGGTTAAACTTATTCTCCTTGTCAGAGATGGAGAATTATACCATTTATCTTTGTAAATCCATGTCTTGCTTTTAGTCAAATAGAAGGAGGTCAGATAGATTTCTTACATCTGCGTTTTCTTTATTGTCTCAAGAGTTCTTCTTATTTTGGGAAGATATTCCACAGAGACAGAAACAAAAGATATGAACTGTTACCATATTTCTTTAGGGACAGTTGTCTCATTTTCTGGCCACAAGTTCAGATTAATTGGAACATGGTCCACATTCCGTTTTCCAATTTGCTTCCCTTACATATAAAATTCCTTAAGCACTCAGTGAATCTGACTTGCCAGATTCCCAGGAGCTCTTTAGGCAAGGATCATTCCTTACTCATCTTTGAATCTCCCAAAGTATGATTCCTCCTTTAAGTGATTCAAAGTTGTCCAAATAGCTTTGGATTCCCCAACTGCTTCTTACTTGTGATTCCAAACATCGAAGTCGTCACCGCTAAAGGAAGAACTTAGGAGCTATTGAGGATTGTTTCCTTAAAACATAAACAATTTAATTCTTGCATCACCAAAAAATAAAATAAAATAAGTAGAACACATCATTTTACCCTTGAGGAGAAAAATTTCTACCATTATACTTTAGAGTCTGGTGAATATTTCATAGTAAAAAACAAAATGGGAAGAGGCATCAAGGAAAAAGAGCGGCTCCTTGGGAAAGGTCAGGAAGGGAACGTTCATATAAATGTGGGCTTTAAAAATAGCAAGGATTCTCTTTCATCCAAAAAGGAGGTGAAAAGAATGGTAAATGGCCCACATTTATGAAAAACACACAGGGTCGTTCAGTACATTCTTAATATAAGTTCACAAAAATAGACGATTAGGAATCCATGCTTACCTGCAGTAAATTAGTATTTTAAAGTGCTTTTGCGTGTCTATATTATAGATCATGTATCAGTATTTTAAATTGCTTTTGCATGTCTATATTATAGATAAGGCACACTTTTTCCATTCTTATTTTGTTTTACATATTTATCATGAGTTTCACCCTTTTATTCTTCCTTTCTCCATCCATGGGGTACATCACATTTCTTTTTTTCCTTTACTTTTACTACATAAACTTTATTATATTCATCATTTCCCTGTCCCATTTTCACCCTGTTTATATTTTGCTAAAAAGAAGGGAGGAGAAGGTAAGACAGCAGTTACTTTAATTCCCAAAGAAAACAATAAGATAATAATCTTTGTTTTTTGTTTGTGTGTTTTTTTTTAATTGAACTGGGAATTGAACCCAGGGATGGTTTACAACTGAGCTATATCCCCAGTCCATTTTATCTTTTGATTTTTAGACAGGTCTCACTAGATTGCTGAGGCTGGCTTCAAACTTAGCTATCCTCCTGCCTCAGCCTACCAGTTGCTGGGACACAGGCTGTGTTCCACTCTTAATATCACCTTGCAAAGATTCAGTCTGCTCCCTGCATGACTGAAGCCAATCAGAGGAGATGTGAGGTGGTGATAGAGAAGAAACTTTACTAGGTAACAAGCTGGCTGATGAGAAGATGGTATACCGGTGTCCTAAACAACCATCTTATCTCAGCCTGAGTTTCAAGCTCCTTCCATCCTTAGGTAAAGATTAGAAAGGGACTGATAACTAGAAACTTCTTAGCATCTCTCCAGTGGTATGGAAAGGGATTTTATGAAACCTATTGGTTGGTATTCTGTTGCTCATCATGCCCCTGAATATCTTGAAAATATCTTAGTTACTTCTATCTTGGTATCTTCAGGCTTGAAAGAGCAGGTAAATTAGGGGTAAATTAACCTTGCACCACCAGTTCTGAGCAAACATTCCCTAAAGGACTATATGAAGAGTTAAGCAGAAACAGTCTGACCTAAAGGTTAAGGTAGCAAGGGAGACAGATGCAAAATGAAGGCAGAGATGCCAGGCTTCAGTTACGCATCAGGTCCTAGTGAGGGGTCGGTGCCATTGACCAAAATGGACTTCCAGTCCCTAGAACCACATCATCATAGGCAACCATATCATCAGAACCCACAAGTTAGATGCACTGTCTACCGCAAAGCTAGTGGGAGACTAATAATATGTTGCTTGGCAGTGTGACTTCCAAAAATCAGTGTAGTCCAAAGGTAAATAACTAAAGGCAAGAGAAATCAGAGAGTTGGCTTAGTTTTCTTTTAGACACTCACATCTGAAAAGGGAGAGCACATCTGAGAATACAAGTTCTACATATACAGGTTCTATTATTGTATAGCCTTGAGAAAACTATTTCACTTCTAAATTTCCATTTCCTCATTCATAAAATATGGATAGTAATTGTGCCTACCTCGTTGAGTTGTTGTGAACATTAAATTAGATCAGATTTTCAAAGCACTAAAAATAATGCCTGGAATGCAGTAATATTCACTAGAGTTAATGAAATATTTTTCTTGCTGGAATATATTTTAGTAGTTTTTTCAACAAAAGTATCACGGAAGTAAAATTTCTGATATTTTATGTTTGAAAATACATTTCTTTTGTCCTCTTAAAATAATTTTTGAAAAAACAGTTATAAATGACACCAAATTCAATAGGCACAGAAATGCTGCAGACAGTAGGTAAGCATTCTCTCCACACATCCAATTCTCCTCCCTGGAAGAAATAAGTCACTCTCAACAGTTCTTAGTTCTACTTACAGAAGTAACCTATGTTCACAACCAGGTGTGCATACATGTGCACATCTGAGTCTGTGTGTAAGTCATATATTTACTCATATACATAATATATTTTTATATTTTGAACACTAAGTTGTAGTATATTCTACAACATGCCCTTATTTGAAGGTTTTACATGTGAAATTGTATTTCAGAGGTAATGTCATATGCTGGGGTTCAGAAAACGATTTGCCAGAGTTTGGTATTTTGACATGATAAGTACTTTGAACTAAAGAGGAAGACTTACAACTGAGTTCTCCCTGACTTTCAGCCTCCCAAAGTCCCTAACCTCCCTTCTGCAGCCCCCACAATCTCTTACATCCCTTCTGCCCCGCTGTGGTCACTTACATCGCTTCTGTACACCCCATGGTCTCAAACCTCCCTTCTGTACCTCCTCATGGTCTCTTCCATCCCTTCTGCACCCTACCATGATCCCTTACTTCCCTCTTCCTCCTGAAGCACCAGGAGAGATTTTCTCTAAAGTCTCTTTATCGAAGCAGGGGAAGTTTCTCCACAAGAACTGCGGTTGTCTTGAGCTCCTTCCCTATAATCTCATCAAACAGCAAAGATTAATTTACAGGAAGAAAACTAGAAGTAATGTCACACTCAGAGCCCAGATGAATTTTGTCCTAGGCTGTTTCTGTCCTTGGGGCCCTATCATCTCCACTAAAAATCATTTACTCTTCCTTTAACATTACTTATAGCTTCCACTTCCTTGTTCCCTATGAAGAAGGTAACATAAGCTTCTAAATCTCATTGGTGAGTACTGGGTATTCACCTTGTTGCAATGCCCTCATAAAAATAGTAAGTTTACATGCCTTTCTTCCTGTTAATTGGTCCATTGTCATTTTTTCCCCAGGCTCAAATGTTGAACATTAACAGAGAAGAGAGGGAATGTTCTCTTGCCCTTACACACATATACCTTAACCCTTTGATGGGGTTTGTATTATTCCATTGTCAGACTATGCCATAACTTATTTAACCAGGCAAGCCCATATTATTAGACATTTAGAGTGCTTTAAAACTCTTGCTATTATAAATAAGTACCTCTGTAAATACATACATTTAAATGTACTTATGGGGAAAATTTCTACAAATAGAAATTCAAGGACTTTGGTATACATACTTTTTTTTAAAAAAATGAGATCCCACAAGCACAAGAAATAAAATCAAAATCAGACAAACTGGATTATATCAAACTAAGATGCTTCTGCACAGCAAAAAGAAACAATCAACAGTGAAGAGATAACCTGCAGAATGGGAATAATATTTGCAAAGTGTTCATCCAATAAGGGATTAATACCCAGAACATATAAGGAACTCAAAAAATCAACATTGAAAAAATAACCGAGATAACCCTGGGAAGATGATCTGAATAGCCATTTCTCACAAGAAGAAACACAAATGGCCAGTAAGTATATGGGGAAAAATGCTCAATATCATTAGTCATCAGGGAAATGCAAATCAAAACCAAACTGAGATATCATATCACCCCTGTTAGAATGGGTATTATCAAAAAGACACAAATAGCAAATGTTGACAAGGATTCAGAGAAAAAAGAACTTTTTTTGCACACTGTTGATGGAAATGTAAATTAGCCATTATGGAGAACAGTACGAATTTTCCTCCCCCCCCAAAAAGTAGAACTAGAAATCCCACTAGTGGCTATATATTCAAGGGAAAGAAAATTTTGTCAAAAAGATACGAGTAGTCTCATGTTTATTGTAGCATTATTCACAGTAGTCAAGATATGGAATCAGGCAAAGTGTCCATCAGTGGATGAATGAATAAAGAAAATGTGGTATATGTGCATATGGGAATGTGGTTCAACTGTGAAAAATGCAGTCCTGTCATTTGTGGCCACAAGGTAGAACTGGAGGACATCAGCTGCTAAGTGAAGGAGGCTGGGCACAGAAAGACAAATACTGCTCGCTCTCACTCATTTCTGGGAGCTAAGAAGGCTGATCTCAAAGTAGAACAGAGCAGAGTAGTGGTCACAGGGTGTGGGAAGAAGGGAGGGTGTCGAGAGATGATGAGTAAAGGGTGCCACAATATAGTTAGACAGGAGGAGTTGGCTCTAGTGATCTGTAGCACATTGGGCTAGTCCACAATGACATATCACATACATCAGGATAACGACAGGAGGCAAAGTGTTCTCATCCCATAGAAATCATACATGCCTGAGGATGGAAATGCCAGTTAACCTGATTTGGTCATTACATGTTGTATACATATATTGAATTCTAACATACCCTATAAATTATAAATTATAACACATACAGTGCTGTATTAATAGTAGTAGAGCATGATTTTATGTGTAAATATGGGATGATCTCCACGATACATGTTTAAAAGAAAAAGAGAACTTTGTGTATGGCATTCAAACGTTTGTGTAGAAGTCCGCAGACAGTGAATAATCAGGGGCATATTCCCACTCCAGCCACGAGGCTCCCCACCTGGGTGGCAGGAGACCACTGTCACCCCGCATGCACCTTTCTGTGAGAGCCACCACCCCTGGACCTCCTTCCCCACTGGTATGCCTTTCATCCTCCTTTTTCACTTGTCCCAGTTCAACCCATCTTCAGCTCTTCTGTGAATTCATCTTTCTCCCCTATCCTTCCAGCACAACCATCTGAACTTGAGTTCTTTTTTTAATAAAAAGTAGTAAAATCTGTTAAGCCCACATAATACTGGAGGAAGAGGGAGAAATAAAAGGAACAGCCACTAAATAAAGTGCCAGACACTTTAATGCCTGATGTCACTTAATTGTGTAACAAATGTTGAAAACAACTTGAGGCGATTAGAGAATGTTCCCGATGTCACAAGTCTGATGGTGGGAGGTGCAGAGACTTAAACTCAGATATCTCCCAAAGATTTCTCATTCCCACTAAGCGCCTTGCGCTTGATGTCATTTCTGCCACTGTTCTTTAAAACCCAAACCTTTGAGACATCTGGTTTGACACTCTTGATTTACAAATGAGGAAAAGCAAGCGGAGGAGGGTTAGAGCTTTGCAAACTCGTTTGTAGGTGTCCGTGGGGCTGGAGTGGGGTCTGCGAAACACGTGTGTGTGCTCAGGACTGAGGCTGTCAGGCCAGCACGGCACTTTACACTTTCATAATGGAGTATAGAATTAACGGGATAGTTGATAGTCTTTAAAATTAAAATGTTGGCACATACCACAGCTGGGGGTGGGAGGAGTCCAGGAATGGAAAACGCAAACATCTGAAAATGAATGACTATCTGTGAGAATTAATGGCCATCTTTGACATTTATAAGAATGCGTTAGGGTCATTAATTCTTTGCCAAGCATCTTTCTGTGTCAGAGGCAAAATGAGTTTTTGACATTCTGATACAAAGTCCATGTGCCCTACAATAAAACCCTGAAGTCTCCAGCACTTACATGCCTCCTCCCTCCAGTATCTGGCTCCCATCCCACAGTCTCTACCACACTGGCTCAGGAAGTAGGCAATTTCCTGCCCTGGCTGAGCCGGATATTAAGCCTTCTTTGTTCCCTTATCTCTGAGAAATAACACCTCTCTGTAATGCTGCAATGGCTGCCTGACTCATGCCCGTACTCAGACTCTGCTGTTCTTTATCAGTAGTGTTGACTGGGGCAGGGGACTCGCCCTCATTCTTGTTGTGAAATGTGGTGGGGTGATATGGAACTCACGGGATTATTATAGTTTGTAGACTGCCTGGTATCAGAACTAAGGAGATTTTTAAAGGAACTAAAATGCTAGGGGATCTTTCTCTCTGCCTCCCCACCAACTCATGCACAGGCACACACATTGTATGTCTGATTTGTTTATGGAGCATTCTCTTGGTAACTCTAAACTAAAACATCCAGGCTGTGCATCGTGGCAATTGGACTCTTCCCCTTAGAGGCAGTACATACAGAGATAACAACTGCTGACAACTTCCTGGTAGATCCAATGTACAGAGGCGCGTGGCGTATCGATCTGTGCACACAGGCTGTGTTCTCTGCTTGAGGATGCTTAGTAATACCATCTGCACGTCCGCCGCCCATCCAGTCTCCAGGTTTCTTCCATTTGATGGAATGTTCTTAGAACAATGTTCCTATTCAATACTTCAAAGCCTTTTCAGACATTTTGCTTTGGTGTAACGCATGCCCTACATTCCAGCCTCTTCTCTTTGGCGCTCTGATAATAGACAAAGCTAAAAGAGTAAATAGTGACAACTGAACACAGAAAATAAAATTTAGACATAAAAATGTAGGAAGCACAATCTACCCTCCTTCCTCATTGGAGGGATTAAAGGAATCAAAACGTTCTGAAGATAAAATCATAAAGATCATTTGGTGTTACTGGCTCATTTTATAATTGTGGAAACAAGGTTCAGGAAGATAGACGGCATCTTCATTTGTGGGCTGGAGAAGGCTGCAGGTGAAGGAAACAGTAATTGCATAGACAAAGGGACTCTGACTGTGCCACTGGGAAACTCTGGCCAGGCGGACCCATTAGAAAGAAATAGAACATAGGATTCAATAAGTAAACTTAGACAAAAGGATCTTGAAATTTCCATTTGTGATTTGAGAATCAATTCTCTGCTTTGCTAGAAATTCAAATGTTGAATCATATAGGCTAGACTTGGAAAGGAACTTAGGATCTCATCTCTTATTTCTTTCCTTCATAACACTTTATTTCATTGTAATTTATTTAATTTTAACATCTTTGCCAGACACTCGTTTGTAATCTCCACAGCATCTGGCACATTTGGAAGGCAAATTATCAAGTACTCAAAAACTATCTGCTGAGTGCCTGAGGTCATCTGAAGCAACATTCTCCATGGAGAGCACTTTCTCTATAGCCCCCTGAACAGCTGACTCTAACTGTGGTCTCTGTGCATGTCCTCAGTGAAGGAGTCCAGCAGCCACCAAGGTGTCCCAGGCCCCGTCAGAACACCATCACTAAGAAGGTGCCTACTTCCTTTGGAAGAGTAGGGATGGACTCCAGGTTGACAGGATATTGTAGGCCAAAGAACATGAAAATATTGAATGTTTCTCATGATTCTGGTAGGTACTAGGCTTTAAGTAAGATATAAGGGAATAAAATATTTGAGGGCCTTTTTGTTCTTATAAAATAACCCCTATGGAATGAGGCATTACTATCCCCATTTTACACCTGTGGTAACTGAGCTTTGAGTACTTTGTTCAAGGCAGCACAGCAAAACTTAGTGAAATCGATTTGAAACCAGATCTGGCTTTGAAGCTCAGGCTCTTTCTCATTTTTTACCTGCCTTTATTAAAAAGTATCAAACAGAATTGCTACTCTCAAATAAGTCTCCATCTAGCTGAAGAGACAAATGTATAAACAATCATTATATTAATTATCACCAGTATATAAAACGCTCAAACACGGAAAAGAAATCTGTTAGCTCTGCCTGGAGTTTGGAAATGTCGGGGAAGATCTCACAAAGAGATGACTCTGTCCTGAGTCATGAAGGTGACTGTCAGAACGCAACCTGACTCAACCTGACTCATCAGAAAAAGTCTTTCAGAAGGAGTCTAAGATCTCATGTGGCCCAAATGTTTTCTCATTGGGGCACACATCTCGGCCAGGCTGGACTCTCAACCCATTAAATATGTGGTATTTTTAGTGAGGTTTTTATAAGGTTTTGCACCCTCTACCTATGTGGAAGCACATACCGCCACATCACATCTGTCCCATTACCACTTACCACACCTGGACACGTGGCTTTCAGTGTCTTTTCATTACACTGACTGCCTCTGAGAATTAATAAATAAAGTGCTCAGTGTATGTAAATATAAGAGTAAAGCTGAAGGAATTTTAAATGCCAGACATGGTTAATTTAACTGACTTAAATGCTGCAGACACTTGTCTAGTACCACAGTTTTAGGATAGGGAGTAAATACAGTCTAGGCAGCAGTAGAGAAATTTCCTGAACTTCTCAAGTTCATAATAGAAATTGGCGAATGTCCTGCAATTTGCTTTTAATGTGAATGGAATTAGTCTCTCATGGAAACACATACCTTCCTGTACATTTATTGTATGAGAAAAAAAAGGCTTGTCTGGCTTCAAGGCAGCCACAGACCACCTTGCTCTCTTGCTTAGAGAAAACTCAATTCAAGAATTTAAAATTAAAACTCTAGCCTGTTCATCACACAGGAAAGCATCCAATATTAACAGGCCAAAAGCAAATCAAATTCACAGGTATTATTCAAACACCATAATGGGAGTCATTTGAGAGATTCAGTAAATGATTGATTTGTAATTGTTGCTTGGCTGTTAATAGGTATCGGGAGAACAATGTCCTTTTAGAGAAAGCATAGCTATTCCTGAGTGACGTTTCTGGGCACTCAATAAAGTTTGCATCTTTGGAAGAAAACATTAAACTTTAAGTTTCTTCCACCCAACATAAATCCTTGTAGCAGCCAGTGAGGCAGGCAGTGACATGTGTCCAGGATGGGATGCTCATCAATGACAGGCTGACAGTAGTGTGTGTTAGGGGTCTGCACACAGTCCTGTCACCAGGATAAGAATGATGGTAATGGGAACAGCGAGCGGAGAAACAACTGACTCGAGAGTGGACCTGATTTCTGTAGTCTTGAACTTGATACACCTCTAGTTTCCACCACGCCATGGTTTGTACAGTGGGTTGTCCTAATGAGATCATTGACCATGGTGTGGAAGTGGCCTTAAATCCTCAGAATGAGTCCCTAGAGAGCAAGCTCTGCCATTGCTGCAGGGACCTAGAGTTTCTAATGCAGAGCCTTACCATGATCAAAGGAGCCAAATATACTTTTGTAAAAGAGATCCCCAAAGTGGGAACCACAGCAGTAAAGTGTTCAAGAAAACAGCAAAAGCTCTGACTTATAATGAAGTGACTTGGGAAAAGAGGATAAAAGAGACCCCTAAGAAAAACAAAACTCGGTTCTACCTGGATTTATAAGAAGAAGCAGAGTATTAACGCTGGAAGAAAAAGTTGAGAAAACTATGTCATAACAGCATAGTCTTCCTTCCAGGTTGTCACATTTCCTTAATTTAGAACTTCAGAACTAGAATAAATGAAGATTATCTATCCCCAATCCACTATTACACCCCTGGGGAAACTAAGGCACCAGAGGTAGGTAGTGGTTAAGTGAAGAGTGGATAGCCAGGGTTAGAGACCACCCTTCAGACCTTCTGCTTTGGGGATTTGAAGACTGGATCTGGTCCTGGTTTCTTTGCCAACTAGCTATTGTGTATTAACTAGATTCTATCAACTTTCTGTGCCCAGTTTTCTCGTTTTATCTGTTTCATGAACTATACTCAAAATGATAATCATCAAGAATACGAATAACAATAAATGCTGGTGAGGAGGCAAGGGAAAAGGAACCCTTACACACTGCTGGTGAGAATGTATATTAGGGAAGCATCTGTTTCTCTAAGTGAAATGAGGACTTTAGCCATATAAACCAAATTCAAGACTAAACGAAGAAGTCAATCCCAGTAATAATTGGCGGTGATGCCAAGAACATTGTGGGTAAAAGAGGTCAAGATGTGCTGTCATCTGGCAATGAAGAAGTTTATCAACTAAAGAAAGCAAAAATAATTGGAGGAACAGAAGCCTCCAGAGTAATACCAGCCAGTGATCAATGATAGCATCAAGACCCCCTGGGAGTCCTCAGGTTGTACTTAGCTACAAAGGGACAGTGGTGCAGAGGCTTTTCCCCTGTCCTCTGAAGTCACCTGCTGCTGCCAAAGCCAGTTAATAGTTATAAAGTACATTATAATTTTGAGGTATCAAAATTAATATTTCATAGCCAAATCCATATTTTTATCCCAAAGGGGCTAAAAACATCCTCCCCCAATTTAGTTTATTTTAAATATCTGAGAAGCAGATGGGCACAGTGACGCAAGCCTGTAATCCCAGTACTTAGGGAGGCTGAGACAGGAGAATCTCGAGTTCAAAGCCAGCCTCAGCAATGGCGAGGCGCTAAGCAACTCAGTGAGACCTTGTCTCTACATTAAACACAAAATAAGGCTGGGGATGTGGCTCAGTGGTCGAGTACCCCTGAGTTCAATCCCCAGTACCAAAAAAAAAAAAAATCTGAGAAGCAATGCTGCTTTTATTTTTAAAAGACAAGCCACATGCCTAGAAAGGACAATGGAACCCAAGAGTGGACCATACATAATATGAATAAAGCATGTTCCATAGTTTATTTTTTATATTCAGAAAGATAAACAAAAGTTTTTCCAAAAGCAAAGGAAAAAAAAACCTGTTTTCTGATATAATCTTGACTGGCTGAGAAACCCAGGAAGCAGAAAACAAATGCAGCAAAGAGCTCTCCCCTTGCCCTGCCCATCTTAGGTCTTCCTTCTCTGCAAGCAGGGAATAAAATGATTTCCAGAGAAATATGAGGTTCTTCTCTCCCAAAGGAGGGCAGAGTCTATAAAAAGGTTGAGGAACACCCATGGACACCCACCAGCTGAAGAACTGCTGAAGCGTCCCCAGGGATGACATGTCCCCCCAGTAGTGTGCTCATGAAGGAGGGGATGGAAGCCTGTCATCTCCCTTTGGTAAAGGGAGGAAAGAAATCAGACTCCGAACACTGGGTAACTAGCTCAAGTGGCTTCATCAGAGGCTCACTGCTGTGACTCCGCCAGACCTTCATTGTCATCTCTTAGTAGAAGCAACTCTGAGCTAGATGAACAAGATCCCTGAATAAGGATTTGCTTCATCACAGAATCTCTAATTCTACATTCGTTTCAAAAGTGAAAATGGGAAAACAAATATTACTCTTACAGTTGTCAACATGTTACCATTCTTTCTTTTTACTCTTTTTGCCATTCACTTAAGTCAATCTTGTCTTGATCTGTCAATTTCGCATCAAGAACAGAGTATTTTTGTTTTGTTTATACTGAGAATCTGGCTGCCTTCCACTAAGGAGTCAGATACCTCCTGATGTATTTTCTTTGGATTATTTGGGTATCCACTTAGTATGTCTTGAGTCTCATGTCTTAAATGTGGTTCCTTATTAATGTTCAGTTTCTTGATTGAAATAATATTTAACAAGAAAAAAAAAGTCACTTTTCTTGGGTAATAATGACCAATTCAAGATGGTTTACACAGTCCTAAAAAGCCATCTCGGTTTCTCACCTGCCACCAAATTCATGAATGATTTAGGGAAGTTTGTTAATGACAGATCATGGTACAAAATAATACTGTCACGATTATCAGCTGATACTTGAGCTTACATCCATAGAACCACTGCACTTTTAAATTATAGGATGAAAAAGCCTGCAAGAAGTAATTAACTCACATCAATGTCACATTGTGGGTGGTTGTTGAGTGGGTTGTAACAAGGGCTTTGGATTTTGCTAATTTCAGGACATAGTTGATAAAACAGTTCAACTAAGGATGGGCTTGAAGCCATGTGGATGATAAATGGAGTTCAGTATTTCCAATAGCAGTGGAGGTTGCTTGTAGAGAGATGTAAGGCAGATGCCTCTGCAGCTTAGGGAGCCTGTGACATTTCCTTGCATAAAGATACATAAAGACAGTGCTTGCTGTAATTGCTAAAGCCCCACTGTATATGCATCAAGGCTGGGACTGACAGATTGAAACCACAGAACATAGCCAATCTTCAGATAAAGTGCTGGAAGAGACAGCTGTGTTCATCCAGAAATGGACTGAGATGAAAGTATGAAACCAGCCATGGAAAAGAGAGGCTTTGGATCATCTGCAGAAGCTGTGGCCACCTTCTCCTTGAGCCCCACTGGTAACTCCAGACTCCTTTTCTATGTGCAAATGTTTTATCCCAGTGGACCAGGCAACAACCAAATGGGTAGAATTAACTCCTGAGATGCTTCATTGCTAGTAGTTTCCTTACATCAAATTCAGAAGATCTTATAAAAGTCATGCAGGTGGCTGTGGGTTATTGAAAAAGCCGTAGCCTTTTAAGACTTACCACTGGGTGTTTTTGTCATTTCAGTTGCTGTGTAAGCATACTATGCATGCTCATCTTTCATTTTTTCTAATAGATGAAGAAAGGGAATAGACATTAGGTGCTATTTGGTGACTGGATACTATTTTAATCAGCTTTAATGTCACTGTGACCAAAACATCTGACAAGAACACCAAAGAGGATGAAAAGTTTATTCTGGCTCATGGTATCAGAGGCTCAGTCCATGGCCGGCCAACTCCATTGTGCTGGGCCCCAGATAAGGCAGAACACCATGGCAGAAGAGCATAAGACAGGAAAGCAGCTTAGGACATGGCAACCGGAAGCAGAGAGAATGCTACATACCAAGCATCTCCCAAAAGCATGCCCCCAGTGACCCACTTCCTCCAATCACATCCCATCTTCCTATAGTTATCAGCTGGTTAATCCATATCAGTGGATCAATCCACTGTATAGATTACAACTCTGATAACCTACACATTTGACCTCTGAATGACATTGCATTGTCTCACACATGAGCTTTTGGAGGACACCACATATGAAAACCAAAACATTCTGTCCCCAAAAGCTCATGCCCATTTCACAATACAAAATACTTTTACTCTATTTCTAAGAATCCCATACTCTTAACAGTTTTAGTATTGTCCAAAAGTCCAAGTCCAAACTTTCATCTGAGACTCAAGGGAAACTCATGGATGTTCTCACCTGTAAAGGTCAAAAGCAAGTCACATATATCCAATATATAAAGGCACAGAGTAAACATTTCCATTCCAAAAGGGAGAAAGAGGGGTATAGAAAGAAGTGGTGGGAACAGAGAAAGACTGAAATCAAGGTGAGCAAACAGACCCTGCAGGTTAATGTCCAATATCTGGGTCACATGGCATTGTGATATTCTCTCCAAAGTGCTTGTGTAGCTGCATCCCTATGGCCTTGCTGATTACAGCTCATATGGCCTCTCTCTTCACTTATTTCTGATCAATTCCTACAGCTTTCCTCATCATACATTTCACATTACTGGCCTCTCTTAATCTTGGAAATCTCCACTGCAGCTTCAGCTTCCTTCTCACTTCTTCATGCATCACCCTCCCAGGGACAGCCTGCAGGGACCCCCACTTTGTTACACTTTGCCTGCCTCCCCAGGCTTTCCTTTGAAATCTCAGTTGAAACCTCCATGACCTAATTCAGCATCCTCTATTCCTGCAGAAGCTATACTTATGGTTGCCACCAAAGTCTGCCACCATCTCAAGCAATAGCCAAGCCTCCTGGGACCATAGATAAAGCAGCCTCTGAGTGCCTGTGTGGCTGAATATGGTGAAACAACTTCCTAGACCTCTGTGTATAAGCCTCATTGGTTTCTTCTCAATGAAACTTTTATTTTTATACCCTTGAGCCTGAGATGAGTGTATTGGTATTGGCAAACTTTTATTTTTATACCCTTGAGCCTGAGATGGGTGTATTGGCAATTGGTATTGCCAATTCCGAAGATACCCTCATGTTTCCTATTGTCTCTTAATATCTCTTTGATGGCTATGATCTCTTTAATAACCATAGCTTTCTTGGCTCCAGAATTATTTATTCTTTTCTGGCCAGATTGCAAGTTTTTCAAATCTTTATGCTCTGCTTTCTGCTCCTGATAATCACAGTAAGCTTGGATAAAAGCCATTAACAGTATCCATGCCACTGCCTGAATACTGTGCTGCCTTGAAATTTCCCCCACCAGATTTTTTAGTCCAGCACCTTTAAATTCAGCCTCATAGAAAGTCTAAGGACATGGGCAAAATGTAGACAACTTCTTTGCCAGAATGTAACATGACCAGCCCTCTGGTCCAAATCCCAATAGAGTCTTCTTTCTCTGAAACCTCACAAGCCCAGTCTTTACTGTCCTCAGTCCTACCAGCATTCTGGTCTTCTGAACTACCACCAGAATTTCCCATTATACCCTGCTTACAATATTGTAAAGCTATGTAAGCTTGCATCTTTAAACTTTTCAGAATTCTGCAAACCAGCTTCAAAGGCTTGTGAACAATGTGGCCAGGTTAATCACAACAATGATCCCATTTCTGGTACCAATGTTTATTTTAGACAGTTTTTTTTGTTGTTGTTATTTTGACCAAAATACCTAACAAGAACACATAGAGGAGAAAAAGTTTATTTTGGCTCACAGTATCAGAGGTTCAGTACATGGTCAACTGCTCCATAGCTCTGGACTCAAGGTGAAGCAGAACATTATGAGAGAAGGGCAAGGTGGAAGAAAGCAGCTCAGTGCATGGCAACTGGAAGTAGAGAGAACTCTGCTCACCAAGCACAACATACATACCCCAAATGCATCCTCCTCCAGCTATACCTGAACTGCCTACAGTTACCGCCTGGTTAATTCATATCAATGGATTAACCCACTGATTAGGTCACAACTGTTATAACCTAATCATTTCACCTCTGAATGTTCTTGCATTGTTTCACATGTGAGCTTTGAGGGGACACTAAATTGTGATCTGAACCTACTCACTGGCGCTACTCTTGAATGGAGTATTAATTTGATGATGGTTAGCTTGGTGAAGAAAATGTAATAGTCTAGACTTAATTATTTGCTTCAGGATAGTGGTTTCAGAGAAGCATTCCTGATTTTAATTGTAATTTTTAGATTTTCTTTGAAACTTAGGAAATCATTCTAGCATTTTAGTCTCCTAACATAAAAAGAACCCAAAAACTTTGAGATGAAAGAAACAAACATACCTATTGGTTTGCTTTCAACAACATATGCTGGATAAATTTGAGATTCTCTGTAGGTTTTTGATGTCAATTTTTAAAAAATGTTTATTTTCCTGTTTTTTTTTGTTTATTTTCCTTTGTTTTTTTGGTACTGAGGATTGAACCCAGGGGTGCTTTGAGAATGAGTTACATCCCCAGTACATTTTATTTTATTTTTTCTTTGAGACAGGGTCTCTTTAAATTGCCAAGGCTGGCCAAATACTCCTGCCTCAACCTCCCAAGTCACTGTGATTACAGATGTGCACTACTGCACCTGGCTCTGATGTCCATTTCTGTATCTACTGGCATGACTAAGACTAATATTCCATTTCCCCATTCCTTAAGATGTTTTTATTTCAGAAATGTAAGTTCTGCTTAACATTTAAGTACCTACTATATCCAAACCACTGCCACTCCAATGCAGGGAATGATATTTGTTCAAGGGACAAGAATCTCATAAAAATATGTTAACCTCTAGAGAAAACAGAGCCAGTCGCCTGTGATACAGTTTATACTAACAAATACATAGTTGTTCAAGGACAAATGCAAACTTTGGTGTGAATATACTCTATTTTTTCCCCTATAAAAAGGGACCCTAGCTTTCTTCAGACTAAAAATGGGTCAAGACAGTTGTTTCACAGGATGAATTCCAGGCTTTATTTCTAGATAGCACCAAATGTCTATCATTTCTCAGATACGAAGGCTAAAAGTTTATTATAATTACACCTTATAAAAAGAATGTTTGATAAAATCTGAGTAACCTCCAGTGATTTTAGTTTAATAAACCATTTTTCTTGGAGGAACTGATGATAAAGTTGGCATTCAAATGTATTTGGTTTATTGCTTGGGGAAAAGAGAGAAAGGAAAAGAAAAAGTCTTAGAAAAAATTACAAGTAGAAAGGCCTTAACATATTAGAAATCACTTAGGAATGTGAGAGTACTATCAGCAAAATGTAAATCCTAACACAAAGCTGAAATAAACTCAAATTCTATACAAAATAAGGACTAACAGTAAAAAAAAAAAAAAGCATTGATAAAAGCAGTATAAATTGCTTTTGTCAACATGGGTCTATTTAGAATGCAGGTGCACACAGGCATCAAAGATACCAGAGCACTGAAAATTCAAAGCCTCAGGGTATCCTTACCATTTTACTACTAGCTCTAGAATAGCAGAACAGGCAGTCTTGGTAACATAAGCTTAAAAATACACGAGTACTCTGAGATAGTAAGAGCCATTAAAAGTCGAAGTAATCAGAGCAATCAAGGCAGTTTAATGAAATGCAGTCACCTACCAGGCCTCAATCAAGCCAGGTTCCACTATTTGAAATATTCAGTGAAACATCTGGAGCTCTTAGAACTGGAAAGCAGAGATGATCTTGTTGAGCTTCATGTCCACAGAGCCCATGACACAGTTGGTGCTTGATAAATGTCAAATGAATGGAGTCTGAAGGTTACACAGCTTGGCATGCTTAGGCACTTGGTACTACCTCTGCTGAGATCACAACCCATCCGAATTCTTTGATGGATTAATTCTGTGGTGGGTGTGTTATGTCTGGGTTTTTAGATGGATCCCCAGAGAAGAGAGTTCTTAGCACTACTAAAAACGAGGGGCTAGCCGGGTGCGGTGGTATATTCCTGTAATTCCAGCAGCTCGAGAGGCTGAGGCAGAAGGATTGCGAGTTCAAAGCCAGCCTCAGCAAAAGTGAGATGCTAAGCAACTCAGTGAGACCCTGTCTCTAAATCAAATACCAAAAAGGGTTGGGGATGTGGCCGAGTGCCCCTGAGTTCAATACCCGGTACACCACCTCAAAAAAAGAAGGGGCTAGCTTTGTGGAGCTGAGTCAGAAAGGGATCAACCAGCTGGAGAGCAAAGGGAAGAGCAGGAGGAGGGACACTGGAATGCAGCTTCTGTGAAATAGTGACAGACACACAGACTGGCTGTGTCCACAGCCATCAGCTCATGAAGAACTGCAGTGATTCCTATCCCGTATCAGCACTGGCAGGATTTGGTAACGGCCCAAACATGGGTTTTCCTTCCGTGTAGATGCATGTCAGGTAAGGTGAGGCGGACAGAAATCAGACATAAATTCTACCCATAAACAAGAGACATCCAACAGATTTATTAACTTTCAGTTAATAAAAGCAACTTTGTGTATGAAATATACCCACTCAGGATAGGACACTCATTTTATCTTGTTTCCAGGAACATAAGTGGGGCCAGGAAGTGACGAATCTGTGTCCATCAAAGTGGAGCCTTCCCTCATCTCTGATGCACATTCAGTCCCATGCCCTCAACAAGGAAGCTGCAAGAGGAGGAGCGGCACCAGGGTGGCGGTCTGCATCCTGGCCCTCACTCTTGTCTGTCTAGCAGTGGAAACAGGTCTCTGCAGCTCCACCAGCCTATCCTGTGCTGGCGCTCAGTCAGACTCCAGCACTGCAGCTACCAAGGCAACATGGAGGCAAACCCGCCCATTCCTGCCCAAGCCACCAGTGAGCTGAGCATGGATGGGCAGTAAGTAAGGCCTGGTTCACACAGCAGCTCCCCGCTGGAACATTTCCTCACAAGCCCCCTTTGTTCCTGCCCTCCGCCACGTCTCTGTGCTCAGCAGTCCCCCAGATGTGCTCTTTCAGAGACAGCTGAGCCAGCAAACATTGGCCTGCGTGAAAGTGTACCGAGTACCAGCCTTCCAGAAATACCTTTCCCCTCTGCCTTCTGCAGATGTGTTTAAATGTTAATGGGTTCCACTTACCCACGACCTAGGGGAGATGACAGAACAGGGCTCTGTGTGTCCAGCACATTAGCAGCCTGAGGACACTGCATGGCGCCTCGGTTCTGTCTCATCCCCTAGCATTGGCTGAGACTCTCCAACCTTGAACCGCTGAGGCCAGTTTGCCAGCACATAGCTGTCTAAAGACAGAGCTCAGGTGGGTCTTTGACATGGAAGTTGCTTCAAGACACAAAACAGGAAAGGGCCTGTCTTGCTCTGATCTTTCTGACAGCAAGAGATCTTTAATCATTGCTAAAGAAAGAATTTGAAGTATGTGTATATACCTATATGTATATATACATATATACACACATACAAACAATGTATATCTATATACTATGCACACACACACACACACACACACACACACACTGTTCAGTAAATAGGCACAGCATTTTACCTTTGCTTGATGACTTTGGTTATCATGTCCCTTTTGAGGTCCACAATAATAGACAGTAGTTTATGAGCAGAAGCCTTGGTGCAAATTCTAACAAAATGGAAATCTGGATCTTCTATTTGGAGGTGGGAAAGTGGAACACATCTGGAGCAGGTGGAGAAGGGCAGATACATGTGTTTTCCAAGAGACACTAATTCATCTTGCTTGCATTGTGCTAGCTGTTTTAGGACCTGGCTGGAGGCCAGATGACATGAATTTAAAGCCACCTGCTATAGGCTGAATGTTTCTGTCCCCCAAAATTCCTATGCTGGAACCCCAGTCCCCACTGTGGTGGAGTCTGGAGACAGGGCCTTTGGGCAGTGGCAGCTCATGGTGGGTTCGTGCCCTTATAAGACCAGGGTGCCACGCAGCAGTGGGGAGCTCTCACTCCCTTTCCCTCCCTCCTTACTCCTCTATTCTCTCTCTTCTTCCTTCTCTCTCCCTCTTTCTCTCCAACATGGAGGATACAAGAAGACAGCTTTCTACAAATCAGGAAGAGGGCCCTCATCAAAAGTCCAGCCATGCTTGCACCTTGATCTTGAGCTTCCAGCCTCCAGAACTGTGAGAAATCAACGGTGTTTTGTTGCAGCAGCCTGAACAGACTGAGATGACCCTTGGAGAGTCTTTGTTTTTAATCTGTTGTAAGGCCACTCCAGTCACTCTGGAAACAGTTGTCATCAACTCAGCCCTGTGCCTATTTCCCCATGGTGAAAGTTCCCTTGGTCACTTACAGTCATAATGCTGAGGACAGGGAGCCCGTGTGTCTTGCCTCTGTCCATGCTGGGAGGTGGAGGACCTGGCTCTTGCATCTTTGGTCTCTGAGAGCTTCACATCATGATCCAGAGGCTTCAGAACATGCCATTTATACCATCAGTATTCCCACTTCAGGTCAAATTTTATTCTAGAACTTTCTAACAAGGAGCAGTTGAAAATTAGGAGGATCTCAGTGAGATCTGGTGGCAAAGCAAGTGCAGGGTCACACAATCCAGATAACCCTTAAGAACCCAAGCCATCTCCCCACGCTCAGCCCAGGCACTGAGAAGCAAGCCCTGGCTTACTGCCTACCTTCACGCAATCTTACTATCCTACCGTCTTTATCAGCACGCCTTTTTCTGTCTTCCAGGACTGTCCTGACAAGCAAAGGATTTGTGTTATGGTTTAAATATTAGGTGTCCCCCAAAGGCTCATGTGTGAGACAATGCAAGAAGGTTTAGAGATGAAATGATTGAGTTATGAGAGCCTTAATCCAATCAGTGAATTGCACCCCTGATAGGGATTAACTGGGTGGTAGAAGTAGGCAGGTAGGGTGTGGCTGGAGGAGGTGAGTCACTGGGGGCCTGCCTTTGGGGTGTGGAGCATGTGTGCATTCTCAATCTCTCTCTCTCTCTCTCTCTTCCTCCCTCCCTTCCTCCTTCCTTCCCTCTCTCCCAGATGCCAGGTTCCCAGCTGCTTTCCTTTACCACACCCTTTCACCACCCATGTCCTGCCTCACCTTGGCCATCTATGGACTGACACCTCTGAGACCCAAATAAACTTTACCTCCTCTGTGTTGTTCTTGTCAGGTCTTTTTGGTCACAGCAGCAAAAACAAAACAAAACAAACAACAACAAAAAACCTGACTAAAACAATTTGATTATTCATTACAGGAATTTCCCCAAAGACCCACCAACTTTTCAGTGGAAAGTACCAGGGGTTATACCTTGGATTCTTCATTCCTTGGCCTCAAAATCTTCCCCTCACTCTTTCTTCTAATTGTAAATTATTGTATTGTGACCTCTCCACAATCCCAATCCAGTCCCTACACTGAAAGGGCAGGTTCAAACCAAACTTCCAATCTGCAATAAATTCTGACATTACCTTCCCTTCCCAGACAAGGCCAAAACCTTGTGATGTGGTGCTTGCTACCTTACAAGAGTAGTCAATAAAGTAGTCATCTCCTTTACCAACAGATGGTGTCAGTGGCATCTGGGGAGCTGGCTCTTGACAGCAGAAGTTAATTCTATAATAAAATTTAAATAAACTTAAGAAGCAAAAATTTATTTAATAAACTAAAAACAATCAGGGGCCATGTCTTAAGTTTGTGAATTTAAATAATAACTAATTTGATGCAAACCAAAATACCCCTGAATCTTTATGTCAGTGTCAAATCATGAAGACCTTTTAAATGTGGAAAAACATAACGTACAGAATTCTATTTGGGGGAGTCTCTGCAAGTGTGACTCGCCCTGGCTCTATAAATGATAAGGCTCCAACACAGGAACTCTGCATATCAGGCAAAAGAGTACAGTCAGACAGATGTAACATGCATGTGCCTTTACCAAGTCTAGAGTCGATATTCAAGCAACAGCCAAACCAACCACAATTATGTAGAAGAGGGAAAACATTCTTTCCTTCTACTTTTTTAGATTCTCAGTTGGGATCACTTTAACAATACATAGATGAACAAGAAAAATAGTACACAAATCTACTTAAAGTAAGTTATATGTGACACAGTAGCTTTCACGGGGAGTGAAGGCCCTCAAAAGTGGGAGCATTTCTATGGTAAGTTTGACAAAGAGTAGAAAGTTTAGAAAAGTGTGAAAGGGCAAAAGGTATGAGCTACAAGCAGCAAACGGGGAAAATTAACAAGGACTGTCCATTTGTATTCTTCTTGGAGTCCCTCTGTCTTGAAAATAGGATGTTCCTTTCCTCTGGGTTTAGGGGAAGTGCTTCTCACATGATATACTTCTCACACAAGAGTTTTACAAATTTTCTTTAGGAAAAGTTAGAAAGTTATTTCTAAAATTGCTGTTTCTCAACTTCTTTTAGCTCTAGATATTCAATACACCTGGATGCCATATTGGGATAAAATGTCTTGGACTTCTGCCTGATGCAACAGCTCACCAAAGAATATGATGTTAATCACACAAACTATGAAAAATGGGAGAAGGGCTGTCCTGGCTCAAGAGGAAGAACAGTAGGACAATCACTGCCCCGAAGGAGGAGTGACTTTATTTATTCATTTATTACAAACGCCTTTGTTAAACTAGGAAGGGAGAAGGAGTGGGAAGAGGGAAGAAGGAAGGAGAAAACGAAGAAATGAAAAAAAAAATTCAAACCCAGTGAAGGTTTTAGGTAAAAATGTGTTTCTATACACACACCACAGGCTCCCTGCAATGATGTGTAGCCTTGCCATACATTCTAAAGACAGTGGGCCCAACTGACCATGGGCTGAGACTTCTGAAATCATGAGCCAAAATAAATCTTTTCTCCTTTTAAGTTCATTATCTCAGGAATTTTGTCACAGTGACAGAAAGCTAACACAAACCTGCTAAATTCTTTTTTAAATAGTCGTATCGATATTAGTGCTATAATAAAAAAAAATTCACGAAAAAAGCATTCACTGGGAAAAGAGCATTCACTGGGAAAAAGTTATATTTTTGTACTATAAAATCAACAAAGAAAATATAATAGTTGCGAAGTATATGCACCAAGCATACCAGTTAAATAAATCATCCTTTTAAAAAGTGAAAACAAATAATAAACCTATCATCATAATGGAAGATCCACATGGCTCTTTCAGAAATCAAAAGGTTAAAGAGAGAAAAAAAAATTATGGTTTACAGATTAGAATCATAGACTTGACTAATAAGTCCTGGAATATTTACCAAAAAAGAAAAAAAAAAGGTTACATGTTCCAATGGGTAGCCAATAAAATAAAATAATGACAATGAAGGGAGAAAAAAAAAGAATTTTTCCCTGCAACACCAGAAATCGCAGAGATATACTTAAAAGTGAATGACAGTGAAAACAATCCATATACAAATTTACTGAATATTTTCAACTTCAAGGGGAAAATATGGCCTTATATAAAGTTATTTATTTATGATTAAAGATAAATGAACTAAGCATTTATCTCAAAATGCTAAAGAAGGTAGCCAGGCGCGGTGGCGCATGCCTGTAATCCCAGCACTTTGGGAGGCTGAGACAGAACAATCGCCAGTTCAAAGCCAGCCTCAGCAATGGTGAGGCGCTAAGCAACTCAGTGAGACCCTGTCTCTATATAAAAAATACAAAATGGGGCTGTGGATGTGGCTCAGTGGTTGAGTGCCCCGGAGTTCAATCCTCACTACCAAAAAAAAAAAAAAAGCTAAAGAAGGTAGTTATTCCAAAACCAGCATATAAACAGAAGGAAAGCTTCTCAACACAGGAGGCTAACATCATCCTGAGGCAAAGATGAGGACTTTGGCAAGGTCACTCAGAGAGGTGGTCAAAATTGTGCGTGTGTGAAGTGAAGAACCCTTGAAACTCAGTAATGAGCAAATACAAAATCCAGCTTTAAAAATGGGCAGAAAGATTAGAATAGATATTTCATCCAAGTGATACCAATGGTACTTAAGTGCATGAAAAGGCACAAACACCAGATGTCATTAGGAAATGTGAATTAAAATCACAATGAGCTACCTCCACACATACCTACCTCTTAAATGCCCACCATTTTTGAAAAACAATAACTGCTCACAAAGATGTGGAACAATTGAAGCTCTTTTACATTAATGATGAGAATACAAAATCATAAGAAAGGTAATCAACTTTTTGCAGGGCACCAGCAGGAGATGAAGGCTGGGCGGAGGAAGAGGATGGGTGTTTAGTCCTTTGCTCCCTCCCTGTCAGGCCATAGGATGCCAGAGACTGATTCTGCAGAGACATACAACCGTCAGGGTGCCTTTTTCTAAACTTTACCAACAGCCATTGATTTTTGTGATCTGGTTACCTCTTTCTTCCTTGGTCCCTACAGGCCTTGGTGGTCCTGGCTTCTGGCTGTTGCTATCACACTTTGTTAATTTCCATTAACACAGCTCTCATCTTTGTAAGCAGTCCCTTCAATAAATGCTCAATTATCCAATTTGAGCATATTCTGTTACATGCTAATACCTTGCTAATTATAGGTGCTCTATAATTTTGATCAAGGAAGTTCTTTCTTCCAAGATCTTTATTGAAATACTTTCAGATTAAAATGTAGGAATTATTTCTCTGATGAAAAGTATATGACATAAACTGTGGGACAGAATTATCTACCCATCAGTCTTTCAGGATTAGGTAAACCTGGACAGAACTGATGCTACACAATGGGGCTGCCTGGTTTGGTCACTCTGGCCATCAAATTATGTTAATCAATTAGTACTATTAAAAAAATTGAGGGCTGAGGTATAGCTCAGTGGTAGAGGCCCAAGTCCCACCACCATCAAAGTGAAACACAAGTCGTATTCTAAATTTGTTGACGATACAATGAATTTGATAATATAATCATTACCATTCACACGAAACTCCTCCCAAGCTTCTTCCAAGTGCCCTATTTTTTCTGTGTTTTAATATACAGACATAGCCAATCACTTCCCCTGAGCCACGGCTCTGAAAAGATTCAGAACCAAGGTCATGACAGCTCTAGGAAGTAGTTTAGATCTTGAATCAAGGCTGTTATGTGCTCTCCTCACCTCTGTTCCATTTTAGTTTTCCTACAGTTCTTTTACCTTAAGTTGGATTTCCTTCCTACCTACAGACAACAAATTCCTGTATATGTGTATGTGCATACATGTGTGTGTATATGTGTGCATGTGTATAGGCACTTTAAATTCCTTCTGGTGTAGGGATCAATATAAAGAGCACAAATGTATAGTTTTATGACAATTTATGTTAACTAAAGGCATAACTAAAGTAATAGCCTCATTAATATGTAATCTCCATTTTATTAATGCCATCCAAAGATATCTGTCCCAGAATTGCTCCAACCTTAAAATGTTGACCCTGTTAAACTATCTACCCATCTGAGTATCGATGACAGTTTCATTGTCTTTATCCACATTCAATTACCATAAAGAATTACAAAATATTCAAAATTATTTACTAAGTACTCTAATAACTAGGCTTCTTGAAAAAAATAAACTTTTGGCTTAGAGTGTATTGATTAAGAACACAAACTCTTGAGTCACACTGCCAAGGTTAATCACAAGCACTAGCTGTGGCACCTGGGACAGTTACTTATACTCTCTGTTGCTCTTTTTTTAAAAAAATCTGGAAAATGGGAGGATAAAGAGAAGGTGTGAGGTGGGCTGGGTTGTAGCTCAGTGGTAGAGTGCTTGTCTAGCACTGGGTTCGAGTCTCAGCACCACATAAAAATAAATAAATAAATAAGTAAAAAGGTCCATTGACAACTAAAATATATTAGAGAGAGAGAGAAGGCATGAGGATTCAATGAGACTGCACACAGAAAGCCCTTAGACTAGAGACAATGGAAACAAACACTAGCCACAAGTATTAAAGTATTGTCCTAGGAACTATATTAACGAATGAATGATGATCATTTTGAAGGCTCCAAACTAAAAGCTCATTCAGAATAGAACTGTGGGATGGACTCCTCATGAAGAACAAGAAACAAAAACCACTGTTTTGATTTTTTCTACTTATACTCATCTTGTCAAGTCACCGATCCAAAAGCTTAAGTTTATTGGCATTTGCTCAAAATGCTCCATTCCTTAGGTGGACTAAATCCTGTCAAAACTTTCCCAGGTGCTCTATGCCTAAAGCAACAGTACCCATTCCCCGCCCCCCGCCTAAACTCAGGCCTGTGTAACTGGTAGCTTTCATAGGGCAAGTTTAGCAAATACAAAAGAATCCCTCTTCAGTGATCTGATGGAGCTGGTTGGCATCAGCTGGTAAGAGAGAACTGAATGCATCCTTCTTAACTGCTTTTCACATTTATACTATGGAAATCAGAAAATCCAGTATGTTGTTTTCTTTCTGTGGGACCTTTTGTTAAATATTACAGGCACATCACTGCCTATAGTTCAAAAGAATCAGCCTTGTGCCGATCCAGAGTTAGAGTACCCACAAGACCTTTTATAATTGCACTTTATATCAAGAGCAGATATCCAAGATATCCTAATTTGCCTATGTCAAGATATATGTATTTCCATCTGCAACATTCATATTTGTGAATCTAGCTTTTTGTTCCATCTAAAAATCTAAGCACACATCTATAGTTGCAACAATAACTATAGTGGTAGTGATGAGGTTTGATGTGTGTACACAGCAAATTACCTTGGAAATATTGATACATGATGTAAATACTCTTGGAAATTCAGTCTGTTTTATTCAAAAAAAGTCTAAATCCAGAATATTTTATTTTGTTCTGTAAATTTTATAAAGGCATTTTGCCAAAAGCATTAAATATTTGATTTTACTTGTTAAGATTTGCAGGAACTGCTTTAAATTTATTATAAAAAAAATAACAGCTACAGCAACACATTTTCCCTTTTCATTAAGGTAGTGAAAAAAAAGAACTTTAACAGCTTTTCCATAAAAATGCTCTAAAATATTCCATTAAAATTAAAAGGCAACTGCCATTTCACACGTGGTCAGATTTAACTATTCAAAGTTATTTTAGGTATATCAGTCCCCAAAGACCAAACTACCTGAAAGTCCAGCTGTGTTCAAAGGGGATTCTGATTTACCTCCAAAGTTAGATAGGGCTGACACAAAGAGTTGTTAGATCAGAGAAAGGAAGAACAATTCTGTTTGATATTAGTATTCTACCTCCCCCTAAATCCTCACTCAATTATAGATTTCTTAAACAATCATCCTGAGATGACTGGTCATGGAAACATAATGGCAGAGCAAGAAGCTTGAAACAAAAGCCAGACTCCAGGGTCAGTAGCACAGGATTCCATGTCAGCAATGCTGAATTGAGAATCCCAGTAGCACACCATAGTCAAGGCTGTGAGAAATAGTCGCACTTCAGGTGAAATCTTAAACTCTCATGATGATAAACGGTATCTTTAAAAAGCCTCAATAATATGCATGTCTGTTGTTAACTCTTGCAATTCTTCCCGTATGGTTCTCCTTGCCTCGTTCTGTTTGATAGCAATATTATGCATTTGTAAATATGGTTCAAAGATTAGTGATCATGGAGATTTGTAGCTCCATGCTTCAGTAACTTACTTATGTATATTTTAGGGTGGTCCATTATATACATATTTATGCTTGGAATCAAATTGTTCAATAATGGTTTTAATGTTCCAAATATCAAGAAATAAGAATACCTTATTTTTCAGATCTTTATTTTTGACTTTTATACTTAAACCTTAACAATCTTTTACTGGAATCCTAGTTCGAGTATCCCAGAACCCCAACAAACTGACATAACTTACCTTTTCCTTTCCTTAGTGCCAGAGGCTGATGTCTGTGGAATTTGAAAAGGGAAACCAATGACTATGAATTTAAAAATAAAAACATGGACGCAAATGATACAGTAACTAAGTTAAACAAGCAAAAATTTACCAATGGGTGTTTGCACCTAATTTCCTGAACCAGTGTTAGAAACAGGATATGGTAGTGGGCTTATTTTTGTTTTATTACTTGTTTGTTTAATCAAGTGAAAAGTCCAGGGCTTGAAGCCAAACATACTGTGAGTATAATTCTGACTCCTTCGTTTACTCATTTGCTTGATCCTGAGAAAGTCAATTTCAAGTGACTTTTTATCAAATTTCCTTTCAGGACCATCAGAAACTAGGAAAATGAAACAACACTTCAGTGATCTCATTTATAAAAATAGTGTAGTTAATGGAAAAGCAGAGAGCCAGGGAAGCTTTCAGATTAGACACTACCTTTCCTTGAACCATCCCTGATAAGACCATCTCAGCCTTGTTTTAGAAGGATTCTTTGTGTTCAGGAGAGTTATAACATTATTCAAAGTGAAAGATTTCTTAGAATTCACAAACCTTCTCTCTGCGGCTGCCACGCCAGTGGCCCCTGGCTTTTTCTCCACTTAAACCAAGGACAGGCCATTCCAGTCTGCCTACCTACTGGTTTACTGTGAGCACCACTTTCCTGGCTGGAAAGCTGCCATACGTTTATGAGCGCCTAAGGGATATTGGACGTTGTCATCTTACTCTTGCTCCCTGCTTCACACCAAATGCCCTGGCAAGATTACTGCACCTGGACACTGCATTCCCTGCAGAGCACCTTGTTAACCAGAATTATGGAAAACTTGGACCAAGTTCAGAGAAGAACTACTAAAATGGTTAAGTGACTGTGGGGGCCATTTATAAGGAACTCAGAAATGTTTGGTTAAGTGGTCATTATTCTAAAAAAAGGTGTGGTGACTTTGGCATTAAGTTTAAATTCCGAGCCATACTTCGCAAGAGGACTCCTTTCAGGCCTCCACATCCTGAAATACTTTTAAGAAGTGGTAGAATCTTACTCTTGCTTGGGCCTGCAGCCACCACACGGGCTGCCTGGGTGGTCTTCAGACTCAAGGGCAGTAACCCCAACAAACCAGCAGAGGAGCAGCGCTGCCAAAGCAGAGGGCCCAGGTAAGAGGTGGAAGAGTGCTTAAGGGCAAGTCTTCCCAGGAGTCAGGAAGAGCACACTGGGGCTGCGAAGGGTCAGCCTCTCTGTCCCAGGCAAGCCGTTCTTCACACTTCACTGCCCATGTGTGCTCGATGGGTGGCACCATTTGATCAGAGCTGCCACTGAGTCCAAAATGTACAAGTGTGTCTAGAATGTTGAGTACATTCAGTGTACCCGTGAGAAGAATGTGAGTTCCCACTTGGCCAGAGGCAAGACCTGAGCACAGCAAAGAGTCAAGGAGGCTGGATGACCATTTCCCCAAATGTCTTCCAGGTGATGTTATTACTTGTCACAGTCATTTTTAAAAAGCCTAGAAACTGGAATAAGTGAAGTTGAATTCTGTGTGTGCGTGTTTCCTAGCAGTCAGACCTCTAAGAACCATTAATATGCAAAAGTCTATCGAGTACAGTAAGCAGGTTGGTGTGTACTATGTCCACATTCAGAGTGGACAGGAAGGCCTTATTTCTTCTGCATGGGGCCTTCAGACTCACAGCTATGTCCACAGTGCCTTTTATAAGGCTGCACTCAATAAATGAACAGTGGAATTAATAGATCGGCCTAGGCTAGAACATAGGTCTTTTTTTTTCTCTTCTTGGTAGTAGGCACTGAACCCAGAGGCTCTCTACCAGGAACTGCATCCCAGCTGCTGAGGGTCTAAGTTGCCCAGGCAGGCCTCAAACTTGTAATCCTCCTGTCTCAGCCTCCCAAGTCACAGGCCTTATAGGCATGCACCACTTTGCTTATAATGAATCTTTTCATTCTAAATAAATGAAATTAAATGTATGAACATGAGTAGATTGATCTGAAGCTGATCAAGATTGATCAAGCCTGAGGGCCTCTCACTTGTTGAGACTTTCAAGTCCCCATAATTAAGGGTGTTTTGACATATGTATTTTTTTCCTTCCTAAGGGCCCACAAAACTACATAAGCCTTTATATCCTGCAAAACCTGCTGCTACCATATAAGAGGAAATTGGGTTTTCACCAAATTTTAAATTGTGATTTAAACGCTCCGCAATATTTTAAACTATGAATAAACACTCTGAACACATGACATTGTAAGTATTACCACAGTTGAAATTCTTTGCAAAAACCATCTGAAGCTTCTGCATCAATTTTTTTCTATGTAAAGGGATTGACATTTTAAAACTTGGATCTACAGTACCACAATTTGGCATTCTACTTCAATTCTTTAAAAACTTCATTTATATTGATCTTGTCTTCTGGAATTTCCTGTAGGCTGCCTGAGATAAAATAAATCCCAGTCTAATCTTCATCTTGTCTGCTTTCCATTTGAGATTATGCTTCAAAATCAAATATTATTACTTAATCCAAAACAAAACACTTTATTACAGAATGCAAAATCAATCACATTAACAAACTGACCTTGGTAATTCATTTTTATCATGATTGATACACCAATATTTAAGCTTTGACTACAGATACCCAAAGCTTTGTAGATTCCTTCCAGACTATTCATAATGTTAAGATATTCTAAAAACCACACACAAAAATCATTATCCAATCCCTTTGTATCTTAGTCCAAATCAAATTTATGCTCTTCCATATTTCACAGCAAAAAATTTATAAAACTAAGGCTAAGTGTAAAATCAAGTTTTACCTTCCTCTCTTTCCTTACTGTGTTGATGACTATCAAAATATACTGAGCCCAAAATAGCAGTTGTGCACTGCCAGGTCAGCCTCAGTCATTTCCAAGCCAAAGGGGAATTGACAGATGTCCCCTTTACAAGTCTAGTGTTTGTAAATATCCAATGAAATGACTTCATTCAGTTAATTATTTCTGGAGAAAGCTGGCAGAATAACATGTAATTAAACTGAAGACTGATGGAAACTGTTAAACAGGAGAGTTATTTTGCCCAGCAGTTCTAGTTAATGTTTTTTATGTGTTCTCATTTTTAAAAAATGCCTGAAATACTCGTGCAATTAAAAGGAATTACTTCCTCATTGGAAAACATTTAAAATATTCCAGTGAAGATACCATATGGAACAGAAAGGGGAGATTCAGTTTTCCAACATTTTCTTAAAGTCAGTATGATTTCCTTATTGTTAATACAAATTCTGAAGTCAAAACAATACAAGTAGAAAACATAGCCCGTAGTCAAAATATCAACAATTCAGACTCACTTGCCTATGTGCTATCTATTTACTTCATGCTTAATACATTGTCTGCTGTTTATTTTGCCTGGTCAGTATCCCTTTGACTTTTCCAGTTGGCCTTCAGCATGGCTGGATTCACCCATCCATCCATCCATCCATCCAATATTAATCCACTATCTCAGGCTTGCTCTAGTTACTTGTAAAGCAGCAGTCAACAAAAATCCTTTCCCACATACCTCTCCTTGCTGCCTGATAGTGATGCACTCAGGGACAGATCAAAGTTCTAATACAAGAGAACAAATTAGAATATACAAACAGATGGGAGGAGCTCTGAGTGCTTCCCAAAGGAAATGCAGGCTGCTAACTTACTTGCTGCACTTCATTGTGAAATCACTCACATAACCATCTTTCCCATTAGCTGATGCCATGGATGGACACGAAAGTTTAAAAAAGGAAACCAGACACCTTTAACAGCTGGAGGAATGGATTAAGAGAAGTTGGCAAAAATTAGGAACATCTCAGGGAAACGAAGCCAGAAAATTCCAAGGTGGAGCAAAACTGGTAAAGTTAGGGACTAAAACCAGCTTCTGCTACACCTCAAAAATGTGTCTCATTTCTCTCTGATGGAATACACAATATTTCACTTACTAAAGATTAATCTGGATAAATAAGAATATGCTTGAAAATGCAAATATCATGGAGGGGTTAATGATTATCATTCACATTCTGCTCATATGAGCCACATAAGAATTTAGTGATGTTTGCCACAGTTCCTTATAAACTGAAGAATATTATAAAAGTAGAATGGCAGGATAGTTAAATCATAGATCCTGAAGTCATACAGCTTGAATTTGAATGCAAGCTGTGAAAACTGGACTAACTCTCTTGGTGCCTGTTTCTTCCTTGGCAAAATAGGACTAATAGTTAAAAATGCTTCTTGAGGTGACTGAGGGACATAAATTAGTAAGGAAGAGAGAGAAGGAAACTCAAAAAAATATATTTGAAGGAACAATGGCCAGAAAATTTTCAAATTTGGTAATAACAACAAATGTGTACATCCAAGCAGCTCAAAGAACCTCAAACACAAGAAATATAGAGAAAACTATACCAAGTTACATCACCTTCAAACTGATCAAAAGCAGAGAGAAGATAAATATCTTAACAACAGAAAAAAAGATCTTAGGTATGAAGGAAGAAAGATGAGAATGATAGCAGACTTCTCACCAGGAACAATGGAAGCTAGCAGAGAGTAGAGCAGCATCTATAAAGTATTAAAAGAAAAAACAAGTCACAGTGGAATTTTATATCCACTCAAATGCCTTTCAAAAGGAAAGGCAAAATACTTTTCATATAGACAGAAGTTTAAAAAACTCATCACCAGCAGATCTACACTAAAAGAAATGATATAAGCCGTCCTTCAGGCACAAGGAAAACAATATCTGATAGAAATAAGGATCTACAGAAAGAAATGAAGAGCACAGGAAATAGTGTCTAGAGGGGTAAACACATATGTCTTTCTTACTTAAACCTCTTTAAAAGGTAACTGTCAATTTAAACAAAAATAATAATGTTGCAATGTGGGCTTTATGATGTGTGTAAGTGAAATGTATAAAACAGCAACATAGAGGCCGGGAGGGGAGAAGCGGAAGTATACACTAGTAAGGGTCTCGGGCTCTGCATGGCGTGATACCATCTACAGATAGGTAAAGATGTGCGCTGGGGCCCTACAGCAACCACAAAATAAAGAGCTCATAATAAGTAAATTCGTAAGGATCAGAGTTGGGAAATAGATAAAAATCATTTTAAAAAGGAAAACACATGCACCAATGCTGATATTAAAAGAAATTTGAAGTCTCTCTATTAAAAAATGTAAAAAATAGATTTCAGACCAAAATTTCAGAGAAGTAGAAGGTCATTTCATCATGACAAATGGGTCAAAAGGAAAAGAAGCTATGCAATCCTAAACGTTTATGCACCGATAACAGAGCTTCGAGCTCTATGGAGTGAAACTGGGGAAAATGCAAGGAAAAATGGATGAATCTACAATTACAGTATAACATTTCCATTCCCATCTCTGAATAAATAACAGAACAAGTAGACAGAAAATCATGGAGAGTACAGGGGACTGAAACACAATGAACCAAATTTGACCTAATTGGCACTAAAAGAAGATTCCATCTAATAATAGCAGACTACATGTTCTTTTCATTTACACACAGAACACTTTCCAAGAGAGATTATATTATCTGCTATTAAAAAAACTCAGTAAATTTAAAAGGATTCAGATTATACAAACTACTTGTTTGATCAGAATGGAATTAAAGCAGGAATTAATAAGAGAAAGGACTCCAGAAAAATTTCCAAAATATTTGGAAACTAAGTAATAGATTTTAAATAATTCATGACTCAAAGAAAAAAATTGAGGAATTAAAAAGTATTTTGAATTGAATGAAAATAAAAACATGACATATCAAAATTCATAGGATACTGCTAAAGGAGTACCTAAGGGAAATTTTATTGCACTAAACATTTATTTAGAAAAGAAGAAAAATTTTAAAGTAACGATCTGCTTACACCTTAGAAAACTAAGAAAATAAGAGCAAATAAAATCCAAAATAAGCAAAATAAATACAAAGTAAAGGTCAGAGTACAAATCAACAAAATAAAAAAATAATAAATAGAAAAATTCAATAAAACCAATTTCTGACTATTGGTGAAAAATTAATAAAACCGATAAGCCTCTAATGTGAGTGACAAGAAGAAAAAGAAAGAAGACAAAATACAAATAATCAATAGAAGGAATTAGAGAAGTGAAATCACTATAAAGTCAACAGATATTAAAGGATAACAGGCAAACAAGGTGTAGTGGTACACACTTTTAATCCCTGCTACTAAAGAGGCAAAGGCAGGAGAATGGCAAGTTCGAAGCCAACCTCAGCAATTTAGAGACTGTCTCAAAAACAAAAAACGGGGGCACACTGGGGATGTAGCTTAGTAATAGAGCTCCCTGTGTTCAGTCCCTGGTACCTGCCAAAAGGATACGTGTGGGGGAGTTCCACCCTCAGGTTTCATGATATGCTAGAAATGACTCAGAACTCAGAAACTCACAGTTACAGTTTATTCCAATGAAAGGATACAGATTAAAAGGATTTAATTAGTTAATTAATTAAAGGATACAGATTAAAAGGATACAGATTTTGCAAAGGCGAAAGACACATAGGAAAAGTCCAGGAGAAATCAGGTGGGAGCTTCCATCTGTCCCCTACCGTTGTATTTGTAGAAGCAGCACTTAATTCTCCCAGCAATGACATGTGACAATACAAATGCAGTACTGCCAACCAGGAAAGCACCCCTGGAACCTTGATGTGTAGAGTTCTCCCTGGGGGTGTCAGTCACATAGGCTTGGAGGATTTTTTTTTCTCTTTTTCTTTTTTTGGTACCAGGGATTGAACTCAGGGGCACTCGACCACTGAGCCACATCCCCAGCCCTATTTTGTGTTTTATTTAGAGACAGGGTCTCACTGAGTTGCTTAGCTCCTCGCGGTTGCTGAGGCTGGCTTTGAACTCTTAATTCTCCTGTCTCAGTCTCCCAAGCAGCTGGGATTATAGGTGTGCACCACCATGCCTGGCTTTTTTATTATTATTATTTAGTTAGTTATAGGTGGACACAACACCTTTATTTATTAATTTTTTCATGTGGTGATGAGGATAGAACCCAGTGCCTCATGTGTGCTAGGCAAGTGTTCTACCACTGAACTAAAACCTTAGCCTGGCTTGGAGGATTCTTACAACTGTCTAGCTACCCAATATCCAGTCCCTCCAGACATTAAACTAATACAGCAAGGCCCAGGGAAGCAAACAACCAAAAACAGGTATTCACCATATATCACATTATTAGCATAAAGTATCTAATAAGGCCAGTGACGCTAGCTATAAGATAATCTTATCAGGCAAGGATTTCAAGGGTCTAGAATTTATCTCCTCAAAACAAGTCAAGGGCTGGTCCTTTCTTTGGAACATGCTGGATTTGAACATCCCAAGCCATTTGAGTTAACCCTTTACTGCACAATAAGAGAATATTATGAACTACTTTATGCCAATACATTCAACAATTTGGATGAATGGACAAATGTCTTGAAAGAAAAACTATCCAGAAAGAGCTCCCATGTTCATGGATAGGCAGAATATTGTTAAAATATTTAGTTCAATATAATCCCCATTAAAACACCAATGATATACTCCTCAGAACTAGAAAAAATCCTAAAATTCATATATAAGAATAAGAGAGTCAAAATAAACAAAGCAATTCTGAGCAAAAAGAGTAAAGTTGGAGGCATCACAATACCCAACTTCAAATTATACTACAGAGCCATAGTAACAAACACAGGTTGGGCTGGGCACCATGGTGCATGCCTGTAATCCCAGCAACTCAAGAGGCTGAGGCAGGAGGACTGCAAGTTCAAGGCCAGCCTGAACAACTTAATAAGACCCATCTCAAGATAGAAGGGCTGAGGATGTGACTCAGTTGTAGAGGGCTCCTGGGTTTAATTTTCAGTACCAGGAGAGAAGGGGGTTCAGCTTGGTACTAGCATAAAAATAGCCATATGGAACAGAGTAGAAGACACAGACAAACCCACACAACTACAGTCATTTGATTCTTAACAAAGGTGCCAAAAACTTATGTTGGAGAAAAGATAGCTTCTTTAACAAATGGTGCTATGGAAACTGGATATCCATACATGAAAGGTTGAAACATGTTCCCTTATCTCTCACCCTGCACAAAAGTCAACCCAAAATGGATCAAAGACCCAAGAATGAGACCAGAAAACTTGCAACCGTTAGAAGAAAACATAATGGAAAACTCCAACACACAGGCATGGGTGGCGAGTTACTATAGCTCAGGAAATACTACCAAGAATCAATAAATGAGAGGGCATCAAACTAAAAGGCTCCTACAGAGCAAAGGAAAACAACAGCATGAAGAAAGGGCCTGCAGAATGGGGGAAGATCTTTGCCGAGTACTCTTCTGACAGAGAATTAATATCTAGAATACATAAAGACCTCAAAAATTTCAACAACAGAAAAACAGTAACCTATTCAATAAATGGGCAATAAATGGAGATTGAACTACATAAACTTCTCAAAAGAAGAAGTACACAATTATACAAAGAGATGTTCAACATCTCTAGCCATAAGAGAAATGCAAATCAAAATTACACTTAGATGACATCTCACTCCCATGAGCAACGGCAGTCATCAGTGCACATAACAGCACATGCTGGCAAGGACGTGGGGGAAGGGAACTCTGTACAGTTTTGGTGAGAATGGAAACTAGGACAGCCTCATTATGGTTCTGATGTGAGCTATTCCCCCAAAGCTCCTCATGTTGATGCAAGAGTATTCAGAGGGAAAATAATTAGATTGCGAGAACTGTAACCTAATCAGTCCATCCTAGTTTTGAACGGTAACTAGGCAGAGGGGCATGGCTGAGGAGGTGGGTGCCTGGGGGTGTTCCTGAAAGGGTGCATCCCTGTGGCCTCTTCATCCTGCCCACTCAATGCCACAATGAAAGTCACTATAATGTATAATGAATATGCATCAAGAAAAAAAATTTTTTTTGGTACTGGAGATTGAACTCAGGGGCACTCGACCACTGAGCCACATCCCCAGCCCTATTTTGTGTTTTATGTAGAGACAGGGTCTCACTGAGTTGCTGAGCGCCTCCCCGTTGCTTACACTGGCTTTGAACTCGTGATTCTCCTGTCTCAGCCTCCCTAAATGCCGGGATTACAGGCTTGCGCCATGGCACCTGGCTAAGAAAAAAATTTTAAAGAGAGAAAAACAATCAAAAGTCAGTCAAGAAAAAATAGAGCATATGAATATCCCTATAACTATTAAAGAAACTGAATTTGAAGTAGAAAACTTTCACACAAAGGAAACTTCAGGTGGCTCCAGATGGCTGGTAAATTGTACCAAGTGCATAAGAAGAAAAATTACTGTCAGTGGTACACAAGTCTTCCAGAAAACTGGAGAAGAGAGACCATTTCTCAACTCATCTGTCAGAGTATTACCCTAATCTCAAAATCAAAGACATTACAAACAATAAAACTACAGACCAATGTTCCTTGTAAAAATATGCAGAATGTCTAAACAAAATTTTAGCCAATCAAATCCAATGATATGTAAAAAGGATAATTAATCATGTCTAAGTGGAGTTTATCCCAGGAGTGTAAGACTGGTATAACACTAGTGAGTCAATCAATGCAACTGATCATATTAATACTCTGAAACAGAAAAAGTATGCAACAAAATCCATTATACATTCTGATCAAAGGTCTCTGCAAACTAGGAACAGAAAGCAATTATATCAACCTGGTAAAGGGCATTACAAGAAAACTAAAGTTGACATCATATTAAATGATGAAAGACTTCATGATTTTCCCCTTAAGACCAGAAGCAAACAGTGTTTGATCTCACTTCTATTCAATATTGACTGATGGGTCTAGCCAGTGCAATAAGGCAAGAAAGGAAATAAAGAGTAAACAGACTGGACAGAAGTACAACTGTTTATTTGCAGAACATGATTTTTTCTGTAGAAAATCCAATGATATCTACCCTCCAAAAATGCTATCATAACTAGTAAATGTGTTTACCATGGTTGCAGGATAAAAAATCAACAAATACAGCCAATTTGATTTCCATGTTGTCTTAGTACATTTGGTGCTATAACAAAAAATCCTATACTAGGTAATTCATGCACCAAAATTTATCATTTAAAGTTGTAGAGGCTGGGAAGTTGAGGATCAAGGTACCAGTGGATTTGGTGTCTGGCGAGGGCTGCGCTCTGCTTCATAGGTGGCACCTTCTTGCTGTAGCACCACATAGAAGGGACGAGAAGTCTCCCTCACACCTGTTTATAAGGGCACAAATCTCATTCAGGCGGGTCCCCAGCCCTTGTGACCTAATCATCTCCTAAAGACCCTGCCTCTTACTAATATCACATTAAGGTTTAAGTTCCAGCATATGCATTTTGGAGGGACACACTCAGACAATAGTGTGTGTGTGTGCACAAGATAACTGAAACTAAAATTTTAAAAATATTAATATTTATATAAACATTACATTAAAAACTACTTAGGGATAAATCTAACAGAAGATACATAACACCTAATAATAAATGTGGTTAATGTTATTCATGATCATAAAAATTCACACTAGAAAGGAATCTAAAAATACATCACATGTGGAAGTGTTTCAAGTTAATGGTTGGCTCAGAAGGGTTTATTCTTTCAATATTTATTCAGTGCTTATTTGATATAAAATATCTGTTTTACTCTGGGTAAATAAAAGATGGTGTTCTGATCTTGAAGAGATATTACCTAACAGAGGGAAAATAAGACATAAAAAGTCAACCAATACAAATAATTTAGAAATTGTAATTAGTGCTATGAAAGTAATCAGAAAATGGCAGTGCTAGTCAGATAGGATGATCATAGAAATCTATGTGGACATTGAGGTTGGAACCTGAGACGTAGGAGCAATCAGTCAGATAAGAGAAACATTATGGCTTAAGGAATAGCATTGTGCTCACCTATGATCCCAACAGGTAGGGAGGTTGAGGTGGGAGGATGGTGAGTTAGAGGCCAGCCTCAACAACTTAGTGAGACCCTGTCTCAAAATAAAAAACAGAAAGGGCTGGGGATGTGACTTAGTGGTTAAGCACCCGTGGGTTCAATCCCAGGAAAAAAATAAAAAGCACTGGGATAGCCCCAGGTGGACAAGACGGAGTTGAGGGTTTGGCGGGGGAAGGAGATCTGCCAAATTTTAAAACCAAAGGAAAGCCAATTTGGCTGGAGTTCAGAGAGTGGGGAACAAAGAGAGAGAGCCTAATAAAAGAGGTAGGCAGAGGTCCTTTGGGTCAGGATCATGTAGGCACTGACATTTTTCCCACAGTGTAATAAGGAGCCATCTTATAGTTTAAACTAGCCTACAGACACTGTTGGGTTTTTATTTTTAAAAGATTCCTCTAGCTACCCTGGTGGAGAATCAACTGGAGGCAATATTATAGTCTCGGTTGTCACAGATGGTCCCCTTCCCATAAACACACAAAAATGCTGAGTAATATATAACATGTTTTATTTAAATGAAAAAATAAATGACAGGACTTAATAGAAAGTGTAAGAGATGCAGAAAGAGGGGTCCTGTGTAATGTAGGTCCCCAGGACTGGGGCTCCCACACGTATCTGAAGACAAAATTTGAAGTTAAGAACCTGAAAAACAGAACGTTTGAGGATTAGAAAAACTCTGCCCAATCCTCTGGAACACTGGTAGGAAAGCCTGTGACTTAAAACCAAACCCAGATAGCACACTGCCGACTTCCAACCCGCTCCCCTAGCGGCACACATCAGCTTGCCAGCGCCCACCACAGCCACCATTCAGCAGCTGGAAGGAAGATGGAGCCTGGCGGACAGCAAAGGCTTTGAGGAGGACACGAAGGAACCAGAACTGGGACCAACCATGCGGAAAATGGGCGCAGTGGCAAAACCAGATTGTGTCATCACCCTTGAAGGCCAGAAGCTCAACATAAAAACTGAAAGCACTTTGAAAACCACAGTTTTCTGGTAACCTGGGAGAGAAGTTTGAAGAAACAAACCACAGCTGACGGCAGAAAAACTCAGACTGTGGGCAGCTTTGTCGATGGCGCATTGGTTCAGCATCAGGAATGGGATGTGAAGGAAAGCAGTGTACCAAGAAAACTGAAAGATGGGAAGCTAGTGGTGGAGTGTGTCATGAATAATATCATCTGTGCTGGGGTCTATGAGAAAGTAGAATAAAAATGCCATCATCACTTTGGACAGGAATTAGCTGCAAGAATGAAGAAGCTCAGTTCAATGAGCAAATCTCCATACTGCTTTTTAAAATTATTACTGTGTTCAATTTCCTCTATTGCAAACATTTTACATGTAACTATTTCAAACTGTTGGTTTAGCTAAGATCATCCCTTTGGTTAGTAAATAAATGTGTTTGTGCTAATACAAAAACGGACAAAAACCTTGACACCTGAAGCCTATATCATATTTGAAGGTAGGATCCAAATTTATATTGTAAGCTGAAAAAATTATCTTAAATCTGGTTTAACACAATTGAGACATCTATGGCCCAGCAAAAGCAAATGTAGAAGCTGGGCGTGTTGGCACATGCAGTTATCCCAGCACCCGGGAGGCTGCGACAGGAGAACCACCCGGAGTTCAAAGCCAGTCTCAGCAACCATGAGGCACTAAGCAACTCATTGAGACCCTGTCTCTACATAAAACACAAAAAAATAGGGCTGGGGATGTTGCTCAGTGGTCTAGTACCCCTGAGTTCAATCCCCAGTACCAAAAACAAAAAATACAAAAAAAAACTAAACTAAATGTAGAAAGACTTCCACAGAACAGACGTTCTTTGAAGATAAACTCCCACTAAAATATTATACATCATTTGAAGAAACCAGCCACCATGAGGGAGAGCCAACAGAAACAACAAACATGAGATCAACTGGAAATTATAATTTTATACAGATGGATTTTACTATCTATTACTGTATCTTGCTCATGCTTCAGTTCTCATTCAGGGCCAATGCAAAACCTTTTAAAATACCACAATTACCATCTCTGTTAAGATTACAGATAACTTGAAATTTATCCAGAGCGAACCAAAGAAAATTTACGTATGAAGTTCTACATGAGCACACAAGTAGGTTTAACATTGTTATTAGATGAACTAGATGGCTGATGTCTGCAAATGGGAAACGGAATTAATTACTAGAACGCTACTGATTTCCATTTACTATTCTGGAGCTAACCTATGCCTTTAACGTAATGTATTTAGTCTATGTTCAAAAACTGGATGAAATCGTACCCTCCATGTCTTTTGCATGGCATTTTACTTTTTAAATGTATTGAAAAATGAATCCACATTTAAAATAAAGCGTCTTTGGCAACCCCCAAGAAAACTACCAAAACATCCTTTCTCCTTCTGATCAATTATCTAGACCTGAAGTACTCATTTCATTTTTTCCCCCTGGTGTGATGTCTTATTGTTCAGTCTGTTCCTTTATATTAATTTTTTTTTTTAAACACAGTATTGACGTACTAAAGCCCAAAGTCACATCTCGGATTTTCAAAGGTAAACCAAGATAAGGAATTTTTGCTATTTCGTTCTTAGATACAAAATAGTGAAAAGAGAACTCTAAAAATAGAACACCTGGTCTCCCTGAAGCCCACCTGACCTACGTGTGCCTTGAGGACACCCGCACATTCCAGGCTCCCAACTGCCCCTTCAGGTGGGGACAAGGAAACCTGAGAGGTTAGCGTTTAAGACTGGACCCAAACCAGGCCGCGGGGCCGCAGAGGGCGCTCAGGGAGCCGCCTCGGCCGTCGGCCGGGAGGACAGACGGACCGAGGTGCAGCCGTGTGGGGCACCTGAGCGCCCTGGGGAAAGGTCACGGGCAGCCGGTCCCTCAGGGAGGGAGCGGGGCCGCCCCCAAGGAAGGCCCAGTCAGAGTTCTCCGGGGCCGGTCCCGGGACGCGGCCGCGCTCCTGCCGCCTTCCCGCCTCTCCACTTCGCCTCATCCCCAGAAGACACGAGCCCGAGAGAGCTAAGGCCGCAGAACGCGCAGCGGCCGCTTCCCGCCCCGCACCCGGTCCGGCAACGCGGGAGGCAGCCTGGGGGAACCCGGACGCCGACCGCGGAGGGACCTCGTGCCCAGAGCGCGGCGCGCTGATTGGCTGGCCAGTCGCGGCCGCGGCGGAACCCGGATGTGCCTGGGCCGCCGTGCTGGCAGTCCGAGTTCTGCGAGCTGGGCGCTCGGGGTTCCTGCGCCCGGGTCGATGGCGCAAGGCTGGGCGGGCTTCTCCGAGGAGGAGCTGAGGAGACTGAAGCAGAATAAAGGTAACGCGGTGTGCACGCGGAGTTTCGGTCCCCGGGTCCGTGGAGGCGAAGGGCGGAGCTGCGGCTCCCGTGGGAGAAGGGGGCGTGGAAGCAGCTCCGCGGCGGAGCTGGGAGCGTGGGCAGCGCCCGCGGGGCCTGGAGGTGGAGGCCCACCGGTCGGCGCGGGGAGGCGGCTGGGGCCGGCTAGGACCGGCTGCGCTCCAGGATCCGGGTCTGGGCTTCCGAATGAGGCCTGGGGAGGAAGCGAGCCTGCAGCCTGGCTGCCTCCTGTAGGGAGCAGTGGGCCCGAGGAGAGCAAGCCTGGGGCACCGTGCACAACACCGGAATGGGTGCTTTTGTGCGAGACAGTGGGCGGGGGGGAGGGATCTCGAGAGTCCGACAAATGCAAAAACCATAGTTCTTCCAATAGTACATCTACACTATTGCATTCACTTGTGGTCGCCGAATGATGTTTTGCATTTCTTTCCAGTTCTTGAGAGCAATCGAAAGGGTTTTAGAGAAGTTAGATGTGCAGCCTAATTTATATTTATACGTATACACACACATACATGTAACCATACTAACTTAGAGGTCGGCTGGAATCGCTTACTTCTCCCTCCGGCTTTATGAAATAAGCATTGAGTGGGTTCATACTATTTTTAAATGTATTTTGATGAAGGTATTGTTTCCAGTGACTTGGTGGGAAACTCTTAGAGATGTAAACTGTATTTTGCTTGTGATTGAATTTTCATAAAGATCTGTGTGGTGATTCTGGTAGTGCACACTATTTCTTTTTTTTTTTTTTTTAATTTTTTTGTAGATGAACACCATGTCTTTATTTTATTGCTCTGTATGTGGTGCTGAGGATCGAACCCAGGGCCTCAAGCATGCGAGGCAAGCGCTCTACCGCTGAGCTACAATCCCAGCCCCGCACACTACTTCTGTGAGAAGTTTGCACCACTCTTGGTACCATAATTTATTTGGGGAGCAATTAAATAAGTCTTGCCAAGCCCTTCATTAGTTTGTGGGAAAATTGAATGTGAGTCAGATAGCCTGTGCACTTTAAGCGTAGATGTGAGAACAATCCAGGACTGACAGGTGCAAAAGGAAGTAAATTAGTAAGGTAAGGCTGGTGTAGATTATATATGAATTGGGAAATTTTGACTGTTCGAGAGGCCAAACTATCATAAAGGTTGTGCCACAGTGTGTGGTTAACTGACTATCGAGCTTGATGTACTCAAATTGTTTTCAACATCCAGTCGCATGTGGATGTTTTCAACAGTCAGTCACATATAAAGATGTAGAGTACAAGTACCCTTGCTTCTGGTCTGAATTCCAAGTTTCAGGTAGCACTTTTTGCACTAGGGATGCAAAGATAAGCAAGGTATCCCATCCCTGCCTTCAAAGAGCTTATAGCCTAATGAGAAAGACCACAAAATCTATCACTATGTGGTAGTAGATTTTCTTGGCTATGGTGCCAGGGATTGGATGGAGTTTGGGAATTTATCACAGAAATTAATGTGTTAGCAGAGGTGAATTTGCCAGGACAAAGAAGATTTAATTAATATAGGAACCCAAATTAAAACAGTTGTTAACTAAAAGTATATTTTGAATTATCTCTGTGCTTTGGGATTGGTAGAAGTTGGTAAAGATGTAAACTTTTAAGGTCCATGATATGATAGTGCAATGTGAGGGCATAGATCCCAGATCACTGCTCTTTGATTACCTTGAGGACAAAGATGCTAACTTTGTATACCCCTAGTCATACATGATGATTGGCATAAAGACCCCAGGACTGCCTCTAAGTCTTTTCACCTTGTATTTCTCATTAAGGGCCCTCCCAGCGGTTCTCCAGCCTTAAAAATATAATTAAATAATCTAGGAATATGGGATTGGGTCAAAAGCAAAAGTGAGGACAATACACCCTAGAAATGCCAGAATGTACACTGAGTTACTTATTCATCATTCTTATTTATAACATTAAGAAATTAGAAGAACCGAAGTGTTCATTAATAGGAGAATGGATAAATAAGTTGTGCTCTACTCATCTAGTGGTAGGACTATATTAACCGTAGCCACATGCATTAATATGTATAAATTACATAAATACAGCATACAAAAGGAGCAAGTTGGAGGCAAATATATATATATAATCTGATAATTTGTATAAAATCAAAATTATTTAAAATATATATTCTTTTAGTACTATAGGAAATCTATAAAGAATGTCAAAGAAACACCAAGTTCAGGTTGGTGGGGATATAAGGGAATGTGATTAGGAAGGGGTGAATACATAGGGAATTTCAGAGGATTGGTAATTGTGCAATCTGTCTAAGTCAAGTTAAGCTGATGTAACAAATGACCTTAAAGTAATAAAAATTTATTTTTCACTCCAGTATTATGTCTAACATAGGTTGCCAGGTGACTCTGCTATACATGGTCACTCCACACCATCTTTTGATGGTGTCATAAAGGAGTTCACCATGGCAGGAGGAAAAGAAGATGGAAAAGTGAACACTGGCAACTAAATGCTTTCACCAGTAAATGACATGTGTCACTCCTACTTATATTTCATTTAATAAAAGTAAGTTATATGATTTGGCAGACAGGAAATAGTTTTCTTGTGTGTTCCAGAACAGAAGGAATATAAGGAATATGTCTGTACTTGAAGAGTTGTGTGTTTTTGTTTTTGATTTTTTCTTTTTTTGTTTGTGTTCCTGAGAATTGAGGCCAGGGGTGCTCTACCACTGAGTTGTACCTCCAGCCCCTTTTATGTTTTATTTTGAGATAGGATCTTGCTAAATTGCCTAGGCTGACCTCAAACTTGTGATCCTCCTGCCTTGACCTTCTAGGTAACTGGAATTAAAGGTGTATGCTACCATACCCTGCATAGTGCTTCTGTCTTTGGAAATACCTTTTAACATATCTTCTTTAATTCTTATATTAACTCCATGAGTTAAATAAAGCAGATAATTTTCAACTGGTTGACGGATGAAGAAACTGAGGTATTAAATAATAAAATGGTTAGCCTGATAGGGCTGGTCTGTAGCAAAACTGGGACTGCGACTTTAGAACTTTTAACTTCACTTTGGGAAATTTAAACAACAAGCTTGTGTTGCTTCAAAGGCCAATATGCAGAATTTAAAAGTCCTAGTTGAGTTGTTCATTTATAAGAACTCATACTTTCATTTTCCAGGCATTTTGTAGAAAATATTATTTATAGATCTTATTAAATATAGTATGAATGTAAGTCAGATTGTCCGTTGTCTGTCCTAAGATGTTAAAATTGGCAGACAGTCCAAAAAATATAATAGAAGTGTAATTATTTAGGTTAGGGTTAGGAAAAAAAATTCTTCCAATTATTTTATATTTCTCTGCTGCTTTGTTAAAGCTACTATTAAGCTTAATTTGAATGCATTAATTAGAGCCTGGCTAGATTTTAGGGAATACAACCTTCAATTGTTTTGCAAGATGAAAGAAAACAATAGAATTTATTAATTAATTTCTAATTCCTAGAAATATGAGACTTTAATCAATTATATTTTATTATATGTCCACCTGTGTATAAAATTGCACCTAAAACTGTTAAGAATGAAAAGAAGGGAATCCATTTGCAAACTAACCACCAATTTATTTCAGGAGAATAGAGAGAACCATAAATCAAAGTCAGGACAAGACAAAATTTAATTGTCTATGTAGTTCGATCAAAATTCTTATAGACAGATATCAAATCAAGTTCAAAAAGAAAACTTGCTTTGTGTCCTAAGGCCTAACTCTCAAACAAATGGATTTCCCATTAAGATAAATTGAGAGCTGGTTTAGTTTTTGTTAAATATCAGCAGTATGATGTTTGAACTGTTGAACTTTACAGAATAATGGCTGACTTCCTGGCCTTGGAGAATGGGGTAGAAGGATCTCTAGAATTTTTGTCAAAGTTTAATGTCAGTGTTTTATTTTCTTAAAGAAATTATAATTATTCTTTGCTCACACAAAGTAATTTTCCTTCATCCCCTTTATGTAGATCCATTTGAACCACAGCGCCGTCTCCCTGGGAAGAAAACTCGACAACAACTCCAGCGAGAAAAAGCCCTTCTAGAGCAAACCCAGAAACTTGGACTTCAAGATGGACCAGCTTCGTTACCTCCAGAGCAGCTGCTTTCTGTACCAAAACAGAGACTTAACACTCAAGAGCCACATTCTTCCCCTACCCGTCCTAGTCCTCTTAAACTCCCCTCTCCTGCTGGTGATGGAAAACCACAGGGTATTAAAAGTCAACCAAGGGAACCAGGACTTGAGAATTCCCATGATGATCTCAAAAATGTTGAGGTCCTATCTCCAAAGCCAGATTGCAAATTGGAGAAAAAGAAAGTGGAATTGTTAGTAAGTCTATGAGACTTTTCATTTTACCTTCCCCTTCCCCTTTGGACTTTGAGGAAATTTGATTGGTTGTTTGGTTTAACATTTTCTCTGTCAAGCCATGAAATGTGATCATTAATCTTGGAAAAGTAGCTACCACCGAATGTAGTATAAGCCAGTCATTCTTAGGCATTTTCTTTTATATCATTCAGTCTTCATAGTAGCCCTACAGTGTGTATTTATCATTTTCACTTTATCTGGTACTCAGAAAAGATGTCATCTTCCTAAAGCTAATGAACAGCTAGTAATAGAATTGAGATACACATATATGTCTGTATCCAAAGTCTGTGACCTTTACACTCAGAAAAAGTGGTTCCTGTGGATATTATACCACTTCCAAAACTGAACCCTTTTTCACTTTCTAGATGACATCTCCGTTGTTTCAGAAAGGAGTACTATGAAGAGATGGTCCCGTGGGCGAGTGTGGGTAACTGAGGGGACTAATTATGTAATTCAGTTGCACCACTAGGTTGCTTTTCATTATTTACTTACTGTGGTTGTACTAGAAACAACATACATAATTTAGTTTAGCCACACTGCTGTTGAAATTGCAATTCTGTGACTTGTGAATTTGTTAAATAGCAAAAGGGAGAAAGGATGACATTTGTTTTTGTTTTAGTTTTTTGAGAATTTTTTTTTCAAAAATTTTTTTTTTCCTAATCTCTGATATACTTCTTATCCCTGCTGATCCAGATTCTGTACTGTGAGTTTAAATGTTTACTCCCCATCAGGGGTTTATAAGTAAGAATTTATTTGGCAAGAGATATAAGATCACATGGATTATGAAACCAACATTGAAAGAGTGTTCAGTTTAACAACAAAACCCAAAACCAGTGAGGGGATAAGTTTAAATTAAGCTGGACAGTTTAGATTGGGTGCCATTAGGAAAATTATTCTGTTTTTAAAGCACTGAATATATTCATATTTTCAAAAAAGACAAGTAATCTGAGGAGCCATTAATGAAAAGGAGAAATTCTGAGGTTATAAGCAGAGGAATGGAAAGCTCCATCCTACATAATGCTCTAAGATGGCATCTCTCTTCTCTAAGAAAGAAAAAGGATAAGCCAGAGAATTGTATAGAAATAAAGAGGTACAGAAGGGCTTGGAAACAGGCTGCCTGTCGAGTGAGTTTGCTGACCCCGCCTAGTCCTAAGGCCTCAGAGGGAAAAATGTTCTAATCAAGTTATGGGTTAGAGAAAATGCTGAGTATTATTTGGGGGCAGTGTCAGGTGAGCTGGAACTAGGCATCTAGTGAGGAGATCTACAGTAGAGAAATGAGGGATGACCCGTGCCAGTACTAGGGCAGAGAGCTGGAGGGATGGAGAGAAGAGGTGTCCATTTAAAAGTGGTTACCAGGTTTGCAAATAGAGAATTTGGAAATAATGGTGGTAAGAAATGACAATAATTGGAATAAATTGATTTGCTGTTGTTTAATTTGAGTTGACTTCAAATTCATGACTTTATGGTAAATTTTAATATGTTTCTTTCAGAATTGTGCTGTTCAGAAGACCATGCATGTTTTCAGATCTTTGAAGGGTTTTCTTTTTAGCCCAATTCCATTTGGCTTTTGTTTGTAGCATATTATTCCTTTTTTTTTTGGTACTGGAGATTGAACTCAGGGCACTCGACCACTGAGCCACATCCCCAGCCCTATTTTGTGTTTTATGTAGAGACAGGGTCTCACTGAGTTGCTTAGCGCCTCGCCCTTGCTGAGGCTGGCTTTGAACTTGTAATTCTCCTGTCTCAGCCTCCCTAAGTGCTGGGATTACAGAATTGCACCACCGCGCCCGGCTATTACTCCTTTTTAAAATGTTTAAGAGTTGGAAAAAAGTGAGCAAATTGGAAGAAAATATATGAAATAGATGTTGGCTGTTGTCTTAAGGAAGTTAAACTGGTGGGGACTTTTCATTTAGAACACTCTAAAAGGTATGACATGACCTCAGCTACAAAATGATTTATTTGATCTCCATTTTGCATATAATACATAATTAACTTACACACATTTCTTTGTACTCTTAAAAAAAGTGCCATAATACTCTGGCTTCCAGTTTGTGGGTTGCGAGATTATATACATATAATGGATTTCAAAGGTCCAATTTATGTAAGCCTTTTTTACTTCAGATCATAGTCTTTGTTCCTTCTAGAACAGAATAATGAGCTGCAGATGGGTTTCTTTTAAGAGGACTTTTGAAAGAATATATGTAATCTGCCTGATTAAATTTTATACATAGGAAACTGAGACTGGCGAGGTGTGGAATAGGGTAGCAGTCTCTTTCATAATTCTATCTTTATACTTTTTTTCTGTCTAGGCAAGAAAAATCTCGTTGGGAAGTCCTCCAACAAGAACAACGGCTAATGGAAGAAAAAAATAAACGTAAGAAAGCTCTTTTGGCTAAAGCAATTGCAGAAAGGTGAGGCACCTGAACCAGGAGAGATGTTGAGCCTGCAGTCAGTTCTGCAGTGTTTTGTATTTTCCCATGCCCATTCTAATAAACTGCCATTTTCTCTACAACCATTACTTTTAATGCTAATTGAACAAGTTATACTTCATAAATGATATTGAAGTTCCAGTTCTAATTTATTAAGGGAGGCTTTTTTAAGCATGGATCATAATGAGTTTATAAATGCAGTAATCAGTGATTTCAGTTGTAACCATCTACACATTCATCATGGAAGCGTAAATAGCTGTCAATATATGCAAAAATGCAACAAAAGCAGGTTTAATTTTGAGGTGGAAAAACCTTAATTATCTGACCTGTAGAGGAGAAAAGTTATTCTGCATAAGTGACTTAGACTACAGCCCATCTTAATTGTGTTTCCTATGGATATTTTTCTTAATTTACCTTTTTATTTAGCCTTCTATTGATAATGCAAGATAACTGTGATGAACACTGCATGAGATTTTCTAGCACCTAATTTAATTAGGTTTTAATTGTCAGTGATCTTTTCTTACTATGCTAAGTTGGGTATAGTGGCTTACACCTGTAATCCTAGTGACTCTAGAGGCTGAGGCAGGAGTATTGCAAGTTGGAGGCCAGTGTAGACAATTTAGTGATACTCTGTCTCAAAATGAAATTCTTTTATAAAAGGGCTAGGGGTGTAGCTCAGTGGTAGAGCAATTGCCTAGAATGCACAAAGCCCTGAATTTAGTCCCTAGTACCACAAAATAAAACAGATAAATAAAACAGATCGTTTACTATATAGTACCAGCCCCAAACGGCAATATTTGTAGTCACTAGTTTCCTGTAGCCTTAGGAAATAAAGCAGGGGTTGAGAACATTGTGAACTTAATGCCAGCAAGTATTTAATGACATTTTTTTTTTTAGACTTCTGGAAAAGTCTGTCAAAACTATTATTATTTGAGGCTCAAATATATGTAGATACAGGGGCAGAGGAAGGCGCAAAAGAAAGGGGGATGGGTTTGAGTGAGTCAGGACTTGCTCAGCTGGAGGGATGTATGTATTTGAAAATGACTTGTTTTCCTTCTGCTGGTGCACCTCCATCTCTCATGAAGCATGGGAGATATGCAGCTCACTGACCTAACTATGTATCAAGAAAAAGAACAATGTGTGAAAGAGAAGTGCCTTCTTTTTTTCCCCACAAGTGGTCATTTTCAAAAAAAACATGTTATAGGCTTCAGTTTAGAAAAAGTGGGGAGACTGTTGTGGATTTGGGCGGGAAGTGTTTTGATTTTTGGTACAAGGTGTGCATTACTGCACCTGGTGAGAGACCGTTTACTGGGGCTTTTACAAGATTCACAAAGCTCAGCACTTCTCTCTCAGTCCTTGTGATTTAAGATGGAAAGCACTGATGCTGATAGAAATATAAAGAATAACGCAACATGGTTGGATTATTAATAAATGGTTTATGAAGCATTTGATATGAAAGTCATACCAGTTAAGTGAACTTTTGTGGGCAAAAGTCAAGGTAAATGCATAATGCAGTAGAGATTTGGAGAATGTAAGTTGCACTGTAATGGTTTCACCTAGGGTTTACTTCTCTGTTGAGAATGTGTGAAATTTTGAAATGAGTGGATCAGGATTAAAGGTTTGTATTTGTCTTTGTTACTGTGTTTCCTGAGTGTACACTTGGGGTGGTGCGGAACGGAGGGGTGATGAAGTGGGGTGTACTGAATTCAGTAGTTCCAACTTGGCAATTTTGCTATTTCAGTGAAATTGACACAGTTGCATTAAAATAGGTTGGAAATTCATCTATAGCTTAAATTCCTTTATATATATTTTCATATACATATGAAATAAATATTTTTTCAAATGCTCTAATAATTTACCTGTTTTCTCAAATGAATAGAACTCTGGAAACATAATATTTACATCAAAAGTTACCATAAGTGGTGTATTTGTTGCTCAATTAAAATTTTATAGGTGTCCCACATTAGGAGAAATCAAACTTAATGAATTAGACAAGGAAAGAAAAGAGTATTTTGTTTTTGAGCCCCACAAATAATTTTGAGGACCTGTAGTTTTACCTAGAGAACAAGAATCAAAGCAAGAAAAGTGGAGAAATGAGGCTTAAAAACAAATAGATGTTTTCAGACTTTTAAAGAGATGTTTAATGTAGGCATCTATTCTTCATGTCAGGTAAGACTCAAGTGGAAATGGGCTTAATGAGTAGAAGAATTTAATACTAGAATTTTAAAAAGCTGTGTTGGATGCTTCAGTTAAAGGGAATACAGATAAGTTCTTTTAAATATATTCATTTCACCTTGTTTATTAACTAGCATGTGTTTTTAGAAAATTTGGAAGAATAAGCAGAAAAGAAAATGTGGTCTTAGAGATATATCAAAATATTACTAACATTTATTTCATTTAAATTCTGATTTTTTTCTAATTTAAAAAATCATAACTATAGTTGTATATTTAGTATCTTGTTTTTTCAACTTACATTGTGTACGAATGCATGGTTTTAAAAACTGTAACTCACTCCTGTTCCTGATCTTCTAGATCTAAAAGAACTCAGGCAGAGACCATGAAGTTAAAGCGAATCCAGAAGGAGTTGCAGGCTTTAGATGACATGGTGTCCGCTGACATTGGAATCCTCAGGAACCGGATTGATCAGGCCAGCCTGGACTATTCATATGCACAGTGAGTGAAGGGATCTGACCCTTGATCAAGGTTTGGTATTATTCATGTTTATTACCAGCCAGGCCAGTGGCTCTGAGGTATATCATCATTTAAGTCTCTTATCAACCCTAGTAAGTAATATTGTTTTCTTTTGTGCTAGTTCAAATATGTCTTCTTCTGTGAAGTCTTCCTGTGGTCTGCCCTGCCAGTTAACCTTATTCATGTCCCTGTTAGAGAGTTCCCTGCATTTTTTATTTGCATTTTTAGTTTTTATTTGTATACCTCCAGCTATTTAATGCTTAGGATTCTTACTAATCTTTCAGGATCCAGCAAAGTAAACATCTGAATGGCTTGTCCCCCATTGTTATTCTAACACCAAATCTATGTTCTTTTCCATTCAAATTTATGATTATTTGATATGGCCTTTATGAGGTTAGAGCCTCATTCTCTTAGTTTTCTTCAAAGTCAGAAGATCTAATTTATTTCTTAAAAGCTTGTGAATATTTTAAGAAAATATCACTCTTAGAATCTTTAAAGTTTTTTTCTTATTTTTTAAATTATAATATGTACAAAATGGTTTGATTATTATATGTTTCCTTGGCTTCAACCATTGGCATTTTTTATAGAGACAAAAATCATCATGGAGTATTTTTAAAATGAACTAACACATGTAAAGAATTACATGGACTTTGCAAACAGATAAAAGGGCAAAAAAAAAAAAGTGTCCAATTTCAGGGTTTTTCAGTTCCTTCAGCATTTCTTTAATCATCCTGGTTCGTCTTTTTTCACAAGGGAATGCTGTGTTAATGACTCAGTTCTGCATTTTCTCTGTAACACTAGAAATCAATCGGAATGCCTCATTAGTCCAGGGTAAACCACAACATCAGAATGTTTATGTAACAATTTAATAAAGTGGAAATGCTTGATTATGGTTTTTAATTCACTGTTTAGTGTTTAAGAAAGAGGTTTGTGGTTGTCCTTGTGATTTTTGTAATTGTTATTTGACCATATGCTATTAGACATAATAGATTGCCTTTATTAATTAATAGCTTAAATTAATGCCATCAGTAGCTGATAAACAGAGGTTCCAGATTTCTGTTAATAAGGCCATTGAGGAAGTAACCAGGATTGTAAGATTAAACTAAGCCTTTATTTTTAGCATCTTTTATTCTCTGTAATATGAGTTTACAGAGGACCATTTTTATGTCTTTGTAGCCTTTTATCTGAATAATTCATATTATCAGGTATATTGGTGAGTATCTCAATAAAAATTAAATCTGTCCTACTGGCGAATGGAGAAGGATAGCTTTTCATACTGAATATTTTTTTTTTTTTTTTTTTTGGTACTGGGGATTGAACTCAGGGGCACTCGACCCCTGTCATACTGAATATTATATAAGAAATGTCAGGGGGCTGGGATTGTGTCTCAGTGGTAGAGCGCTTGCCTCGCATGTGGGAGGCACTGGGTTCGATCCTCAGCACCACGTATAAATAAATGAATAAATAAAGGTCAATCAACAACTAAAAAAAAAGAAATGTCAGTTTTAACCTTCAGAGAACCTAGAGACAGTAGAATTACCAGGTAAAGGAGAAAACATCCCATAATATGTAAATATTCTTAATGAACTTTTAGTAAATTCTTACATAGTAAAAATACTTTACATAGTGTATTTTTATATCTCTAATGAGCTAAAGATGTCAATTCCTTGTGGTATTGACATGGTGGTGTGTAAATGGCTGCAGTGTGAAGCTGTTCTTAAAAGCCTCAGCTCTAGGTTAAGTCAAAGAAAAGCCTTGGAAAACTGTGACAGGATCTGGTGTTGTTATATCTTGTTAGTGATGAGATTAAGCAGCATTCTGTAAGTTGACATGTGTGGTTAAAGGGAAGTTATAGATTGGTATGGTAAGATAATGGTCCAGATTTCTACTGGAAGATAATGCTTAGGTAGTTGATTTCTGTGGGAGATTTCCTTAACTTTTTTTTTTTCTAAATAAAAATGATATCTTCATTTTCTAGTTCCTGGTTCAGTGCTATGTCCTCAAAAGGTTCTCAGATAGTAAATAAGCCAGAATTTGCTTTAAAATTGGCTAGTGTGAAGCAACCTTGGGACAGTCACCTCGGAGAAGACAGCACGTTGCGCCCACCTGAGAGCTGCTGCTGCTGCTGCTGCTGCGCACAGCTATGGTGCAGGGCTGCCCTGTGCCATGCAGGCCGCTTAGGATGTGAAGCCAACTGCACACAGAGTGTGCTGTTGAACCTGAGTGTACAGTAATTACCTCTGTTGATCATCTAGGCTTAAAGGACACCCTGTGTGTACACACATACACAGATACACACAAGAGTAAAATACTTTTAAATCATTTTATGAGTAATTTATAGAAGTCAGAATAAAAGGGATTATAGAAAGCAACTTTATAAAAATCTGAGTGTAGTAAACCTCTTTGTATCAGATAATATTTGATTTATAAACTGGAAAGAGGAGAGCACAGAGCTCCCTCCTTTTAGTAGCGCAGGACCTCCCTGTGCTTGTCAAATATGGACTGAGTTCTTCCTGTTCAAGTTGTTAACTGTGGGAGGCTATCCTGTTTCCTTTTTGTCCTTGGAATTGTTTTTCTTTTGCGGATTCTTGAGTTTGAGGAAATTCCCATAGGATGGGTTTTTCTGAAGACTCATAGTCTGAGATTTCACTTAAATGTCGGTCTCGCCACCTGTACTCTAGAGAGTGTCTCTGCATTTGTGTTAGTTTCTTAGGACTGTCATAGCGAATTACCACTAACCACGTGGCTTCAAACATGGAACACTTCTGTGTGTTCCTGGAGACTGGACATTTGCAGTCAAGTTGGTGTCAGGCCATGTTTCCTCAGAGTACTGCGGCTCCTTCCTTCCTTCCTGTGCCAACTTCTGGTGGCAACCGATGCTTCTTGACTGTGGCCACACTATTCCGTTCTGTGCCTCCAGAGTCACATTGCTTCCTCCTCTCTCTCAAAACTTCTCTGCTTTCTCATTTTAGAGGATACCTGTGATTGCTTTTAAAGCCCAGCTGGATAATTTCAAAATAACTACTCCCAAAACCCTTAACCACGTCTTTTCCCCTAGAAGTTAATTTTTGTATGAGGTAACATTCAAAAGTTACATGGATTAGAAGGTATTTTGGTAGGGAGCTGTGTTAGCCCACCACAGTACTCATCTTTTGATTTGTCTAACAGCAAAATGTTTTGTTCTGTCAAATGTCTGTATTTGCCAGTATGTGCAGAAAATGAGGAGCTGTTAGCTCTCAACTGTCTTCAACGAAAAGTAAAAGCAGTTTGTAAAGGTGGTGTTTCCAGTCTTCTCTTGTACCTTCTTGAGGTGACATAGTACTTTGAACAACATAGCTAGGAAACCAAGCCGTGATAGTTTGGTTTCATTGTTGCATCATCCTTGTAGATCATTCCATCATTCTCTATTTTTTCACTGTTTACTTTTTAGCATAAATGGGAATAATCGGTACGTAATATGTAACAATTCCCAGGGTGATGAGATGGAAGAAAGTGTCAAGATATAGGAAAAATCTCTCTTCAGTTTCATAATGCACCTTAAGTTTATGAAAGGGTCCACTGGACCCATGTAGTAATTGCAAACTGCAATTCATTTTCATGTATTTTTTGAAGTGAATTTTCTTTGCTCTTTTAAAGACTTTTGAAAGTCCTTTGTTAATCCATACAAATAGTTAAAATTTCTCAGAACAGAAACAGAAAGTAAAAGTGTATCAGTGGAACCTAATAGTATACCAAGGGTTAATAATTTAAAAAAATATTTCAGGGAAACCAAAACCAAAAGACAGTTTCTAGAATCCTTTAAATAACATCCATTAAATTGCTCAATATCCCTTTAAAATAACAAAGCAATTCTATAATTACATTTCCAGTTCAATATGTCTTACTGCGTTATGTATAATGCTTTTATTATTCTATTTCAAAGTATGGCATCATACTCTGATTTGGTCTTATTCACCTGACCCCCCAGCTGGTAGTGTAGTTTGTGAAACTAATCAATATTTTGAATATAAATCATTCTGTACAAGAATATATATTCATGTTTCTGACTAGGAAGACTAAATATATTTTTAAAATGCAAAATGTTTAATGATTTATCTAGGGTGAAAGATCACTGGAAACCTAGGGACCTATTTGCAAATCTTAGTTTCAATTCAGTATTCATGAACCCAGTCTGTAAATCTCTGCTGACTGACTTAGGCTGAGAGAGACCACAGACACAGAGAAGGGAAGTTTGAGTCGGGGAAAGGGCAGTTCTCTATAGAGAATGTTGTCAGAGCTGGCTCTTGACTTGATGTAAGAACATTCATAAACAGGATGTATTATAAAATATGGAAATGAGAGGCCCAGGTGTCCAACAGAGCTCCTTTAGAACAGTTCTTTTATAACACAGGGGGTATTGAAACACAAATGATTCTCTCATGTTTACTAGGTGATAGTAAAAAAAAAGAAAGAAAGAAATATGATAAGTGAACATAATATAAATAAGAATTTTCAGGTGTAAATGCCAGGTTCTTAAATTTTCCACAATCTTAATTTTAGATACACATTGACTGGTACAATAATGATGCTTTTCAGTTCTTGTACTCTGAAGGAGGCTCTGTTTCTTAGGCGCTGTGCTAGACGCTTGGCCTGTTTGTGCTGTTGAATCTTGAGTCATTCCATCACTGCTCTATATTGAGACCAAGACTCGCCAGATACCTGCTCGGAGTCTGTGCTGGAGTTGTCAGTCCCCGCATGCCGCCTCCCCAGCCCCTTCCACAGGAATCTGGCTGCTTTTCACTGCAGATGCTGAGCTTGGAGCTCATCTGACTAGAACAAAGATGGGCTGCTGACTTCAACATGTTAATCCGTAGGCCACACAGTGGTTTGTGGCCACGAACATTAAGAACTCTAAACTGAGATGAGCAAGGCCAACCAGGTTCTGCTGCCATTTACAGAACAGGATCGCCAACAGATGGAGTGGAGTGCTGGCCATATTGGTCTGTGAGTGTGACAGGAAAGCTCTAGTAAGGGAAATGGTGTGGCTTCTAAGCTCCAAGGAGAATAAGTAGCCTTTCATTCTTAGGATTTGCCTGTGAAATTGCCTCTTGTATTCTACAATAAAATTTATCTTCCCCTCCAAATTAGTTTGACTAGATAACTGTTCTTTTATCTAAAGCCCAAAGCAGGTAACACATAGTCAAAGACAGAGGGAAGTTTGAAACTCTGGATTTCTAAAATCAAAGCCTTTTATGATTTTCACTGTATGTCCTTCCAAGACAGAGACTCTCACGTTAGGAGATATAACTGTTTTTTGCTATGACTCTTTGACTAACAAGTACTCCTTACGTTGAGTTGATGTGGGCAGCAGCGACTGGTGAGCCAACATGGCCTTCACAGATGCTAGTGGCGATTATTTGAAGAACTAGTTGGGAATCACTCTCTTTTCTTTGAAGAGTGGAAGAAACCACTTTCCTTCTTGTAAAAAGAAGAGTAATACATTATGAAGAAAAAGCAAAAGACAACAAAGATACAACTCTTTTTTTACCATCGTGTTGCAGAATAAAAAGGATATTGCAGGGTGACTGGCTTCCCTGCTTAAACTACCCTACTTCACGTAAGACTGGCACTGCTCGTCTATATGGTTCATGGAAGTTAAATACCTGAAATTCCTTAATAAAAGTGCGACAGTAGTCTTGCTGCTGGGTGAGAAGAGTGACAACAGCTCAGCTCAGGGATTCTTACTGGGAACAGTTTTGCCCTTTACAAGATGCTTGGCAATGTCTGGAGACGTTTCTGGTTGTTAGAACCCGTGGGTGGTACTGGCAGCGAGTGAGTTGAGATCGTACATATACAGGGCAGCTTTTCACAGCAAAGACTTATGTGTCCCAGATTGCCAGTAGTGCTCAGTGTGAGAAATCCTGCCTGAACCTGTCTTGTGTTCTTTTCTGCTGATGTTTACTTCTTGCCCTCACCTGGTGTTTTGTTGGGCGCACTCTGCCCTGCTTATATTCACCTCCCAGCCACCGTTCATATCCTCCATCAAATTTTTTTCTTCCTTTTATAATCCATTAAGAGATACAGGTTTTCTGCTTTCTCCATCTCTTGTTTTATTTCTTATAAATTATAACCAGTTCTGTACTGGAGCTAGCTTGTGCTAGTTCATGAGAGCAGATTTTGTGCATCTCTTCCCAAGTCCATATTTAGTGATATCACAGTAGTAGCTTGAAATTGGCCAGAGTGGTAGATTCATACTGGGAAATATACAAGTCAGAGTCCCCCCACCCCCCACCAATGGAGCTAGCACACCACTGAATTAACAATCTAAGCCTGCCTTCGCTCCAGCACAACTTTGGAAGGAAGAAGAGAGCACCAGAAGGGTGTCGTTAAAGGATGTGAAAGTTGCTGCATCCATATCCCAGTTCATCTAACATGTAGACAGGTGTTTGTGAAGCGTTAATATCCATGTTGTCATCGTACGTTCTTTGCCCAATTTTGGAGTTTATTGTTTCTGGCTTTTTAAAATATCTTTTCAATGGAAAACTAATAGCTCAATCTTTGTCCCTGTCCTAACAGGAAGCGATTTGACAGGGCTGAAGCTGAGTACATTACAGCAAAGCTAGATCTGCAGCGAAAGACTGAGATAAAAGAGCAACTCACTGAGCACCTCTGTACAATCATACAGCAAAACGAGCTCCGGAAGGCCAAGAAGTTGGAGGAGCTGATGCAGCAGCTGGATGTGCAAGCTGACGAGGAGACCTTGGAACTCGAGGTGGAGGTGGAAAGACTGCTCCGTGAACAGGAAGCAGAAGCAGGGAAAGCAGTGGCCCTTGGAAAGAGGCCATGTCCATCTGCTGAGGAGAGTGCGACGTCAGGATTTGCTAAAGAGGACAAAAAGCCACAAGAGCAGGCTGCTTCCTTAGAGGGAGATGAACAGCATGGAAATCCCGGCAGCATGCCCCATGTGAGTCCAGACTGCTCCGACCAAGGAGTTAACGACCCATCTGCTGCTCTGGCCACAGGAAGTGCCAGTGTTCTTTTCAGCTGATATGTTCAGTGAAGTGTACTCTCCTGGTCTCTAAAAAGAGCCTCTTTAAAACTTAATTTTTGAATCAGTGATTAGTTTTAGCAGGTTAACATGTCTGGCCATTCCAGAGTCTCAATGAAAATTTTATATCAAGGAGCAAGTTTCACCCTGATTTCAGTCCAGTGTTCCTTTAACCCTTACTACTGGATTAAAATAAGTGACTTAAAGCATGAAGAGCATGAGACCCTTGGCTCGAGCCCCAGCACCACAAAAAGAAAAAAAGTGTGGAAGAAAAAAATGCATGGTTAATTTTAGACCACGTAAATACAAAAAGTAAATTGAAGATGACACTCATTACCTAATCATACTCATTTAACATCTCCTGGTAAAAGTGTTGAAAATGGAAGTCCTATTTTATGTGATCGGTTAAAAGACACAAAAATTACTGGATAAAGAGAGGAAGATTGGGCTAAATTATATATATGGATCTTACTAGAGTTGTAAAATACAACTTGAAAATAGTATATCTACCAAACTACATGGTATATGCTATAATACAGTATATGCTATAAATAAAAGTTTTATATAAAGAAGCAAACAACTTTAGGCAACATTACTTTTGCCTTTGATTTGCCTTTAAATGGTTTTAGTTTACCATCTGAATTTTTGTTGGCTGATGTATACATGTATGTGTATATAAAAATTCCATGTATGTGTAACTTTACTTTTAATGTATTCTTTATAAATAACAAATTGATCAGTTTAATTTAGACAATGAAAACATTTCTAACACAATACTGAAAATAATACAGAAAATCTTATTGCTACTTTTGATTTTCCAAAAAAAATCAATGTATTTTCTTTCTAAAGTTACTTAAAAATGTGTTTTGTTTATTGGACATAAATTATCCTGGCATAAATCATTTTATTACTTTTATAGTTTGTTAATTACCTTTTGCCAATACTTAACCACTACATTGTGCTATATGTGAAGGTGTATATAAATATTGTAGTTTTGTCATGAAATCTGTGACTACTACATTAAATCGTGATCTATTTATCAGAAATTCCAAAAAATAAAAATAATTGCATTTTAAGTCTTTTAAAAAAAGGAGCTGTTATAAAAAGATAAGAAAATATAGTGTTATCTATGATAGTTTCTTCAAAAGATAGGGACGTAATATTTTTGAGTGGGTTGGTTGAGGATATTAATCTTTTGGTGGTATGGATGATCTTTGTACTTGCATATAATTGAGTTAATAGTATAATTTTCATTACTGACCTCTCTCAATAGAAGAATTTATATAGGAGTTTGTATTTTTATTTATGGATAAACATACATAAAAATTGAAAGCTTCATTGCTCAGGACACTATTATTTTTCTAAGGAATAAACCAGTCTGATGTATTTATACTGCGACCTTTCATGTACCCTAAATACACAAGTTTTGAAGAGATGACCGTTTGGAGCAGTGTGTGTCAGTGATGCATTTTGGATCTCCTTGTGGTAGATCTACTCATCCATTTTTCTATAATACTGTTTAAACATGGCTGAGTGCAGTCTTAATTTTCAGGCTGAGTACTTACAAGCTGACTGGAGAAATGAGAATCATGAAAGAAGTAATCTGATCATCTGAGCATCTGATCGTCTTATTTTACAATGAGGAATTTAAGGGCCAGAAGTTTTGGCAGTGGCTTACTGGCCAACTGGCTCATTTTAAAGTGCCAGTAAAGTTCTGTACTCCTGATGTAGTTCTTACATACATCACCTGGTGAAGTGCAGCACATCCTTCTTGACAGAGTTGCTTTATAACCCATTCAGGATTGTGTGTGTGTAAGAGAGAGAGAGAGAGATGCTTTTCAAATATGACTATAAAAGGTCCACTGGAACCATTATTGTGAATCAAAAAGCATTATCTTGCTTGGCTTTCCTGGGGTGGTATCTGAGTGCTCAGGTGATGATATAAGTGACAAAACTATATTGCATCAGTTTCACACAAAGGCAGCTGCATCCCATGTGTGGCAGGAACAAGCACATGGATGAGAACTGGCGGCTCCTTGAGATGAGGACCACATGCGCTGGCTTTCTCGGGATAACCCTGATGTGTACGTCTGTTAAAGTACATTTGAAGGCTTTGATGTATAGATTCACAAATACACGATAATTGGTAATTTCTGTAAAGGAAATTATTGGTCCAGAATTAATGCTGTGTGTTTATTGGAACACTTTGTTGAGTTGCCCTTCTGATGTTAAAACTTCTCAACTAGCTGAAGTAGAAGGCTGCCAGAGTTCTGACCTTCGTGGGAGTAATTGAGGAGCCAACTACTTTGGGGATCTCACTTGTGCTCTTTAAAAGATAGTTTTTTCCAAATTGTAGTAGTTTTCACTTACTGTCTCGAAGCAAATTTTATTTGGTTCAACTTGAATTTCTGAATTTAAGGGTTCTTAAACCTTGATTCACTACTTGTTAAAATTAGAGTCATATCAGAGAAGCCGAATCTTTGAAAACATGGTTCTTGTTGCAGTGAAATAGAATTTTTTCTCAAAGTTTTCACCTCTATATAATTGTGCTAAATCACAGCACTTGCAGGTGGTGGTAAATCTTCGGAACACTGAGAGTACAGCTGGTTTCCAAGTCAGATGATAAAAATCTCTGATTGGAATTCCATGAGCATATTTCATTGCTGGATTGGCATTTGAATTATAGAGAACAGCTCAGCTATAAATGTCTCGTTCTTTGGAATTAGCAATATAGGCTTGAAGAGTTTACCTAAGAATTCAGCCATAACCTCTTCGGTGGTGTTGGCACAAAGCAGACTCTAGTTATTCTGGCCCAGGCCATTCCCATGACCTTTATAAATGATGTTTTGGGGTTTGTTTTTATAAGGAGCCAAGTCAGCATTTTAAAAGGCTCTGATAGATATAACTCAGTCTGCCAGACAAGACCTGGGGCCACTCTGGACTCGGGTAATTATACCTCTTCTCAACATAGATCTACCCCGGGCCTGACTTGAACTACTCTCTGGAGGGATGAAGCAGAATACTGTTCTCCAGTCTGCCTTTAATGTTAGGCTACTTTTGCAAGCTCCTAATACCAAACAGCTGTCTTGAAAATGCAGCGTCATCTCTTTATACAGTTGATCAAACAGCTTCATATAGCTACTTACATGGTAGTGCTATTTAAGAGGTATGTGATCTGTGCCTTTGTCCTTAAGCAGCTTACAGTCTAATTGAGGAAATAAGATTCACACTCACAAAAGGCCAATGGAGGAAAGCTTTAATAATGGTAAGTGAAATCAGTGGTTGGAAAGCTAAATGTGGATAATCCTCCAGAAGTCCCAAATTTTTCCAACACTCCTAATTTTAAATATTCTGTCCAGTTGTGTGGCAATCTATGAATGTGTCTAGGATAGCCATTTTTTTTAGTTAACATTCAACACTGGGGAACAATGCATGTATAACCAAATAAAACCAAAAAAGTCCATGTTGGACAATATGTACAGATTTTGAGTGTAAAAGTATAGTTACCAGAGCAAGAGTGAATTGAAAAGAGGGCAAGTTTGTGCATGTTATCAATTTAAAATAGAGGACCCACTGGGATTCACCAGTGCAAACCCCATCAAGTGTTGGAAAAAAGTAGATCTTCCTCCAAAGAACTGATTGTATCTTACATGGAGGTGAATGTAAAGCTCAGAGCTCATAATTAATCCAAGTGTCGTTGAACCAAGGAGCAGTAACTGCTGTCTAAGCCAGAACAGGGTGGCAACGCAAGGTGTAAGTTCAAGGATAACTCAACATGGAGTCTTGTTCAAAGATCACACATGAGAGAGGTTCCAAGCCCAGTGACTCTACAAGCCTAAAATAGACATAACGCAGCAGTAAGATGTGACAGGGATACGGTTTCTGGGTGGTTCTAGCATGCCTCGGGGATAGATCACGAGGCCAAAGGTTCATATGAGGAGTGAAATAATGACCTTGCAAGGTGTAGTGTCGCTGCTATTCCAGGGAAGAGATGAATACTTGGAGTTCGAAGAGTCATTTCATGGGCTGTGCTCGCCTGTGGGACTGTGCTGCCATGTGCAGGTACGGTGGCTGGTAGCCTAACCAGCATTCTGAAGCTGTGTATTTACACCAGAGCTTTGGCTTAATTAAAAACTCCACAGAAGTGGCTGGCTCATTTACTCAGCTAAGCGAAACCCGCCAACTACAGTTTGGTAGAATTTTGGTTAGTTGCTTAGACCTGGATTTTATAACTGAAAAATAGCTGAAGCAACCACATTTTCCATATGTTGGCTGATTTACCTCATGTGTTTCCCTTAGAAATTACTGTAAGACGTGGCCTCGGTGTCCCATAGATCCAGAAACATCTTGATCCTTTCAGTCTGAGCTGTCCCTTCCCTACCACTATGCTGCTGGTAGAAGACAGTGAGGCCCCCCCAAGCTAGTGACAGCTGAATCCCATGCTGTGGCAGCAAATCTTTAACCACAATGAGAACTGAGATTCCCAGGGGCCACAGGGTGGAGTGAGAAATACCCAAAGTCTGAAAGAGGCCCTGAAAAGCCCTGCAGATAGAAGCAAGTGTCTTATTGCTGGATTCTCCTCCAAGCTGCTTCTGAGTCTGATCACTTCAGAAGATAGTTAACAAATCTGGATAAAACTGAAGGCAAAGTGTTTCATGGTCCTTAATCTCTCCCAGGAAACAAGGAAGTCTTTGTCCTGAACACAGATCTGGGCCAACAGTGACTTCTACAGAACCCAGCCCCTCTTAGGAAAAGATCTGAAGAATAATGTAGGAAAGTTCAAACTTTACTGCTGCAGCTTTGATCGTTCTAGTGTATGAAATAAACTGGCAGTAGGCAGAGTAACAGGAAAAAACAATTTATTAACGTAAAACTCAGGAGACATGGTGTGCGATACAGAGAAGGTCAGATGGCTGAAGCTTAGGTACTCTTTCTAGGGCAGGGGGCTGGGGCAGTTTTAGAGGGAGAGTAAATCCTGTTTAGGACAGACAAATGGACCCAGAAGAACAAGCAATGGCTGGGATAAGTTTCTTGTGGGCTCTAGATGGGATGTTTGACTTTCAGTCTTCCTCCTTGCAATGAGTCCACTTTTCTGGTCAGTGAGATTTCAGTAAGAAGACTAAGTGACTGTGTTCCTCTTTTGGTGGATCTGGTCAAGCAGATAAGGAAACTCTACGGAAAGCCTCTCCCTGTGCTTGGAGGTTGGTGGGACGTGGAAAGCTCAGGGGAAGAGGCAGCTTCTGGGTCTCAGCATGTGGGAGCACCAGTCTCTGGGATGTCATTTTCTGAGCTCCAACAATGGTTACTTAGTTCTTGGAGAAACTCTGAAGTTGGTAGATTACTTCTCCCAAGAGAACAACTATTCAGAGGTATTCAAAGGAATGCTCTGTGGGAATGGGCGGGTTGTAAGTCCAGCAAGCTCAGCAAGGGGAGCTGAGGTGTTTTTCTAGAATCGCAGAGTCCTCAGTGGGCCTTGGGGCTGCTGCTTGGTTGTCTGTCCAGGCTGGCATGCCCTGAGCTATGTATGGTATCCCTGCTGATGGCCTTCAACCCAAGGGTACTCTATTTTCATTGTCCTTTAGACTGGACCAGAGGGTTCCTCCAAATCTGGTTCTCTCCTGACCACATCTCTGTGTCTCTCAGAGATCTGCTTGTGGTATACATCTGTGATAGCAGCCAATGCCTGAGGGAGGGGGATTGAAAGTTCGAGGCCTGCCTGGGCTGTGTGTATGTGTGTGTGCACGTGTGTGTGCGTGCGAGTGTGTGTTTGCTTCAAGCCTTTCAAACCAGTTCAACTTCCTAAAGCTGTATCTCTGTCAGGGTCACAGACAATATTAAGCTCCCCTCCCTGACCTCTCTGGGACCATGGAAATTTCTCTGAGGCAACTCCCGACTCTTCTGCTCTGGTACAATGCAGAGTCTAAGATCTCGCTGAGGTTTGCCATCTTCTGGATTCCAACCAGGAAGTAAGGTGCAAGCCTTTGGTTCTCAGACCCTGAAAACCTATGTTCTCCCCAGGGCTTCTTCAGGGGAGGGCCAGACATGCAGGAGCCCCTTCCCAGACTCAGCAGCTCCTAACCCTCTGGCTTTGCTTTGGAATTGCCTCTTGTATCCCAGCCAGGGGAATTTTTATCTACGTGGGCAGGAAAAAAATTGGCTCAACTGGATCAGATATTCTTCCAAATCTTTTTTGTCTGAAGCCTGAAGCTCAGTTTTTTAAACTCCAAAGCCAAGAATTTGTCTCTTTTGTTCTCTGGTTCTGCTGTGACAACCCTCCCTTGAGGCAGGGAGTGACTCATGGTCTAGCTGTCCAGTGGGGGAGGGTCAAGGGTAACAGGAAATCATGGGGAAAACACACTGGTTAATCATCAAAATGTTTGCCTGCTTCTTAGGGCCTCTCTACTCTTTCCCATTCTGTTGAGTGGACATGATCTGCTCCTTGCTTCCACAGCCTTCTGCATTAGAAGGTTTCTTTGGGAAGCACGTCACAGAAATTGACTCATTGCTGCCTGTCCCTTCCCCAGAGAAAATGGAACACAGGTGCTCCAAGAAGGCTGAGGAGGAAGGACCCTGGTCAGATGGCACTTCACCAACACACTGGAGACCTGAGTTGCCCTAGAAGCCACCTGCTCCTCACCTCACATTGACTTCACCCACTCTCTACGGCTTTCACTTCCCCTCCACGTTGAGACTGGAATCTCTTGCTTGGTAGCAGAAACTTAGTGAAAGGGCTTCTGAAAATCCAGCGTAGTCAGTGGTCACCCAACGGGAGCTGACAGAACCTACTGGGAAGGACAGGTTGACACAATGTCTGTGGAATGCCCACCACTAATGGAGGAAGGAAAAGTCTTGAAGAAGTGGAGACTAATCATTCTTCTCTTAGATGCCCACTCTACCTTGCCTGAGGTGGAGGTCACGTCACCTGCATGGAGCCATCCCGGCCTCTTGTATTCCTGCTACCCAGCACCTGTACTGCTCATTTATAGAAATTTATGCATGTGTCTCCCTTCTTACAGACCACCAGCAGATTGTGTCCAAGAAGCTATCTCCTCTTCCCACAAGGGACACGCAGTGCCCTGCACACAGTTGGCATCCAAAAGTGTACATCGAATGATCAAATGAATCAATGAATGGGAAAGAAGAAAGAGGTAATTGAACCTATAAATCCAAGCAATGGCTGTTACACAAAGAGGAAGATAAGGCATGTATATGGTAGGTCTAATTTTGAAAAAATACCCAGATAAGCAGCACTGTTTTCTCCAGGCAGGAAAAGAGTTAAGCATTTTGCAGTGTTCATGGACCCCTGACATGATAGAAAACTCTACAGTTTTGGCTTTTCCAGTTTAGCTGACATAGTTTAAGTTGATGAATATTTTGATTTGTGCCAGTCTCAGACCGTTTTAAATGCAGTCCCTGCAGGAGTCAAGAAGTCCAGTCATAATCATAACAATATGCTTGTCAGTCAAAAGCACCGGAAGATTGTTTAGGTGCAAAGAAAGCATTTCCCCCTGAAAGGAAGCAGAGCGATTGAAACCACCTACTTTTCAAGGCATTGGAGTCAAAACCGTTACCAGCTTCATGGTGTGAAAGTCCAAGTCTCAGCACCCCGTCAGACCCCAGCATGTCCCGGGCCGTCTAGCCAAACAACCAGTTACAGGCTAACGTTCAGAAGAAATTAGACAAAAGGGAAAGCATAGCCATCAAGGTTGATTTCCCCATCACTATTTGCAGGTCACTATTTCAGCAGGGAATAAATAATGAATTCTCTTCCACCTCTGCAGTCAGCGTGCTTTGGGATAGTTTTGCTTAGCCAAATAACTCAGAATTCAAGCCATTACACAAGATCTGGGCAGAAAAAAGGGATTTTTTCCCCCAAACAGAATGAGCAAATAATACTTGGTAGAGTTGACATTAAGGTTAGACCATTGGAACTGTTTGCATTATAACAGGCAAAAAATTTAAATCCACATGGAATTGGATTCATTATATGAAGGGGAATGCCAAAAAGCACTGTGGGAGAAAGGGAAGGAGACACGAAAGCCCACAGAAATGGATTTCCAAATTGAAGGCAGCCCCAAATTATCCAGATTTTTGGGTATGTTGATGTCAGGACCTTCTTTTTTCAATGTTAGTGTGACCTTAACAATTCCAGCTGCTCAACAAATTTGCTCGGCAACTTTACCCCCCAGAGGAAAATTGAAACACAGACCTGGCATGCCTCTAAATTTTATTGCATCAATAGCAGCTTTTGTACGGAAGGGAACTGGTTAAATAAAAAGTTACTATAATAGAAAGTACACCTTTCACCCCCAAAGAATTCCATATACCCCATGCCGATATCAAAAGAATCTCCTCATGGGAAAGAGAATGTGGAACGCAGAAAGGAACAAAAGTCTGGTATTTAGAGTCCACTGGGAGCTTCAGACAAATACGAAACAATGACTTCATGCAGGAGATACATTTCTCACATTCTTCAACCAGTTTTATTAGCTTGATATTCATGTATCCAGTTATATGAACACCAAGACTGCTCAGAGAAGAATCTGCGTGGCTATTAAAATATATATCTGGGGGAAAATCTAACATATGCTGGTCTTTTTTCCAGTAGTTAACAGAATTTTTTATGAGTTGGTGAGTCCTGAAGTGATCTAAAAACCGATCTGTGATTCCTATGCATTTTACAGATAAGGACAGGACAGTGTTGAAAGGTAGACGTCATGTGGCAGTCACCGCAGGAGCACACCTGCCGTCACCGTCTGAGTCCTCCGAGCTCTCCACGGGCCTGTGCTGAGATGCAGTACAGACTGGTGTTCAAGGTGCTGGGCTTTGTCCAGACCTTCCTCTTTGGCTCCGTCTCCCTGTGGCAATCATTCTTTAAGCCCCTTCTGCTCAAGGTCCCTCATCGGCCACACGCACATCTGTCTCTGCGCCTCCTGTGCTGGTCCCCTCCCCTCTGGTCTCAGCTCTAACCTTCAGACTGGAGCCTCCATCTGGAGCCTCTGTGGGGTTCTCATGGGCCTCCCCTCCTCTGCAGTCTTCTCGCTGGCCTTGGCGGCCATTCCTGGGGTGTGTCATCTTATGACTTCCTTAGTCTTTAAAGGCCTTGCCATGTGGTGGAAAATAGAGGCTTTGAAATCAGACAGACTTTCTCTAATAAACCATGGTGATTTAACTACTTGGGGGTTTCATTTTCTCAGGTGTAAACTGGCAATAATATTATCTAGTTTAGAGTTCTTGGGAGCATCAGATAAAGTTACATACACAAGATGCCCAGTCCTTTACGCGGCACAGCAACCCAGCCAGCTTTCACGTTTGCTGCTTTGTCTTCAGCTCTTAGAAAACTGCCTAGTACGGAGCAGCTGCTCACCTAACACTTGCTGACTGAATGAATATTTAATGCTCAGTAAATATTGGTTCACTTCTGTCTTTATTATTATTATTATGATTATTCCAATAGGTTGTAATTCTTTGGAGGACAGGGCTTCTGCAGACAGCTCTTGGAACATTCACTATGAGCAGTTGTGATGATCTTCCTATTTATTAGAAAACTCCCTGTGGCCTATAAAAGCCCATTTATCATGGCAGTTGACCCATTTGCCTGTGAACCTCGGTGCCACTAGCACTGACAAAAGCAGCATCAGAGTCCAGGTAAGAGTAATCTTGGGAAGACAAGGAGCTGGAACACGGCAGACCCTGTCTACCCTTGTGAGCATGCGAGCACCTTAGACTCCAAAGTCCAAGTCAGGTATTGAGGGAAGGAAAGAGGGGAAGGCAGGCCAAGAGAAATGGAGGAGGAAGTGCAGGAAAGGGAAAGCGGAAAAATCAAGATATCAGGAGGGAAACAGTGGCAAAGACATGGCTGTGGCCCGCGTTCCCTATTCTCAGGCCTCTCAAGACTGCTCTGGCTCGGGCTGCAGTGAAATCCCTGAAGGATAGTGGTATTCAGAGTCAGAAATCTCCTAAGAGTCTCTCCTTCAGAGACCAGGCCAGGCCGCCAGTGAGCAGTGTCTCTCCAGTGTCTTCGCTGTCTCCCGGAGTGGGAAAGGGATCTGCCTGCATGACCCCCTCTTGATCTTCACCCAGGGGCTTCTCCAGTGTGCAGACACAGCTTCTCCTTAGCAAAGGCTGTGACGTCACACAGCAGCGAGGCAGTGGGGCACAGTCAGGACAGGCCTGCCTTGGCCTAATGGAGACCACATGCACCATTATGGATTTGCAGAGCTCCACGGAGGTGGGTACATGTTGCTTTGAAGAGAAGGAAACCATTTCCACCCACATTTCTCCTGATTTATGCGCTAGGCCCAGAAGGTCCAGACAAGTTGGAAAAGGTTTGGTAACTGGAGAACAGGGGTGCGAAAGTATATTTTGTGAAAGACTGCAGACTTGACTCTCACTCTAAATCCTGGCCTTGGGCAATGTGTGCCTTACGGAGTTTAAATCACATTAGTAATTCCAGCCAGATTGAGGGTGAAAGATTACACAGCTCTAGGAATTAGGACTGGATTGTTTTGGTAAAAACATTTTCTAAATTGGCCAAACATAAATCAGTTCTAAGCAGGCCCCTGTGATTACAGCCAGGTCTAATGGTCTCTCTACTCTCCATTCTCATTTTTTTTTTTCCTATTTGCATTTTTTTTCAACCAGAGAAGCAGAAAGCAATGAAGATTTTTAAAAATATAAATTAAAACACATACACACACACACACACAAAATTTGTTCTCAGCCTAAAAGAGAGTGACGTAGGGGCAGAGCACAGGGCACAGGACACTGCAGGGGTCAGCAAGAAGGCAGGGGTGGGCAGTGGCCCTGGCAAGTTCTGCATGGAGAGAGAGCAGAAGTCCCCGGTTTCAATCGATGTCCAGTTGTCAGCTGTCACCTGGCCCCTGCCTGTCCACTCTTCTGTCCCACAGGGGCCTGGCTCATCTTCCTCCTGCGTTTACTCTTTAGCCTGTGCCAATCTTCTCGGCTCAACAGATCTAGTCCCTCATCTTTTCAGTGGCTCCTAAACTCTGTGGAAAATCTTCAGTTTCCTATTAAGCCTTGAATTTTGATGTCATATTTCTTCGCGATTGTGTGGTGATGAAGATGGGTATCATCACATCAGAGAGGAGGAAGGAAAGCTCTGTGATACAGCAAAGCTATGCATAATTTTTTTTCAAACTAACATTATTATTACTATGATGATGATGATGGTGCTGCTGCTGGGCATTGAACCCAGGGCCTCGCATGTGCTAAACACAAGTTACACCTGTCAGTTACATCCCCAACCCTTTTTGGTTTTGCTTTAAGACAGGGTCTTGTTCCATTGCTGCAGTGGAACTTAAACGTGCATCCTCCTGCCTCAGCCTCCCAAGTTGCTGGGGTTACAGGTGTACACCACCGTGCCTGGCCTATTTATTTAATTGATAAAAATTGCATATATTTATCATGTAAACATAATGTTTTGATTAAGTATACATCATGGAATGGCTGAATCTAGCTATGCAATTTGTGCATCCTTATCATATTTCGTGATGAGAACACTGACAATCTGTTAGTAATTTTTAAGGACTCAATACACTGTTGCTAACTGTAGTCACCATGTTGTATAATAAATTTCCTAACTTATTTTTCCTATCTAACTGGCTAATAATATCATTCCAGCCTCTGGTAAGAACCATCTACTCTCGGCTTCTGTGTGTTCGGCTTTTTTATATTCCACCCATAACTTAGCTCATGTGGCATTTGTCTTTCTGTGTCTAGCTCTCTCTTAACATAATGCTTCCAGGTTCATCCATGGTTTTGCAAATAACAGAATTTCCTTCTTTTTTAAGGCTGACTAGTCTTCCCTTGTGTGTATGTGCTACATGTTCTTCACCTTTTGATTGGTGGACACTTAGGTTAATTCCCTATCTTGGCTAGTGTGGTGAAGATGGGACTGCAGCTACCTCTTTGACATATTGATCTCATTTCCTGAATATGTACCGAATGTCAGTCATTCTAACTCAACAACAGCATTGTAAAAATTGGCTTTGGTCTAACTTGTTTTCAGAATTGATAACCCTTCCCTCAGTCCTTTCTTCTTCTAAATTTCCAACTAGTTTTAGAACTTTTAAGAGATCTGTGTGTTAGTCAGTTTTCATCCATGACAAATGCATGAGATAATCAATATAAAGTTAAGGAGGAAAGGCTTATTTTGGCTCATGGATTCAGAAGTTTCAGTCCACGGGTGCTTGGTCCTGTTTTCTTGGGGCCTGTGCAGGCACATCTTGGCAGAGGTGCATGACAGAGGACACCTGTTCACCTCATAATGGCTGGGAAATGAGAAGGGAGAGGAGCCGCCAGGGTCCCAGTATGCCCTTCAAATGACCTAACTTCCTTGCATGAGACCCCACTTCCCAAAGGTCCCCCCACCTCCCAATAGTGCACAGGCCGGTGACTGAGCCTTCAACATGGCCTTTGGGGGACATTTATGGTCCAAACCATACCAAGCTGCCTCTCGGGTCCTTCTGAACAAGTCTTCTCTGCCGCCTTGCACCACCCGCACCCTCCCTCCCTCCATCTCTTTGGTGGTTTTCCTTTGAAGATTGGGAGTCTCCTCTGCAGCCACAGAGGCTGGGTTACTGAGGCTGGGTGACTTCTGCTGCTGGTGTTCCCACTCTGTGCTCCCTGGAGGCCACCACAGCCTGCAGAGAAATGCTCTGAGGAACTCAAGGGACCTCTGGCCTTCTGTCCTGAAAGATGCATATTTGTGCCATTACCAGCATCTTAAAGGGGACCTCTTGCATTTCTCACTCCCCAGAGGGATTGCTTATTGGCAAGTCCTTTTTTGAAGATTCAAACTGTACTTCATGCAGATTGTTAAGAAGACCAGTTTCTCAGAAGACTTCCTGCTTTCCCTGTCTGATTCAGGCCATCCAGGAAAATGGGTCCTGAGGAAAGAGCTGCTGGTGTTCAACGCAGGAGGGAAGCTGCGTGGGAAGAAGGGAGTGGGGCGGTGGAGGGAGCAGCAGTGCCCCCCTGGCTCCTGCTTTGTGGTGGCAGCGCAGGGTCCTTGCTGAGATCGTAGAGGTGCCTCTGGCAGGAACATCTGTGGAAGATGCTCTGTTTGGAAGAAGTATCCAGTGCACTTGTGCAGAAATTAGCAACCATGTTGGTCTAGAAATGTCAAACTTGATTTTCCCATTGGTAGAGGGTAACGCACTGTATTAAATATATAAGGTCTTATCTATGCGGGTTTGATTTACAGAAACTCATAAAGGATCCTCTAAATAATAAAAATACATTTTAAAAGGGGAAAGAGAAATGCTTGGCAGGGCGTATGACTCCGCGGCAGAGCGCTCCCCGGGTGTGCCAGGCCCTGGGTGCCGTCCCCAGCAGCACACGTGCACATGCGCACACGTGAGACTCGGAGTGGTCGGGGTGTGGGGAACAAGGGGACATCCACAGGGTTGCTTATACCTGTGCCCTTGCCCACCATGGCCATTGGCCTCAGCGGGTGTTAGCTTCTGGCTAGAGGACCATTTCATCTTGGCGGCAGCCGGAAGACACGCTGCACCTGCCCGTTGAGGAGGGGCCTTGGTGTTCACAAGGCTGAGCCTACCGGCCCGCAGAGGCCACTTGGTGGGCTGTGGCAAAGCAGCCAGGGCCCCAGGGCACTCTCCAGAGGCACTGCGGCAGGGGGATGCCCTCACACCTCCACCCTCTCTTCCCCCGAGTCTCTGGTCATTTGAAATCCCCCAAGAACTCCCCGATTTGGCAGAGTTGGTCTACTAGGGATGTGTGCTACATAAACACAATCCACAAGCTTTTGACAGAGTTTCAGGTATGAACCAATTATGAAGCCAGGGATCACATCTGTTTTTGCAAACTGAAATACAAAAATGAACAGTTTTAATTGAACAATATTTCTGAGGGATTTGTTACATTCTTTAAAAGATGAAAACAGAAATACTTGGCCAAGCACAGTGGCACACACCTGTAATCCCAGGGGCTGGGGAGGTTAAGGCAGGAGGATCGCAGGTTCAAAGTCAGCCTCAGCAACTTAGTGAGGCTATAAGCAAGCCAATGAGACCCTGTCTCAAAATAAGAAATAAAAGCCTGGGGTTGTGGCTCAGTGGTTAATTGCCCTTGGATTTAATTGAAGGGAGGAAGGGAGGGAGGAAGGGAGAAATAATTTATGTCTTATGTAATAATCAAGATGACACCATGAAAACTTCTAATATAAATAACCTAGAAAAATTCATTTCCACCTTTAAAATGCCTCAGAGTTTTTCAAAGAGAAGCAGAATGGATGCCAAAATGTAAACAAACTAAAATAAAAACCAATATACCCTGAGGGGTAGGATGGTTTAGCTTGCACAGTGGAATGAAAAGTGGTTTTTGTTTGGGTCTTCAGTTTGTTTTATTGTTGTGGTTTTAAGTTCTCTGTGGTTAGAGCTCTAGTAATTTTCTTCTTTTCTATTTTAAGTTACTAGTGGACTGGTAAAGATTTGATTTCATTCTAATGTTTGGAGAAAAAGATCTTCCTGTTCCACGTTCAGAGGTAAAAATATCTCCCAGCTGAAGAGACTGTGGGGGCCGGGGCCAGGTGCCCTCTTGGGAGTTTCCTTCTGAACTTGGCCCTTCCGCTTCTGAGATAACAATTGTTTTTCAGCTTTCCAAAACATCAAAATATTTACCAGTGGGGCTTGGTTTTCTGACACTGCATCTCCTCCTTCAGCCTGTTGTGACAGTTATGTCACACCAGCTGATGCTGAGAAGGGGAAGTGCCAGCAGAAAACCTCCATGGGGAAACGAGGAGGGAGAAGAGCAGACGGGGAGCAGCCTGGGCTATCTGACCTGAGAGGGGTTCCCTCAGTGGAGACCCCACACTTCATCTTGCTTAGAATGCAGTTCCTTTTGGTAAAAGCCCTTCCTCCTCCATGCCCTTCATAGAAACTGACTTCCTGTTGCCATTCAATAAGGATAAAGCAACAATATTTTAGCACTTCTCAATACTAACAGGATAGCAATTGGTAATAAATAATATGTAATAAACAGTAAATTCAGTGTACAACCACAGTATGATTAGATAACATAGCGGCACCTCCCAGTGGGACGGCAGCTTACTGGTGCTCTCCATACTGTTTTTGGCTTGGTTTCATATTTTAAAAATGGATCTGGCAAAATAACTAAACGCTTCTTCCTGCCTCCCCTCTATCCCATCAAGTCCTCTTCATTTTAATAAACTGAGATTAGAGAAATTTGGCAAGATGCTTAATAATAGTCCCTTACATTAACACATGAAGAGGGTGGAAATGGCCTTTTTGGAGAATACCTCCAGTCTTGGTCCCTGATACATTAACATTAAATACTGGGTACTGGCTGCCCCGGGCAGTGTGGGAGACGGACTGAGGCGGTTTGCAGCGGAGAGGGATCGCTCTGTTCCAATGTGTACTTTTCTGACAAGGGTGACATCCTTCAGGGCAGACATTCACAACAGGAGAGCATTTCATCTGTGGACCAACCTGAGGGACAATCTAATATTCCTTACATCTTATTTCTTTTTTTAAAAACCACCCTTAGACATGAAGAAGGATGATTATTTGAAAGGAGAGGAAGGTGGAACTAAGGTCTAACAAGAGCCCATGACCCATCAGATACAGCTAGATGTTCATGAATCTTCTTTCCTTAGTCTTCACAACTTAGCCTGATGCTCTTACCTCCAGATTAGAAATGAGCAGAGCACAGGTTCAGAGGGTGGTAATTATCTTGTCCAAGGTCATATATCTGGAAACAGAGGAGGTACAACAATAAGAACCTCAGAATGATGTTAGGTTTGCTTCCTGGTGGGTGGTGTGGCCCTGGTGCTGCCCAGTTCCCCCTCGGGACTGATCACCCCTCCCCTTGGCGAGAGAGTGGCCTTCCTGAGGGGCAGCCTGCACCCAAAGGCTAATGGTTGTGAGGATACAAGGGACTGTCCCCTTGCTTTGATGGGGAGGAAAGGGCGTGGGGGTAGAACTCCCTGGGATCTGCTGAGGCCTGTGGGGTGATTTTGACCCGATCTGTCACTGTGCCCAGAGCTGCTTTCTTGGCCCTCCTATAGTTGTTGTCCCCAGACACACTCCCCAGTAAACTTCAGGCCACACATCTTCATTTCAGAGCTGTTTCTTTGAAAACCCTGATTCTCACAGCCTTCTGGATCCAGAGTCCACATTAAAACAAACAAACAAAAAAGTCCAGATAACAACAATAAAAATCTAAATGTCAGGACATGAAAACAAACAAAAAATAAAAATAACCTTTGCCCTAATTTCAATACCATGCCTCAGTACAGTACATAGGGATATCCAGAAATAACACTTACTCCAGGTAGAATTTCATAAATCATAGGTTTTATTCTTTTTAGCACCAAGAAGAATATTGACTCCTTTCTCCCATCCTGCCCTCATCTGCCTCCACATCACTGTTCAAGAAATAAAGGAGGCTTGGAAGTCATTGCTCTGCTGCCGTAGTCACAGAACCATTGGTAGCTTAGGACCCAGAGCTGAGTCTGAGACCTCGCACAGGACAGCCAAGGTCATACGACATTTTAACTGGATTTCACTGAAAATGCTTTAATGCTAGGAGCCCTATCCCAATTACAGAGCTAGTGGCACAGAGCCATTATTAAAAACAAATGAAGGCCCCCTCTGTGTGGTGGGAATGAACTCGACCGTCCACGGCTGGGCACAGACCTGACTCTATTTGCTGTGTTTAAGTGGTGTCTTTGGCACACTGACTGGAGACGGCTCTAATTCACAGCTTTAAGTAACTCATTTTCTCTGTCATCTTGTGCTCATTTTAATCTCGATTTCACCACATCACACAATAAAGTGTTATCCTCCTTAGAAGGAGCGACTTCCAGAGTGCCGTTCCAGAGCCCTAGCCGTTCCTTTCTCTTGGTTTATAAGTGGGGATCTCAAACAGAGATTTGGTTCCGAGGGAAAACCTTCCCCCGGGACTCTGCCCTGCTGCTGCCATCTCCTCCTCAGGCACAGGACCCATCCTCCATGGCCAGAGGACCTGGCCTTTTGTTTCATGGCGTGGATTAGCACTGCTGGGTTGCTTGAAGGGAGAAAGGACTTTCCAAGCTGTAACATGCTAGACGTGTTGAGAGTGCGTGGTTATGTAACACCATATTTTTTAATACAACTGACAGTCTGTCTTGAGATTTAAGTGTTTTTTGACAGTTTTTATGCACCTGTTAATTCAAAGCTCTTAACATATGCCAGTTAAAAAGAGCCAGGCACTAAAACATCTAACTTTAGAGGCTAAATATGGCTCAGCTGCAGTCTCAGGCAGGCGGGGGCTGACAGAAACAGTTCCTTCCTCCACGATGGAAATCAGCTGTAGCCTCCTCTCTGTGACCTGAACAGGCCGTTTCTAGGTGTGAGTGTGTGCGCGTGTCCGTATGTGCGTACGTGTGTGCATGTGTGTGTGTATGGGGGGATAAGGGCAACACCATTTGATTTCTCAAGAAACAGGTATCAGGGCCAACTCAGGTCTTCAACATGGTTGGTCACGCTGGAAAGTTCAGCACCCTGATGGCGAGCGAGGGATTTGGACAGACATGGATGTCCCTGTGGATGCTCAGGGTGGTGCTCAAGCAGCCCTGTCCCTGGAGTCTGTTCACTGCAGCTCTCTGTGGGTCAGCTACTCCTCTCCTCCTCTCCGTACCCACCTACACCCAATAAAACTGAAGGTAAATGCCTGAATTTTTTCCAATGCGCTCTCCAAGTTTTTTAAGAAGTAAGGTCCCGCATTCACGCACAATATAAAGTGCAGTATTTTCTGGTGTAAATAAATAATTGTCATCAACCTTAAATGATTACAGGATAGTCACTTGAGCACTAAGCACATGTCAAAATATAATCTCTCCATGCATGCAAAGAACCTGTAGCCAGAAGACTAGAGCAGTATAGGATGGAAGCTAAGCAAGCATTTGCTCTTATTTCTCTCTGAGACAACCTGGGGCAAGGTGTGGACTTGATATATTTCACACCCAAAGTTCTGGATCAGTCTGGTCCAGCAGAAATGTAATGCAAAAATGCAAATGTGCGGCACATATGTAATTTAAAAATTTGTAGCAGCTACATTTAAAAGACTAAGAAGAAAGAAGTAGCTACTCAGGATGCTGAAGCAGGAGGATTGCAAATTCGAGGACAACTTTAGTGAGACCCTATCTCAAAAAATAAAAAGGGCTGGGGATATAGCTCAGTAATACAGTGCCCCTGGGTTCCATCCCTAGTGCTGCAAAAATAAATGGGGAAAATAAGAAACCATTAAAAAGATTTTTAATAATATATTTAACTCATATCTCAGGTATTATCATTTTGACATGCAATAAATTAATGAGTAAGTAGTATTTTATATATAAAATAAAGTATTTTATTAAAAGCATTAAATAAAATAAATAATAATACTTTATTAAATAATACTTGAATAATACTTTATTAAAGTATTTATTAAAATAAGAAGTATTTTATATATTTTTTCTTTTTTTGTACTGTCTTTGGAATCCAGTGTATGTTTTGCACATCTCAACGAAGAATGGTCCCACTTCAAGTTCTTGATATTTCAAGTCACATATAACAAGTGTAGTTCTAATATATCCACCATAAGAAATTTTTAACAAATGACATTTAATGACCCTGGAGAATATTACTAGCAACAAGAGAGTGGCCAGAGTACCTAGAGAGTAATTTAGCAGCTTTCCTTTTTCACCGTATATAACAAATATTATTGTTGCATATAGTTAATTGTTCCTTTTGTCCTCGCATCATGATGATCATGAGAGTGTCTGAGCAGGGTTTTAGTGGTGACCTGCAGTGATGCTGTGGTGGATTCCACGCTGTGTTCAAGCTGCATCCATCAGACCCTGTACACAGTACTTAAGAGCTTGGAGTTTTGCCAGATTGACCTGGATTTGAATCTCAAACTCGCCCATCCACAACTGTGCCCCTGGGTTCCATCTGTGTAGTGGCAAAAATTTTTACCATTTTGGGTCTCCATTTCCTATTTGTAAAATAGAAATAAATACTTCATAAAATTGTTAGGAGAAATAAATGAAATAATATATCTATAGCTTTTAATACAATGTTGCAAAAGATATATTATGATTATTATAATGAAAGCATCAGAAAACTACCCATGGATATTTGGCACTGAAGTTAAATTCAGAGTATGTTCAACATTTAAGATGTTATTCATCATGTCTCCTGTAACTTCTTTACCCACATGACCATCATGATCATTTAGACCTAGTTATGGTAGAGTGAGATCATCCCTTATGAAGGAGAGTTGGTAACTAGACTTCAGAATAATTTGAACCCAAATGGTTCACTGCAAAATAATTAGCCTTATTTTTTCACAGGGTGGAGGAAAGAACTTTTATTGAGTATTATGTTTTATTTTCTTTCAATGGACCAAGCACTTTCTGTATCTTATCTTAAAAATCTCTTGATATGGTGTTCCTTTGAGGTGTGAAGAAACTGAGGTTCAAGGAATCAAGCTCACACATTCAGTATATGTTATTGTTAATATGTGAATACAGAGCTGTGACTTTAAGCTTACACAGTTACTACTTCTTGGGAGTGACAGGCTTCAGCTTCATTTATCTGGAGCCTCCAAATAATAGCAGAAATGGATAGAGCATTTCAATCAACACTGAAAAACAAACATAATGGTTGCTTTTTTGACTGTGGTGAAAATCCACATCTCTAGCCATCACTTTCTACCCCTCACAGGGATTTGTGCTGCTCCTGTAGATCACCACTGCTGTCCACAGCATGATCTGTTTGGACTTGGTCTTCTTGGACTTGGTATAGTACCAACAAAAGTTTCAGCCTACTGAGGAGCTGGTGTGAAACATACTGGAACTGGGGACACATTAAATAGAACATGTATTTCATAAGAATTCTCTCAGAGGCACAGGGAACTCAGATGCCACCAAATGTTCTTGGGCAAGGTGGCTGCCTTAGAGGCAAAAATGTACTTGCTTCTCCAGAGTGACCTTCCTGTTGTGTCTTTCTCAGCACAATGTGATTAAGGTTGGTGTGTGGGGCAGGCAGGGGTGTGGAATGTCAATGGAGACACACATAAAATAGATGCTGGAATGCCACCCTTGGACAGTCATCACTGTCAGCCTTAGGATTAGTCACTGCTGGTGCCTTTGGAACGTGTCTGTCTTAGAAGAAAACAGAAGTCTCTGGCAGCTGAGGATCTGTGCTTCATCAAGTCTGGTCTCTGTAGCCCTGCAGGGAAATGTCCAACAAGAATGGCTACACTGTTGCCCTAGCTTTCAGAGAAGCTAACCTTGCCAGTGCTTTGATAACAAAGAAGAGGGAAATGATCCAGTTCAAACTGCATTTGTATTTCTTATCTAGAAGGTTTTCAATTTAGTTTAAACAAATTCCTGGGGCTGGGGGTGCTGCTCAGTGGCAGAGCACTTGCACAAAGTCCTGGGTTCAACCCCCAGCACTCAGGGGAAAAATATGTTTCCTTTATGTTTTCTCATTCCAGAAGAACTCTTTCCACAAATTACACATAATCACTGCTCCTGGTCAAAGGTGAGAGTGAAATTAGCATCACAACAGTGAGCTTTCTCTTTGGGTGTCCCAGCTTGCACAGTTCCCAGGTGACTTGAGAGTGCTAAGCCTCCGCTGACAAACAGGAAAGTCCAGCAGAACCCATGAGGACAGCGTTAGATAGTCCTCATCACAGACCAGCATTTCAGAGATTCATTACCACACAAGCCATCAGTGGATTAGGTCTGATGAGCCAAATACATTGAGCCTGCAGCCCAAGACTACTCAAAGTAATGCAGAATCCAAGCTGGCCCTCTTGCATCCTGCCTTGTTTTGAAACAGCTACTCTTCCTTTGTTACAGTGGACTGGAAAAAAAGAAAAATCCAGTGGTGCCCATCCTCCTCAAAAGGATGTGTTAGGAGACTAGTCGGAAGACAGTAAGCCCAGACATTTGGGTTTTAGTACTTTCATTTGGTTGGAGACCCAAGGAAGTGAGCTAGTGATTACACACACACACACACACACACACACACACACACACACACACTTTAAAACTGCAGTAAGTTAGAGGAGGTAGAATTGGGGGATGTGAGGAAGATGAGGATAGTTTCTCCACTATTTTAAAGAAGAAAAACAACTCCTCTTTTCTATTAAGAAATTGCTAAATATTCTTCCAGAAATAAAAATTCTTTAAAAACTGCACACATATGACACACAAACCTCTGCGACAGAGGCCAAGTCCTGCCCTGAAGCCATGTGAATCTTCCTCTCTCTCTTGTCAGGCTGACTCAGCTGTTGCAGTCTCTCCCCATTCCTGTCTCTGGTCGGTCTGTTTTTAGTTAGTCGCTTCTTGGCATAGCTTCCGTTGGAGCTGAAAGTGCCTGCTCTTTTTTTTTTTCCCTCCTCCTTTTTCTTTCTTTCATTTTCAAACATCTCTTTTGGTGTTTTTTCTTAAGGGCTCCACAGTGGCTTTGCAAAATTTGCCAAAACCAGAGTAGACAGCGTCTGGAGGTTACACTGTCCACCTGCAGCAGGCCTTCTCACAGAACCCAAGGAGCAGGCTCCAGGGAGCAGCCCCCAGACACGCTGGAGAATGCAAATGCCAGCCACCCCACCCACTTCTCTGCAAGTCTGTGGCTCCGCTCCCCACAGCCTTGAGCAGGACTACCGCCATTTTGTGTGGAGGACTGACTTCAGAAGGGGCCTCTGACTCTCTTGGAAGAATTTGTTCTGGGAAACCCAGAGAGCAGAGGTTACTGTGTTCCCTATTTATAGGACTCCTTTTTCTTCTATTGGAAAACCTTTTTTAAACTACCTTTGTCACGATGTTTCAAGTTGTAGAAAAATACCATCCTACTAGTCGTATAACCACATATAGACCTGCAAAAGAGATGTTTTCTTTTTTTTAATTGAAGCCAACAAGTTTTGTACATACATGGAGTATGTTTTGAAGAGCATCATGAATACCATTCTGTAATGTGGAGTGAAACCCACTGCCAGGGCACATCTTTAAGGTCTGGGGAGCTAGTGTGGATTTTAGCTGGTGTTACACTCACCAACATGTGGTCAGACTTCAGAAAGTCCACTTAACATCAGAGCACAGTCCTGTGTGCTTCAGATTAGCACATAAGGGGGAAAAAAAAGTGAAGTCAGTTTCTCTAACAATTCGAGAGTTACTTAAACTTGAATTTGATCTGAAGTCGTCAGATGGTGCAGTAGAAACCAGACTCTGCCTGGCTAGATGAGCCCAAGTCCATGGACATTTTGGAGAAGAATGATGTAAAGTAGGGATTCCCTCCTGTGTTCAGGTAACCCTTGAAGTGAGGAGTCTTTTCCTCTCTCTCGACTGACAGATTTTTCAAAGATGGAGAAATTTTGAGCTTATGTACATAGGACTTATAAGCAAGATCAAAACATCCATTGTATATAGAATCATATTTATTTCAGGAACCCAAAATAAAGGAATTGGTACACACAAATGCAAAGACTGATGGAGGACAAAGTCATCTCAGGGTTAGAAGAGAGAAATGTGAACTGGGATGATGAGGCTTGGCTACCTGCAAGAAACATCCTCCAAACCTTCCCCATTTTATTCATGCAGCCTGGAGAATGTCACTTCTATCACTTTGCAATAGCTCCACCAAGGACTTTTGAAATGCCCTGCATCTACAGATGCCAGGCCCCTCAGCAGAGAAGGAACAGAGCCTGTGGCTGTGTCTGCATGATGCCTAACACCTGGATGAAAACTGAGACCACTAGGCCAGTGCCTCGGCTTTCAGACTCCCAGGCCTTTGGCTCTGGAAAGGGAAACAATCCGGATAGCTGGCTACACTTTTCGGTTTTCATTCTGATATTTGTCATTGTGTGGCTATATGCGTGGCTTGGTGAGTGTATGTTCTCCCCAGCCAAAAAAAGGAAAAAGCTCTATATGCAATAGCTGGTCCAAGAGAAGTAAATTACAGAAGAGACAAATAAGCAGTTCACCCATGGTGCCGTAGTCACCTCTGTGTCTATTATACGCAGAAACACACACCTGAACTTCAATAAAAATACCCTTCACAGACCAGAATTCCCCCCTACCTTTAGTTATTTGATATATCATTTCAACCATGCTCATCCATAAACCAGATAAAGACTATAAGCATAACCCTGGAAAAGTACATGGTTTCTCTCTGTAAATCTGTGAACCATTTTTATTTCTACTACTTGCATATTGTTGCTGTGGTTTTAGTTATGTGAGGGGTAGAGTTTAAAGGCATGGTTCAAAGCAGAATGCTCAGAGTTGCTGTTATTTTAGTGATCATATAGATACTGAAATGCAAAAATTGACGTGCAGAAAAAAATTTCAGCTTTAATTCCTAAAAATATGCTTAACATTTTTAGCAGAAAATTTTATCCAAAGAATATATGATTAATAATCCTAAGTTAATGGATGATGATGACAATATTTTGTGTTTTGGTAGCATAATGTATTTGCCAAAGGAGTTCCCTTAATTTATACTAATTAGGAAATGGAGAAATGATATAATACATTCAAAGTGAAGAACTACAGCATGGTTGATTTTTTTAAAATGGAGTTTTAATGATTTGTAAAATAAATAAATTGAAAAATAAGGTTTGAACTGTTTGATACAAGTTGCTTTCCAGAGCCACATGGTATACCACCTATAGGCCTTTTCTTGGAACCTGGTATTCCCCAGAATTCTCATGGCTATAAGTCATATTCATAAGCCTCAGCTTGTGGCGACATCCTCATCCACCCAATCTTGTGTTTCAGCCATTAATTTTGCAGGAATAATTCCTCCTCCAGTTTTCTCATTTTCAAGTGCTATTGTCTGTAGGTAATATGTACAGGAGGTGGCATTCATTTCCAAGATATTAAATGTCATCACTGAGGTCATTTTGAGATAAGAATCAGCATTTTGAAGACAGTGCACTTAATGATCTGTGCAAAGACGTGTGTCTTTAAGGTTGGAATAGTGTTGGGTTATCTATAAAATTGTAAATTACAGTGTTTGAGAAAACACTTGAAATGGGCACTGAGAAACCATATAATTAAATAAAGGTGGAAAGCCTTTGAATATGTCCAGATTAGAGTAAATGGCTTCACAGACATGGATTTCATGTTTTAATTTTAATAGCAATAAAATATTTTGTGAATGTTCATTCACTTTAAAACTCAATTTAGAAAGTATGGCATATAAAGCATTTATGCACATGTTTACCATGTATTTAAAGGCAGATTTTAATGAGGCATGGATTGAAATCCATTAAGGTTTGCATGTCAACACTATTCCATTATAGAAAATATTCTCCTTCCTCTGTTTCATTTCTGAAAATATGAAATGTTTGGAGAGTAGGGAGGGCAGAGGGAAGTGCGGTGATTCAGAAGGTGGGTCGGCTTCCTTTCTTTTTCTTCCCATTAGGAACAGAAATAAATGTATTTGTGCAGTGGTGGAATGACTGAGAAAATAAGACACGAATGCAGTGTTCCTACACTGACAACACAGGGACACCACTACTACGGGACTACATGAGCCACCCAGTCCTCCCGCATCACCGGGGACATGTAGAACGTTCCCGTGTTTTTGCTGGGTCAGATAAACCTTGGGAAATCTGTTTGTCAAAACATCAACAGAGTTTCATGATTTTAAACAAGGAGAATTGAAGTGACTGCAAGCAAAATGTTATTGTAGAAAATGAACTTTTTAAAACAATCCAGAAAAGAGAGAGAAGCAGCAAGAAAAAAAGACAATATAACATGGAACAGTATGAAAATGGAGAAATAATTTTGAGGAAGAGCAAAAAAGGATAAAGTTAAAAGCACACCAAGAGTCTGACAAAAGAATGGAACATAAACTTAGAAAATATAGAGGCAGAGTGAACATTCCAGGTATGGCCTTAAACCCCGGTTTTCAGGCTTCTCTGCTGCCACACGAAAGTGTATTTTTCAAGAAAATTGGTTGCAGAAGTTCCGTGCCTCCCAACAGCAGTGGGTAGAAATGAGGCTCAAGTCTAAGGCTCTCCAGAGCTGTGCTCTCCACCTCTCCAGCCCCTGCGTCTCCTTCTACCCATATGGAATCCATCCCATTCAAGGACGCAGCTTGGAAGAGGGGTTGGAGGAAGCCGGCTGCTGCTGGCATGCCACAGGAAAGTTTTATTTCCAATTGATTGGTTACAAATCAGATAAATATCGCTTCTAATGAAAGCAGCTTTGAACTGCTGGAAATGTTATCTATAGGAGTCTGGGGTTTATCAAAAGTCAAATGTAGCTTTAATCACATCAGCATGCTAATTACAGGCAAACAGTAAAAGCTTTAAGAAATGATTGTGTGGGTTTTATTACTATTGACAGTCACTGAGGTATATTTATTTCAGGAGGTAATTGTCAGAAGACTTTCTCCAGAAAGGCTTGTTTGTATAATTAAGTGTGTGTTATGCAAGCTTATCTGCGGATCGGCTTCTGCTAGTTACGTCCCTGCTTCCCCAGTGCCACAGAACACAGAAGCAATTAAAAACGAAAGGCTCGGGGAGATGGCCTCTCAGTAGTTCATTCATGAGGGATAAAAAAATAAAAGGGCTAAAATAGCCCGAAGAAACAGAATGTGTTAGAATGAGAAATGTAGTTGGTCTCTAAAAATTAGTGAATCAAACAGTAAAGGTGAGTAGGAATTCTTTTTTTTTTTTTTTTTTTTTTTAAATATTTTTTTAGTTGTAGATGGACGCAATATCTTTATTTATTTATTTTTATGTGGTGCTGAGGATCGAACCCAGTGACTCACGCATGCGAGGCAAGCGCTCTACCACTGAGCCACCGCTCCAGCCCGAGTAGGAATTCTTGATCTGTGATGGGGAAATAGGGAACAATTAGTATGGAGCTTCAGAGTTTCACCGAGAGTCGATTTGGGGGGTGGGAGGGCAGGGGTTTTCTCTTGGGTGTGAAGTGATGGTTCAGTGGGATGGTGTGGCCCCCCTCAACATGGGAGTGAAGCAAACAGAACACAACAACACGTGACTTCCCATGCGTGGGGTCTGTTATTTAGCGTGGATTTGCTATGCAATCCAAAATACCTCAGGTAAGATCTTTCGGTTCTAAAAATTTGATAACAACAACCTGAAGCTGCTTCTCCTTCCAAATAAACAACAAAGGCAAACTGAGGGTTGCCTGCTCTGAGTATTTTTTTTTTTAAGGGCAGGACACCTGAAACATATTTTTAAGAATTTTTTTCCATTTTATTTCTAATCACAAATGACTGCATGCACTGTGACGGGAGCAGAGAGAGAGAAATAAACCCTTCAAACTATAAACTATTTTTGTGCCATAAAGAATCATTCAACTGCAAAAAGGGGCAAAAAAATACCTAATTTAAAAAATATCATTATTATATTTAAAGGTGTTGGAACTGGATTTAATTCTTTCCATTCCTAAATATTGGCCTCAGTTCAGTTTCAAAAGCAATTAAAAATGTGGCAAATCCTTGATCAATTTTTTACCCTGAGACAGGGTCAGTTCTGAAGTTGTTGTCACATTTTAATGGGTTCAGACTCAGTTTATGCAAGAGACAATCAAATGTTTGCTTTTAAAAGCCCTATAAAATGTAAGAGCTTTTAACCTTTTGAATGCATTAATAAAATGCTAATGACATCATGGCCAAGACCACATTTGGAGGTCCCCAAAACTCCAAATGACTGTTGTGAAAAGAAAACAGAATTTTAATCAAATGATCTGTTATTTTAATGGCCACTTACAAAACAGGAGATTTATTGAGAAGCATAAAGTTTGTTTGCATGAGTGAAGGCAAAGCTTTTAAGAATTACCTTCTCCCGGTCCCCCCACCCCCAGTTGCTTGCAACATAATACTACCAAATATTTGCGAATTGTGACTCGAGTCTGCAGTCTTATTTCTCACAGAAAATAAAAAGAGAGGCTGGAGAGTGAAGACAGTGGTGCCAATTTGTCTGCCTGGGCTCTGATTTTTGGATGCAGATTTTTTTTTTCTGTCTTTCTTTCAGGAGAGAAGGATTTACTGGGAATGTTTCTCCCTTCAGGGTGAGATATCTGATATCCATCCTGAGACCAGTCATAAGACCAAACTTTCATGCAAAACTGCACAAGGGGGGAAAAATTAAGTCTTTGGGTAAAATTCTTGTCTAAATTTGCTGCAGATCGCTAGTTTCCGCTGGGCAATTATGGCTCTTTTACCATTTCTGATTGCAAAACACATTGATTTTTTTTAAAGTTGCTTCTGATAACTTGAGAACCTTCGATCCCTTCCCCTGCCCCCAACTCTTCTTCCTCCCCTTTGAATCTCTGTTCCTCATTTCTTTCTCTCCTGTCTAGAAGTGCTATCCAATGACCCCTGGTGCTGATTAAAGTTTCTCGGGTGACCCCTGAATGCATTTTATTGCGCGGCTGGTCATAAAACCTGCTTAAACGGCTGGCTTATCCAAACTCCTGACTCTTCTGTGGAAAGCCCCACAGTCAGTCCACCTCAGGCAGAGAAGCAAACCAGGGAAGGATGCAGAAGGCTGGAAGGCAGTCCTGGTCAGACCCAGAGAGCCTCCTGGCAGGTGGGATGGAAGAGCCTAGAAAGACAGCAAGACACCCGCAAGTGTTCCAGAGGAAGTTGATTTAATACTGTATGGAGGGACACAGAGAGGTAGAAACACAGGTAAAATGAGAAATAAAACCCTCCAGTCATATGTAGCAACACTGAAGTAGCTTGCAAGATACTATAGTGTGACTCTTGATTCTCCCAAAGGTGTTAACGGCTTGGTCACCAGAGTAGCACTGTTGGGAAAGTAGGCCCTAATGCAGATCTGGGCCCCCTCCTCATCTTCTTTCTTGATTCCTGGCCATATTTGCTCTGCTTCATGCTCCTGTCCCAAGATGTACAGGTCCAAAGCAGCTATGGTCTGGAACATCCAAAATTATGAGTCAAAGCAAACCTTTTCTATTAGTAAGTTGATCATCTCAGGTATTTTGTTATAGTGATGGAAAACACAAGGTAAAGGTAAGGCATCACTAACTCAGGTTGGTGTAAGATGGTCCCCAGGAATACATTTACTTGGATCCTGGAAGCAGAGAGACGTTACTGGAAACCTTAGCATATTTATGTGTTTACTGCATTTGGATAAAAATACATATTATTTTATTTACATGACTCAGAAAAAAACAATTTACAGTTAGCTTCAACTTAGCTGTTTGTTTTCCTGAGCTGCTGGGTGCTGAAGGGAGACATGTCTAACATTCACCACCCTCTGTGGACAGATTGCAGTGGCCGGGGTCAGGGGTGGTAATGCTTGTAGGAGGGCTAGAGAAGTCATCCTTGGAGAGGGCATGGTGCTGTTGGCAGCCGCAGGGTAGCAAGCCCTGGGCTCTCCCTGGCACTCACACACTAAGACTGTGCGTGCGTGCATGTGTGTCTGTGTGTGTGTGTGTGTGAAGTCCAATTTAACATTTGGAAGTAAGAAGTGTTTTAAAATTCCATTCCCACTCACAAAGTAGGAAAATAAATCAACTAGGCCAGTTTTGGTCCCTGAGCCAGAGCTGGACAGAGTGAAGGCTTGCCTGGGGTAGCCTGCATTGTCATGGTTTTGATTTGCTTTATCCTGATGATTAGTGATGGAGAGCCATTTTTCACACACCTGTTGTCTATTTATAGCTTATTTTAGAGAAATGTCTATTTAGGTCTGTTACTAATTTTAAAACTTGGGTCGATGTTGTGGCTGTTGTTTTGTTGTTGAGTTGTTTGATTTCTTATAGATTCTGGATTTCAACCCTCGTCAGAGGTGTGATGTGCCAATATTTTCTTCCATTCTAGAAGTTCTTTCTTAGCTTTGTCATTTGCTTCTTTCACAGTGCAGGAGTTTGTAGTTTAAAGTAAACCCAGTCTTCTGTTTTTACTTGTGTTGCCTGCCATTTTGGGGTCCTGTCCAAAATCTCTGCCTGTTTCAACATCTTCAAGTGTTCCACCTATTTTCTCCTAGTATTTTCATAGTTTTAGGTCTTTCATTAGGTCTTTGGTTTATTTTGGGTTGAATTTTGTAACAGATGAGAGCTGTGGGTCTAGTACCACCCCTCTGCTCTTTGAAGAGCCTGCCTTTCTCCAGCCTGTTTGCGGCAGGTTGGCTGGAGATCGGCGACTACAGAGGCATGTGCTTGCTCTAGAATCTCTGTTTTGTTCCGTTTGTCCCTGTGTCTACTTGTTCAGGCCCATCCCATGCTGTTTTAATTACTATAGTTTTTAACACCTTTTAAAATAGTGTAATGTCTCCTGTTTTGTTCTTTTTACTCAAGATTTCTTTGGCTCTTTAGGGTATTTGTGAATCACACATGAATATTTAGGATTTTTTCCTACTCCTGGAAGTATATCATAGGTATTTTAATGGGGGTGGCATTGAATCTGCAGGTCGTCCTGAGGAGTACAAACATTTTCACAGTAATGTTTCTTCCTATTCATGAACACAGGGTGCCTTCCGTGTTCTCTCTCTTCTTTCTTCGATGTTTTGTAGTTTTTCCTCTCCTGAGGCTTTATGGTTATTCTCAATCTTGTGGTTCCATATAAATTTCGGATTGTCTTTTTCTATTTCTGTGAAAGTCATTAGTATTTTGGTAGGAATTGCATTTTATCTATACATCCATTGGGCTACTATGGTCATTTAAACCATATTGATTCTTCTGATTCATGAACATGGGATATCTTTCCAGTGTGTGTGTCCTCTACAGTTTCTTTAATCAGTGATTTATAATTTTCATTTTAGAGCTTTTACTTCCTTGGTTAAATTTATTTATGAATATTTTATTTTATAGAAATTGTGGATGGAATTGCTTGCTCAATTTACTTTGTAACAAGTTCATTAGTGATGTACAATGAACTTTTTCTGTATGTTAATTTTGTATTCTGAGACTGTACTGAATTCATTTGTTAGTTCTAATAGGTTTTCAGTGGAGTATTTAGGTTTTCCTGTATATAAAATCATGTCACCTGCAAACATGGATAACTTTAATTTTCCTTTCCAGTTTCTTTCTTTTTCTTACCTCATTTTTCTTGCTAAGATTTCTAGTACTATATTAAATAAGAGTGGTAAAAGTGGACATCCTTGTCTTGTTCCTAACCTTAGAAGAAACACTTTTAGCTCTTTGCACATCTTATAATTGTTTGTAGCAACTGTGCATTGTTATTTTCCATTCTAAAAATCGTTGCCTTTCTTTTTCGCTTTCTTTTGCCAATCATTTGAGCCACATAGTGAAATCTGACTCCCCTTCAGAATGTATTCATAGATGTCTCTAGACAGTTTAGTTTTTTGTTTTAATTCCTATTTGCATCTTATTTTTGTTCACTTTTTCATTGCTGTGACCAAAAGGCCTGACAAGAACAGCATAGAGAAGGAAAAGTTTACTTTGTTTTCAGTTTCTGAGGTTTGGTCCATGGTTGGCCTACTCCACAGCTCTGGGCCCAAGGTGAGGCAGGACCTCCTGGTCAAAGGGTGTGGCCGAGAAAAGCAGAGAGAATGCTCCATGTACCAAAGACAGATACAGACCCCAAAGGCACACCCCCGCTGATCTCTTCCTCCAGCCACACTCTCTCTACCTGCTTGCAGTTACTGCCTAGTTAATCCATATCCATGGGGTTAATCCACTGATTAGGTTATAACTCTTACAATCTAATCATTTCACCTCAAAAATTCTCACATTATCTCACACATGAGCTCTTGGGGGACACCTCACATCTAAACCACAACAGATCTTCAACACAGAATTCCTAGTGACTTTTCCTGCAATTGTGTAGCCCCAGCCACAATTAGCCAGAAGAAATGCTCAAGCATCTTAAGACATAGGCTCTTGACGTCTGTAAGTGAGTCTGTGGGTGAGAGAGCACATTCATCCACTTCCAAGTGTTTCTGGGGCTCCACTTTTCACCAGCCCTTTTCTAGCTTCCTAAAGCACATGCACAGTCTCACAGGCAGCCAGGTGTGTGGGAAGCACTGGCCTCTCTTCAGTCTTCTTAGGACATGTGCAGCGCCAGCAAGGAATAAGTTGGTGCCAACCACAAGCGGAGCCCCCGCTAAAGGAGCCAAGCTATGGCGCTCCTCTACTCTCTGGCCTCCACAGGTCTGATACTGATGGTAGCATCGCAGAGGGCGTCACTCACACCTCCACACTGGTGGAAGGGGCACTGGCTCCCACTGCCTGCCAGCTCTCACAGAGCCTCATGCTGGCGGATGTGGAGGAACAGGACAGGAGAAGCCCCAGGCCAGAAGCAACCGAACTTCTGAAAGTCTCCACTGAACTGCAGCTTTTTCAAGAACAATCTTTCTCTGATTGCTATACGCCTTTGGTTGGTTTCCAGAAGCCAAAATGACCATTTCTGTCCATTTTCCCAGTTTTATGTTGCTTTTTTGAGAGAGGGTTTGCCAAACCCCTCACTTGGCCAAAGCTAGAAGTCAATTATCTTTACACAAAATGTCTTTATATTTCCCACATAATTGCCATTTCTTGTGCTCTTCATTCTTTTATATGAGTCCAAATGTCCATCTGGAATAATTTCTTATAGTGCAGGCCTGATGTGATAAATTCTTTTAGTTGTTTTTTTATATCTGAAAATGTCTTCATTGAAATTTGGTTTTGAAAAATATTTTCACTGAATAAAAGGATTCTATGGTTGGCAGTTGGTTTTTCCTTTTCTTGAAAAAATACTTTAAAGATTCTACTCTGCTGTTTTCTCACTTTCATTACTTCTGATGAAAATGTAATATAGCCAAGCACGATGGTACACATGCTGCAATCTCAGCGCTGGGAAGGCTGAGGCAGGAGGATTGCAAGCTTGAGGCCAGCCTCAGTGACTTAACAAAACCCTGTCTCAAAGTTTAAAAAGAAAGAAAGAAGAAAAGAAAAAAGTAATACTATCTCTTTTTCCTTTATATGTAATGTCTCTTATTTGGTGTGTTTGTGTGTGTGTGTGTGTGCGTGTGTGTGTGTTGCTGTGGATTGAATCCAAGGCCTCAGCTATACTAGGGCTATCCTTCTACCACTGAGCTACATCTTCAGTCCTTTTTATCTTGTATTTTGATAGAGAGCTTTTCTAAGTTGCCCAGGCCAATCTCTAACTTGCAGTCCACCTGCCTTAGCTTCTGGAGTCACTGAAATTACAGGCATGCACCACCAGACCAAGCTTATTTGGCCATTTAAAATAAATTTTTCATTATTCTTATTTTTAAGAAACTTAAGCTTGATAGTTCTTGGTGTAGTTCTCTTCATATATTTTTGCTTGTTTTGGATTCTTTGAACTTCTTGGATATGTAAGTTTATACTTTTCATCACATTGGAAATTATTTTGGCTATTATCTTGGCATTACCTTTTCAGTGTTTTTTTTTTCTATTTATTTCCTACTTTGGGGACTAGAATTATGTGTATACCAGGCTTCTTGAATAGTTTGTTGAGAGAATTTAATAATACTGCTTTTTTTTCTTTTTCAAAAACATAATCTTTTAAGTTGTTTTTTTTTTCCTTCTTCATTAGTCCTTTTAATTCGCAAGTTAGACCTTTATTTAAACTTGAGGGAAATCTATTATTTTGTTTTTATTGTTTATATTCCTTTTTCTTCTAAAAGATCCATTATTGATACATGGGACTCTTGCTCTATATTTCAAGGTGTGTGTGTGTGTGTGTGTGTGCATGTGATGGGGGGATTTCCATATTTCTGAAATATTATGCTGTGCTTTGAGATATTATTTTTACTTAATATTCTGGGCTATTGATCTAAGTCTCAGTAGTAACCAGCCAGCCCATCAAATCATTCAATGAATTGCTCAGTTCAGAAATTACATTTGTAGACATAGGAAGTACCTTTCGGCTGTATTTAGATCTCTTTAAATTGTCACTTGTCCCCTTCCTTAGCTAGATGACATGTTCTGCACATTGTGACTGTCTTCTTGTGAGTTGACAGGCTCTCCTCAGTAGGTTATTTTCATCATGAGATAAGTGTCTAGGTATGGGCATACCTCAAGTAACTCTAGGATCTCTCTCTCTTTCTTTCTTTCTCTCTCTCTCTCTCTCTCTCTCTCTCTCTCACACACACACACACACACACACACACACACACACCTTGGAATACAGAGCAAGAGCCCCATGTATCGATAATGGAACTTCTCTGAAGAGGTGGAAGGTAAAGGAGCTTTTGCAAAGTGATAGACAACAGGTGACACTTGACGCAGGTCCATGCCAATGTCCTGTGGCCCCCACTCTCCTCCCTGAATCCCAGGAACAATGAGAGTTCGACCTCCTCTGCAGCCCCTCATCTCTCCAAGCTCAGGAGACCAGGTGTCATCTTTGGAACCAGTGGCAGCTTCTCCTAGAGATCCACGCTGCCTGAGGACCAGGAACATTCTTTTGAGGATCCACAGGTTTCCAGTCTCTCCACTTTGCCCAATGTCCAGGCTTTCCTGACCACACAGAGGAAAGCCCTCTGGAGGGCCTCTCCACTGAGTGTCCTGGGAGCCCAGTTTTGCCGCATGTGAGAGTGTATCTATCAGCCTGGGCAATTCTGTAGCGCGAAAAGCAGAGTAGAGTGAAATTGAAAGAAGAGAGAACGCAAGCTACATACAGGTTTCCACCTTCCTAGAAACTTTCAAATATGTTCTGTAGAAATTACTACCACTGAGAATATAGCAGGAGAGTGAAGGCGCTGTGGGAAGCCAGGGCGAGCCACCCAGTTATGGCCGGTGGTGAAGGAAAGCTTGTGCTACCACATATCTCCACTTTTTTGTTTTTCAGGACAAGTCATAAATTCTGAATCTTACGTAGCATCTTTCCATTTCAGAATGTTGATGATTTGCTAAATTGTTAAATTGAATACTGTGTGAGCCAAACCAAATATGACTGTGAGGGGAATGGATCCTGCAGGGTCATGGGTTAGGATTTTTGGAGTAGATGGTTCCTGGGATACAGATGGACACTTCTACGTCTTCCTCCTTAGGCATGCTCCTTGGAGGCACAGGCATGACCTCTCCTGACTTCTGTGTCATCCAGGCTACCAAGCATAGCATAGGATTTATATGGGACATTTAAGGGACATTTAGGAATTGAAGAAAGACATTAGCCAAGACTAATGGATCATTGGTCTCTGTGGATATAAATGGTGCTTCAGTGAAGGGATTGCTAATGTGGCAATTGAAAATGTAGAAAAGATGAAGTATGGGTCATGAAAATAAAATTCCCTGAAATGGATTTTAATGGAGACAAATTAAATATACATTGAGGTGTTCTCTGTAAGACCAGAATATTTTCAAAATTTCAACTGTCCAACTTTTCCATCAAAAAGAATTACCTGGACCATGAATCCTGCTTAATGAGGAAGAGAAGAAATTTTGTCCCAGCCTTGTTAATCTGGAATGTTTATAGCATGACAGCCATCTAAACGCAAAGCCTTGTCTACTAAAGTGAGTCTGAGGATGAGCTCAAAACAGTAAATTTTAATTTTTTCTCATTTCCATGCTTATTTAAGAAAGGAAAAAAATGAAATAATTATTCTGTATTTTGTAAACATGGAATATATTATAATGTATTATAATACTGAAGAAATAATTTAGGTGATTCATATGATTCCAAAATAAGGCAGAAAGGAGGCGGGCAATAAGTTTTGAATTACAGATCTACTTAATCCTCAACTGGCCTCCAACAGTCTGTTCACCCTGCTGTTGTCTGGGTTAACCTGAGTCCTGTTCCTAAGGATGCCCTGCTTTTAGTTTTCCTAGATGGTATCAAGATGCATCAGTGGGCACACCGTGTAGCAAAGGTAAATACCGTATTCCCTCAAGAGTGTACCCAGAGAATCATTTCCTGGGTCAAAATATTAACGTCTGGACTCCAAGGCTGCTATTTTATGTTGTTATTCCAAAAATAACAATAATAAAGTATCATTCTACTGATTCAGCAACTGTCTTGTGTGTACCATTCAACCCATATCATTTTATTCTTTCTCTTTTTTTTTTTTTTGTGGTGCTGAGGAGGGAACCCAAGGCCTCATGCATACTAGGCAAGTGCTCTACTACTGAGCTATGTCCCCAGCCCCTTATTTTACCCCTAATCTCAAAAGTTTTTGTTTATTAAGTTTCTCAGGGTTCAGAAGCATGAACTTCCAAACAGACTATTAACACAAAACTAAGCAGCCCTGGTGGCACTTGTGCAGCATACGAGTGCAGAGTGTGCAGTCACACCCCCATGGACTCCACGTGCAAAGAAAAGGCTTAGGTGTGCTATTCAGAATAAGTGAATGAGACACCATCAGCCCTTCCTGCCTGGAAATCCCAGGCTCTTATGTGCCCAAAGAATACCACAGATGGCAGTTTCTCCAGCACTGTCACAATGCCCTGCTTCCAAAGAGTGTGACACCCAAGGAGAGCACAGCTGTGCTGCCATCACAAGTTTAAATTTGACACTGTGATATCATAACCATGGAATACAGCTTCTTAAAAATATCACAGCTGCGTTTTCAGATTGTATAAGTTGTCATTAAGAAGTGAGCTCCACGGGGCCTGCTGGGACTGCTGACATTCAAGGACACATGATGAAGGGAATCTGCTTTGTGAAGGCCTCGGCTGCTGGGCCTTCATATCCATCGCCTCCCTTGGCCTCAGGACAACCCCGTGAGCTAAGCAGTATTGTCCTTACCCCACAGACAAGCAACTGAGGATCTGAAGAGGTTAAATAGCTTCCCAAGATCACACAGCTGGTAAGTGACAGCTCGAGGAGGCTCACGGGGTCCCACTGACTCCAAAGCATGTGCTCTTTCCATTATAACTGGAATGTTTGGAATTCAGATTAAATTTCATCTGGGTCTGAATTAGAGACCTGCTCTGGGCATCTCTCAGATGCCAGATAAAACAGAGGTTAATGAAAACAGCTGATTCGACTCTTAACGAAGCAGAGCACACCTTAGTAGCAAGGAGCAGGCCTCACCATTAGAATAAAAGCCACGGCACCACCGAGAGCTCTGTTCCCATCTGTTCCGCTCGCAGATGCTGTGATAGCGGAACCTCAGTCATGAGTGTTCTTTCCTGTGTCCCCTTGAGTAAAAAGTGAGCAACTGCGATTTCTCTGGACGACAAGAGAAGGTCGCACGTGAACCGATTTCTCACTTGGGTGTTGGTGGCCAGTCAGATGGCCTCTTCTGAGGAAGAGCGGCTCACATATTTCAGGTGTGTAGAGGCCATGCGGCTGAGAAGCAGGATGAGACCAGGGAAGAGATGAAGGAAGACTGGTTCGCCTGTGCTTGGGTCAAGCCCTAGACACAGCGCTGAAAAGAAAGGGAAGAGATCCTGATGCTCCTTCCTTTGGGCAGTCCAGACACAAAGGGCCTGCAGTTTGTGACTGTGTCCTTGATTTGAAAGATGTGTGCCTGAAGATAACCATGCTGCTTATACTTTGCTCCAGAATAAAGCTGATGCTCTGAATCATTTTAAAGTAAAGCACTGGCAGTAGGTTTTCTGTGAATCATTTATTTTTACAATTTTGATGATACTGTACATGAAAAGGACAGTTTGAAAACTTCAGAGATTTCTTCTTCCTCTCGTTCTTATATGAAATTTGCCCTTGGAAACATCACTAAGTTTGAAGCATAAATCATGCATTTGACTAAGATTCGTACATGACAGAAAACTGGGCAAAAACATAGAGGGAATAATTCTGTGTCACTGGCTTTCCTACTCCACTGAATACTAGGGCTATCATGTAACTAGACACAGAAGGCACCACAGACTGTAAGAGTTAAAGGACAAGAACCAAATTCCTGCCCATAGTTGGTAAAACGTGAAGTTCCGTTTTTAAACCACATTTTTCAAGGCTTCTGAAAAAGCACTCTGCTCTTCAGGGGGCAGCACCAAGGGCTGTTACAGGAGACAAGCCTGTGGACTTGGCAGCCACGTTGTGCAGTGAGAGGCAGAGTGTGTGGCTGTGTGCCAAGGAGGCCAGAGCAATCACTGTGACATTCTGCAAGCACCAATGGATCCTTTGTCCCAGCGCTAGCACTTCTGGGAGATGTGCCAGGAGATTCACGTGTGCACGTGTGTGCACACACAGCACCATGATGATTCAGGAAATTCAGTCATATGGGAAGATCAAAAGCACAGCAGGAGATTCCTGTGACTCTGGCGTTGGTCAGCAATACTTCAATGTCCACATCCAAATATGAAGGCAGCCGAAAGAGTCTGCAGATGGAAGATAAACAGAAACTTGAAAAAGCATACCAAGGCAGCTTGCTTCTCCCCTTGTCCTCCCACCTACCATGAGCAGACCTGGTGTACTGTCGGGCACTCTCTCACACCCCTTTGAAGTATGACTCTGTCCCTGAGTCCCACAGAGTGGGTGCCAGCTTGACCTGATCTCACCTCTCAGAGCCTTCTGCCCTCCTGCGCACTTACAAGTGTTTGGACATATACTGGGGACTGGAGGGAATATGATCCCAGACCCGAGTTGCGACGGCTACTAGACCACGCCATGTGTCTGGCACTGAGCAAGATTGCCTCACCAACTGAAAATCAACTAGGTGATCTCAGTTTTCTTGGGGCGGGGGAAGGAAAGGCCCTGTGTTTAATGAGAAAACAATGAAAAGATAACCCTCCCCCACACAAAGATCATTCACCTGAACATCGGGCCATATTTGGGGTCAGAAAAAGATGTTTGGTGGAGAGCATTAGCAGAGAGGCCTCACCAGGCACACCTGCCACTGTTGTCTTTACAGATAAATTTTAAGGACACGTGGAGCCAGGCAGGAAGTGAATATTCAGTTGAGAACTTTTTTACACATTTAGTATCTGCTTCTCTCATCATGTGTGTGCAGTTTTTACAGTCCTTGTTATGAACAGCTTCTTGTCACATTTGGAAGAGGGAGAGCATCATAATTACAACCTTGTGTTACGGCAGAACAGAAAGAAGTGACTTGGCAGAGGTCACGTGGCAGCGCGGTGTCCTCGACAGCCAGGAAGCTGAGCATCTGAAAGTCAGGGAGCTGTGCCTTCCAGCGCGCCTGGCAGGAAGCCGGGCTCAGGTTGCCCCAGCCCATGCCAGCGCTTACTGGAGGCATGGGTGCCGGGCATGATCATGGTGTCACCAAGAGGAAGCTGAATCTGGGTGGTAACAACGTGAGCAAACTCAATGGAAGACATTTCCAAATTACTGTTCCTAATCGAACACTGGAATGAGACAGGGAAGGATGAACTGTCTTTTAGTCCTGGAATATTTGGTTTAGCATTTAAATGGCTACAAAATCCACTCCTAGACAACAACTCATCCTTTGCAAAGGTGTTGAGTCAGGGTGGTTGCTGTTTCTGGAGATCATCTAGGATGTGCTTTTCGGTGTTCTCTTGTGTGGCAAACCCGTATTTAGAACCTAGGACACGGCTTAGCAACAGGAATTAGATGTTTAAATGATTTTGAAAATGAAATCCATAATTTCTGCGCAATGAATGAGACATTTTTGAGATCTTACCCAAATTGATAGGTATTTTTTCCCACCAGAATTAAAGAAACCCATCTCCACCCACAACACCAAAGAAAGTTCAGATTGAAAACTGAGATGAAACGAAGAGCTATAGAATTGGTATCTTTCAGAATCTCCTTATGTGTGTAGTTGGATAAGAACAAAAAACAAACAAACCAGAAAAAGATCCTGCATTTACTGTATGAACTTTGGAATATTTAAAACAGAGAAACCAAGTACTTTCTGTAATTAGTATTACAATTCTGAGGCATGAAAGTACACATTTAAACATAAGGTACAGAACAAGAATCTCACTAGGGACAGAAAAAGTCTACTAAAGTACTACTTTTTTACAACCAAACTACATAGGAGAGACACACCTCCCTTGGCCAGATCTGGACAAGCGGCTTCCCCAGATGCCCCACAAAGAGGGATTAAATGTTAATGTTCTGTATGGTTTTTGTTTTTGTTTCTAATATTTAAAAGAATTTATTGCAAAATATTCCAAGCATACAGAAAGTGGTATGGTATCACCAGCTGTATTTCAGCACCTTAGAGTTTCATTTTGCATTAGACCTAATTCTTTGTCAGAAAGAAGACAGAGCAGAAACATTGAAAGCCTGCAATGGAAATCCTCCTCCCCTACAATTGAATTTCCTCCCCTCTTTGCACAGTGTAACCTGCGATGATGTGGGTTTGTTTGATTGTTTTTGGTACTGGGGACTGAACCCAAGGGTGCTCTACCACCGAGCCACATTCCCCAGCCCTTTTTATATTTTATTTTGAGACAGGGTCTCACTAAGTTGCTGAGGCTGGCCTCTAACCCCAAATTACTGGGATTACAGGCAGGCACCACCACATTATTTTCATGTTTTATTACATGTGAAAATATTCAAATCGTTATGTGGTAATTGTTTGTTCATTTTAAAACTCTGCCTAAATGGTTCATTTTTACATTCTTGTCTACTTGTTTTTAGCCGTGCAGACTTTCCAATCGTTATCCAGGTTGGCTTATGTGGATCTAGTTTAATCACTGTAAACACTAAAATTAGTCTTTGTAGGTGTATTTGGGGTAGGTAATAACCTGTAAAGATCGTTCACTACTATCATTTTTAGTTTTTGCTGTACATTTTATTTTACTGTTTTATTTTGCATTTCCTTGATTATAGTGAAACTGATATTCTTTTCTGTGATTTTCTTGATCATGTCCTTTGCCCATTTTTCCTCTGGGTTGTTTGACTTCATGAAATTCATTTGCAGGATTTTTTAAACATATTCTAAGTACCAATTCTTTGACAATTATTTGCCTTGCAAATAACTTTTTTCTAGCTCATCTGTCTCTTAGTTTCTGGGCTACTATGTGTAATGGCCTGCCCCTGCTCTATTTCTTGAATCAGCTCTATTCTCCATACATGGTTGAAGACCAAAAACAGTATAGCACCTTCACTTGACTGTTTCTCTCAACCCTAATCTTGTTTGTGCCAGTACACATTGCTTCTGACCCATGGCTCTGTTTCCTTTCTTTAGCTTCAAATATGATATCTTTTGTTTGACGTTTGAATTTAAATGCTATATTTTTTTTAACATTCTGTGCTTCCTAAAAATGTTGTCCAACACTCAATTTGTGTCATCTCTGCTGTTTTCCTCCTTGTACAGATTTTTGAGATCATACATAGCTCACTTCCCATGTTCTCATGACTGTGGTAAACCAGGTCCTTCAGTCTCACATTGAGCTTCCTATCAAATGCTCAGGGTTCCTACCTGATTTTTCTTTGGTTATACATCTGTCTTAAACTGTCTCACTCATGTGTTCTATTGTTTCTTTATCATCTGTTTCCCTGCTCTCCATCAGCCTACAAGAATTTAAGCTTCAGAAGGACAAGAACTTTACCATGCTATTTTTGATATTTTTGAAGGAATGAACAAATCTAGATAAAATGCTTTTTATATAACATCTGATATTTGGACATCTAACTCTAGCACAAGTGTTTCCAGTTGAAGTTCAATACCATTCTTGTACCATAATGCACAGTGGGTCAATCTCAGTTAATCATTTTTGTTGCCATTTCATTCTCATAAAACCCTGATAAGTACATCAATTTTAAAACATGACTGCACATTCGTTGTAGCTTCTCCACAAGTAGTTCCTGATTCAGGTGAGTTTGTGATGCTTATGCAGTTTCCACCTTGTTTGTTGGAACACTTGTTCATGGTGTCTGAACCATCATGGAAGAAGTTCAGCCATCCTGAGGCTGCCATGCTGTGAGGAAACCCAAGCCATATGGGCAGATCATATGGTCACATGTAGGAGGTCTAGGTGACAGCCCCAGCTGAGTCCTGCCTTTGATTTATCTCAGACCAATTGCCAGACATGTAAGGAGTCTTGAATGATTATGACCCTCAGCTGTCAAGTCATACCCAGCCATTTAAGTCTCTTCAGCTGAGGCCACATTTGCAGTGGAGCAGAGACAGGCCATATTCCCTGTGCTCTGCTGAAAGTCGAAAGATACTTGGACAAGAGGCATGCCACACTGATGCGGAAGGCCAAAATTCTGTTATCTAGAGTGGACAAGCTGAATCAACTTTATCTTTAATTAAGAATTATAATCAAGTTGATGATTATTGGGACTTCACATGAATAAAAACTCAACCCAATATATCAACTATCCAAAGAAGAAATACTGTTTTCAGTACTTTTTGGCTATTATCACATGTCAGGAGAAATAGGAAGAAACATTTTTAAATAGAAGAGTCTAGCAGATACGTTTTGAAGATTTCCTATTTGAACAAATTACTGTGGAAGAATACTTCATCAAGTTGACCAACATAGTAAGACCCTTTGGCCCAATAGCATATGCAAGCTTGTATAAGGAACTCAAGACCTCAGTAGAATGAAAGGACTTACTGTTACTCAACATCAGAATACCTGGTGAAGACTCTTAATTTAGAAATGATGAAGAGTCAGGACAAACAAACCAATATCCAGAGCATATTCATGCTTATTGGTAAGTTGTCCTCTAAAACCAGTGGGACACTGCTATAAACACCTCTCAGAGGCATTTTTTTCTATTAATTGTTCTCTTTAAAACTCTCTTCTCCTTGGGAATCTGTGATTCCTGCCAACTATATAGCTTTATATACTGCTCTTTGGGTAGACATGTCTACCTTGATGGCCTATAGATGCCTTAGCATTTCTGAAAATTGACAATAAGTTGTATGAGAATTTTGTCTAATTTACTCGACCTTGTCTATCCAAAACTTAATAGATTGCCTGACGCAGGAAGGCAGTCACTATTGACTGGATAGATGAGTGAATGAATAGATGAACAGATGAAGTGATTTTGAAACCATCTCTCCCCCAACACTCTCTGTTTTAGGAATGGAGTCATCATCTCCATTTCCCCAAGCGAGGACCCTCAGAGGCCTCTTAGATCTTCTTCTTCTAACCCCAACACACTCAATTGCTCATCAGTCTGTCTGTCCTGCTTTGTGAATGTCTGTCCCTTTCCTCCATTGCCATGACCATTGCCCTAGTTTACCACCAGCTCCTTTGTCTTGCACGTGACGGTCAGAGGGGTAGACATGAGCTCATCTACAGCACCTCCTGCCCAGCACCGCCACGAGCTGCAGGACCTAAGACAAGTAACTTAATCACGCTGGCCTTGCTATGAATTGTGGGGCTTAAATGCATTGCTGTATGGAAATGGTTTAGAGCAGAGGCTGGGTACAGTGACAGTGGATGTTACTCGGTGCTTTTGTTTTTATAGCCCCGTGCTCTTCAGTGAATCCCCTTTGCCTATAGGCAAACAAAAGCAAATTGACACAAAACAGCCCCTTTGCCAGGCATGCGAGGCCTTTCCTATCCCACAGCTCACTGGCCCAGAGTCATTTCCCACTGTTCTGAAATCTAGTGACATGAAATCACTTTGCATTCTCCATACCCGCCATCCTTCCTGGTACAGTGGCACACACTGTTGTCCTCCTTTGCAGACTCTTTACCATTGGGATCTCAGCTGTAACACTGTGTGCTCTCAGCAACCTTCCTGACACCTCTGGATAAGGACAGGTGCTTCCTTGACAGTGCCCCTTAACTTTGTGCATATGCCACTATGGCAACTGCTCCAAGTGCTATGATCTTCCTGTAATATTCATTGTTAAGGTAGCATTTCTCAAAGCCAGTCTTAGCAAATACAAAAAAATAGAGATTCTACCCTGCATCCTATCCGACCACAATGGAATAAAATTACAAATCAATGACAGATTAAAAAACAGAAACTACTCCATCACCTGGAAACTAAATAATATGCTATTGAATGATGCATGGATAACAGAAGACATCAAGGAAGAGATAAAAAAATTCTTAGAGGCAAATGAAAACTCCGATACAACATATCAAAATCTCTGGGATGCCATGAAGGCAGTGCTAAGAGGAAAGTTCATAGCACTAAACTCATTCATTAGAAGACATAAAAGTCAACAAATAAATGAATTGACTGTTCCTCTCAAAGCCTTAGAAAAGGAAGAACAAATTAACACCCAAAGAAGTAGAAGACAGGAAATAATCAAAATTAGGGCTGAAATCAATGAAATTGAAACAAAAGAAACAATTCAAAAAATTGACAAAACAAAAAGCTGGTTCTTTGAAAAAATAAACAAAATTGACAAACCCTTAGCCACCCTAACAAAAAGGGGGAGGGAGAAAACCCAAATTACTAAAATTCGTGATGAAAAAGGAAATATCATGACAGACACTACTGAAATACAGAGGATAATTAGAAACTATTTTGAAAATTTATACTCCAGTAAAATAGAAAACCCTGAAGACACCAACAAATTTCTAGAGTCATATGACCTACCCAAATTGAACCAAGAGGACATACACAACTTAAACAGATCAAT
>CM053410.1:86308619-86319236 GCA_028644305.1 Xerus rutilus | reverse complement strand
CAAAAACTTGGGATAGTAGGAACATTCCTCAACTTTGTAAAAGCTATCTATGCTAAACCCAAGGCCAACATCATTCTAAATGGAGAAAAACTGGAATCATTCCCTCTAAAAACGGGAACTAGACAGGGATGCCCTCTCTCACCACTGCTATTCAACATAGTCCTTGAAACACTAGCCAGAGCAATTAGACAGACGAAAGAAATTAAAGGGATACGAATCAGAAAAGAAGAACTCAAACTATCATTATTTGCATATGATATGATTCTATACTTAGAGGATCCAAAAAATTCTACCAGAAAACTTTTAGAATTAATAAATGATTTCAGGAAAGTAGCAGGATATAAAATGAACACCCACAAATCAATTGTGTTTCTATACATCAGTGATAAACCCTCTGAAAGAGAAATTAGGAAAACTATCCCATTCACAATAGCCTCAAAAAAAAAAACAAACTTGGGAATCAATTTAACAAAAGAGGTGAAAGACTTCTATAATGCAAACTACAAGACACTGAAGAAAGAAATTGAAGAAGACCTTAGAAGATGGAATAATCTCCCATGCTCCTGGATAGGCAGAATCCATATTGTCAAAATGGCCATACTTCCCAAAGCGCTATATAGATTCAATGCAATCCCAATTAAAATCCCAACATCATTCCTTATAGAAATAGAAAAGGCAATCATGAAATTCATTCGGAAGAATAAGAGACCCAGAATAGCCAAAACAATCCTTAGCAAGAAGAGTGAAGCAGGAGGCATCACAATACCAGACCTCAGATTATACTACAAAACATTTCTCTATGTTAATTAAATTGTATACTCTTTTTAGAAATAGTAGTTATTTTTGTCTGGCACATAGTATGTATGTTTAATAATTATTTGTTGAATAAGTCATGCTGTTATTAAATCATTAGGAATGACCTATATTATTGACAGGTGAATAATTTTTTGAACAAAGGAAAACCCTGCCGTTACTATTCATGACTCTGCTGAGAGTCTATCCAGTGATTTAAGTGTGTACGTAAACTCATCTTTTGAATAGTCTCTATGGTCTGCTATATAGTGAACCTTCATATGTTGCATCTATAATAGGAATACAGGTAGGATTCAAGTTTCTGACACATCATTTTCCTTCTTTCTAAAGAGTTTCTTTTAATATTTCTGCAAAGTAGATCTGCTGGCTGCAAATTTCCTCAATTTTTGTCTGAGAAATCTTTATTTCTCTTTTACTTTTGAAGGATAATTTCATACCATTTTAAAAAAACTAGATTAATAGGAGGAATGTCAAGAGAGTAGAGGAAGTGGTCAGGAGGGAGAGGAGGGGAGGTAAGGGGATGTACTGGGGATTGAATTGGAGCCAGTGATGTTATATGCATTTATGAATATGTCAGAATGAACCCAATAACTATGTAAAACTGCACCACAGCAACAAAACATACATTAAAAAAGAATTCTAAAATGAAAATTTTTTTTCAACCATTAAGTATACTCACTCATTAAGTCTATTCACTCTTCTCTTACTTACCTGAGAAGAGAGGTAAGTTTCTGGGAAGTCCAATGTAATTTTTGCTTTTGCTTTTCTTTAGGTAAAGTTTGTCCCCTTGGGTTTCTTTCAAGATTTTTTTGGTATCTTTAATTTTCTGCAGTTTGAATATCATATGTCTTGGTGTACATTTTGATTTTGATGTTGCTTGATATTCTCTGTACTTTTGGGATCTTCAGTTTGGTGTCTGTCATTAATTAGAAAATCCTCAGTCACAATGGCCTCAAATATTTCTTCTGTCCCTTCCTCTGTTCTCTTTCTACTATTCCCATTATGTGTATATTACACATTTTGTAGTTGTTCCATGGTTTTTGGATATTCAGTTGTCTTTTTCATTCCTTTGTCTCTTTGTATTTTGGAAGTTTCTACTGACATTTCTTCAGGTTCACAGATTTCTTCAGTTGGGCCCAGTTTTTTGAAGAGCACATCAAAGGAATCCTCCACTCCTGCTGGTGTTTTTTTGATTTCTAGTATCTCCTTTTGATTCTTTCTTAAAATATCCACATTAACACCTAAATCACCTGTCCCTGCATGTTGTCCCCTGAAAAAGCATTAAAGATCTTTCTCCATTATAGATTCTAGCATATTAATCATAGTTGTTTTAAATTTTCAGTCTAATAAGCCCAACATCCCTGACCTATGGAAGTCTGGTTTTGATGCTTGCTCTGTCTGTTCAAACTGTGTTTTCTCATCTTTAGTATACTTTGCAACTTTTTGTTCAGATCAAAATATAATATACTGGATAATGGAACATAGGTAAATTGGTATTTTGTGAGGTTTTTACGTTTATCAGACTTGAAGTTAGGCTGTGCTTACTGTTTGATGTACCTGTAGGTATCAGGGGTCAAAATTTCCTTTGGTATTCTTGTATTTGTTCTCTCTGTTGTCTTTTTGTTTCCTTACAGATATCTTCTTAAATAGGGCCTGAGACATGTAGTTCTTTTAGTTGTATTCCCTAGTTGTCCTTCACAGGTCCTGTTGATGCCATGGTAAGGTGTGGGGAGAGAGGAACTGTTCCACAGTCCTGTTATTAGGTCTCTGATTTTTAATGAGCATACTCCTGAGCTGTGAGTTTCACAAGTACTTTTCAAGCTTTCTTTCCCCTTATATGAGTGAGAAATACTAAAGGGAGCTGGAATCAGGTATTTCCTTTATCCCAGGTCAGTTAGGTTTTAATGACAACCCCAGTTGTTTAGACTCAGGTAAACTAATTTCTCCTGAGAGCAGGCATTGTTGAGAACACAATGAATTTAAATGGCAGCTTTTATCCTCTCCTGCTGGAAACAGAAGGAGGTTTTTACTAGATCTTTGCCCTAACCTGGTAGGGCTCTTGGAGGTAAAACTTACTAAAGCATGGATACTCCCCAAGACTGGGCCCTCCTTGAGTTTTTAACTCCCAAACTTGTCCACAGAGAGCTTCAAGCAATTTGTCAATCATAGTATAAAACTTCCTGTGTTGGTGCTGGTTCTTATAGAAGCTTTGATTCCTGCGCTTTGCTCTGTTGTGATTTTCTGTTGTCCCCTGCCTCTCCAAATTGGGGCAGTGGCTTGCCCCATGACCCCAATTTTCTGATGGATACAAGAAGAATTGCTAATTTTCACTTTGTTTTTCTGATTTTTTTCTTGATAAGAGTGACATTTTCCAAGTTCCCTACATGCTGGGCTGTAGACCAGAAATCTAGTTTGTGATATAAAAAATTATAAATGCCATGCTTGTGTAGTTGCTAATGGTTTGTCCTCTAAGATAATAGTGATCATTTATTTGTCCAACTGTGCCTAGATGACATTGTTGCTGAGAGATGGGTAAATAATACTCCAATGCTGTCTATAATTCTATGTTGAGTGTTGGTACCACCGAGTCAGGTAAGCATGTCTTTTTTTAGCAGCATTACTTATATTCATTGTGATGTGAGAACAGAAATTCTGAAATCAGTAGCTGATTAACAGTCTAAAAGAATTCTTATTCTGGTAAATTAAATTCCACAGAATAACTTTTTTTTCTGGTAAATGATGGGGCAGCTCAGTAATGTCTGCCTTTTGTTGGGGAGAAAAAGTGTGGAAGAAATTGATCCCTAGAAAGCTGGAACCCTTCTTTAAAAAATTATTTTTGATAAATACATCTTTCATGAGGTGACTACAACACAGACCAAGGTATGTAGTTCTTTGGAGAGCAACCCTAATTTTTCAATACATGATTTTTTTTCTTTTTTACCACAAAGCCTGATGTTTGGCTAGAATAGCGTGCTTTCTATTGGGTTAATCTCCGCTAATGCTTCAGCTAGGATGTCACTAATATACAAGCTCCAAACAAATTCTAGAAAGCAAGGTCTCAGTGAAGCATTGGGAAATTCCAAGGCTACCAGAGTCTAACCTGAAGTGTGATTTAGCTCATACTGTTATCAGAAAACAACAAAAGCTATTGACACATTTTAATTAGGTCAGTGTATACTGAGGTTTTCTACCCAGCAAGATAAGAAAGAAGCTTTGACTGAGTGTGGTCTTCGTGGATGGTGCTGTGGTGTTGGTCTTGACAGTCAGTCAATGCATGAAGGTGTACCTGGTCTGAGAACAGTTGTGCCTCAGTTATGTGCCTGGAATTCTATTTTGTTACATTAACTTGCCTTTTTCCATATTTTTCACTTTTTCCGTATTCAAGACTTCTAGTCCTTCTTTCATTACCTCAGAAATAGCAATAGCAAAAATAGACCAAAGTTATTCTGCCTAGTGTTTCCTAAAAGCCCAAATTTAGGAGAATTCATTGGCTGTGGAGTTTGCTGAGGCGGTAGAAAGAACGTTTGATAACATGGGCACATTGGAAAATGATTTCTATCATATTGAAAATCACGCCGTCCCCTTGAGCTGGGGGAATGGAAAGAGAAGTCAGAGATCTGTGAACTCTTGGAACAGGAGAGACCTACGTCCTGCTTCTCAGGGCACTACCAGAAAGTTCTGAATCCTGCAAGAGGAAATGGCTGAGCAGTCCCCAGCAGGCATCTCACCAAGAAAGGGTTCTGTGCTGTGCACACATCAGAAGCAGGAGGAATCTGTTGGTACTGAAAGGGCCTTGTGGACAGCAGACATTCCAAAGGTCATGAATGTGGCAGAAAGACCAAAGGCAAGATGTCCACCACCAAATCTTCACCCTATAGAAGTGCTAAGACTGTGGTATAACCCAGGATGCAGAAGTCTGGAACAACTGGTGCTTACGGTTTTCATCCTGTGAGCCAGAGGTCTTAAAATGTGAAATAAATTGATTTGGTAGTGGCTGTGGGGTTTACAACATTTCTTTTATAGCAAATTAATAGATACTTGCACTTTTATTGGATTCTTATGTTCTTCTTTAAAACTGAAGATAAAGCAAACCTGCCGTTCAAATGATTTGGGAGAATTGTTTCTCTAATTCTCTTTTAACAGAAATTGTCATCTTCAGAAAATTAATACACACAGAGCATGGAAATTCTCAGGTCTTAGACTTTTTGCTGCAAAACCTACTGTAGATGAGATCCAGTCTAGTGAACTATGTATAAAACTGCAGAAACTCAAGAGGAACAAGAAAAATAGTGACAATGAACAGGAGCTCAGAGTAATACTATGATCCCTAAGACACTTAAGTCCTTTAATTTTTTCAGAAACCTCTATACTGTTTTCCCTGAGAAACTTTTTTTAAAAAATTTTTTAGTTGTAGATGGACACAATAGCTTTATTTTGTTTATTTATTTATGTGGTGCTGAGGATCGAACCCAGTGCCTCACACGTGCAAGGCAAGCGCTCTGCCACTGAGCCACAACCCCAGCCCCTTGAGACACCTTTTTGACTCCTAGGAATTCAGAATGTTTCAAATGGAAATTTCAGTTTAACATAGACTTTTTCTATCCCATGGAGCTGTGACCCTTCATTTAGTAGATCCACAAATATGAGATGGGGGATAACAATGCTAATATGAATCAAGTTAGGAGGGCAGAGACACCCAGCATGGGTGCCTTTGAGAGCAGTCTTATAACATAGCCAAGACAACAGCCTTCATGAGGATGATGAGAGATTGCTCATGAATTTTTAAAGTTTCATTTTATTTATTTTTAATCGACTAGAAAAATGTATATTTGTGGTGTGCAACATGTTATATAGATGTGAGTATGTATGTATATATATATATGTATACATATATATGTGCATATAGATACAGTGGAATGGCTACATCAAACTAAGTTAAATCATGTGAATTACTTCACATATTTTTTAATGGCGTGAACTTAAAATCTATTCTCAGCAGTTTTTGCATCTACACTATATTTTTCTTAAACGTAGTCACCATGGTGACAGCTCTCATGAACTTAACCCTCCTGAAATCTTGTGTCCTTCAACCAACAAATTCCAGATCTTTCCACTACCCTAGCTTCCAGCAATAACACTGCACTAGGTATATGCCATATGTTTTTATCTGTTCATCAAGAAGAATCATGTAGCTTGATGCCCTGTCTCAGCTTTAGTGAGTAATGCTATAAATAGCATAAGAATGCAGATAACTCTCTGACATACTGATCTCATATACTTCAGATGTATATCTTGGAGGGGATCACATGATAGTTATATTTTTCATTTTTTCAGGAACCTCTATACTGTTTTCCCTAACAGACACATTCCCACCTATCTATATAAGGGTTCTGATCTCTTCAGTTTCACTGGGCTACGACAGTGTCCATCAAGGCCAAGGAAAGGCATTTCCAATCAGGGATGGTGAGCAGACATTAGGTCAATGTAGTTTTTTGAATGAAATATAAGTGATTGAGTGTGAACTATTAATATGAAAACTTGGAGGCCTTATTTCACACTGAGAAGAAACAAACACTGTGCACCTGCGTCTGGAGTCCTGACGTAAGTGAAGGAAGAGCCGCAACTTAGACTTCTTTGTGGTTTCTTTGGCCTCTATCTGCCCCCAAAGAAAACAAGCACACACAGCTGTTATAGCACTTGCTTTCTGCTCCAGAGAAGGGTAAGTACGGAATAGAAATCTTGGGTGCCCTCAGACATTGCCTAATCACTAAGAAGCAGCAAACACAGCAGGTCTCTCAGTTCCCAGTAAGGAGGCGAGGATTCAGTAAGAAAACATCTCCTACCTGCAGGGATGGCTGTTCCGTGCTCATCTGTGTGTGTGAAGCTGTCCTTGCATGACTATGAGTGTGACACTGTGGAGAAAGAAAGCACAATACTATCCCAAAACCCAGAGAAAGGTTTCCAGTTCCACCGCGGCAGGCCAGTCTTCCAATTCCAGTTTTCCTTGGTCCCATCAAGGCCAAGAGTGCCTCCAATTGAGAGGCGGAGAGCAGAGATTAAGCCAGTGGCTTTTTAAAAAATGAAGCAAACCAAAGATTTGGGGATTACAGATCATGCACAATTTAAATCCTTCCAAAGGGTCATACAACTGCAGTACAGTATGGTATTTGGCTAAGGTAAAAGACGTCAATGAATTTTAACCATTGCTAACTCTTGGAGTTATTTATTCTCTCTTTTGCAAATTATTAAATTATTATTATGTTCTGTAAATTCTGTTTTTATACATCTGCCCCTTTGTGTTCTTTAGATTTTGTGATGGTCTGGTCTGGATGTGAGGTGTCCCCAAAAGCTCACGTGTGAGACCATGCAAGAAAATTTAGAGGAGAAATGATTGGGTTTTGAGAGCCTTAACCCAATCAGTGAACTAATCTCTGATGGGGTTAGCTGAGTGGTAACTGAAGGCTGGAGGAGGTGGGCATTGGGGCGTGCCTTTGGGGAATATATTTTGTGTCTGCTGAGAGGAGTCTCTGCTCCCTGAAAATCACGTGAGCTGCTCGCCTCTATCACACTCTTCCTCCATGATGTTCAGCCTTGGAGCCCCGAGGAATGGAGCCTCCTGTCTATGGACTGAGACCTCTGAAACCATGAGCCCTTAAATAAACTTTTCCTCCAATTGTTCTGGACAGGTCTTCCAGTCCCAGCAGGGAAAAACGTGACTAAAATAGCTTTGTTCAGTTCCCAGCTACTTATAGGGAGTTGATTGCCATTTTGCCTGGTTTAGTGGTAAAGCATTTAAAACCATATTTAAGGCACTAGATTTGTCTGAATACAGCTTAGCTACACTTGAAGGTGGAATTGCATGTGTGTGTGTGTGTGTGTGTGTGTGTGTATACTAATATAGGTGTATTTGGTATCTTTTGTTATTGCTTCTTCATTAAATATTTATTATTATATACTTCCCTCTTTTGTCTTTTTTGGCAAACATAAAACATTATAAAGTTGAAGTTATTTTTGTTTTGGTTGTTATATTCCTTCTTCCTTCTATAAAGGCAAGCACTATCATGAATTTGGTGTTAGTCTGACAATTCTGTATTTAAATTGTACAAGTCCACAAACCCAGGAACAATATTCAGTATTGCTTTGTGTTTTCTAAATCATCATACAAATGTTACCATACCGATACATACTTGTGCACCTTTTATATTTAATGCTATTTTCAAAAACTATGCTAATAGACCTGTAGATCATTCAATGTAAGTATGTACACATATTGACATGGAGCAATCATTTACTTTTAGCTGCTGTATAGTATTCTATTTTATGCCTAAAACAGTTATTTAAATCATGTACTTATTAATAGTTCTGCTACCCTACTTTTCCATCTTTAGATATCATTTTGCTTTAAATATGTTGTTCATTGGTATCACAATGCTGAATTTTTCCTTTAAATCTTGTCTGACCAACACTGGATAATGAGCTTAATCAGTGTGTAGCACTGTGGGTGCTGATATACTTAGCTGAGTGTTTTATATTAACTATGCACCCCTACATTTCTTGTTTTCTTCTTTCTATTGATTTTTTGAATTTTCTTAATTTTTTATTTTGAAAATATAAGAAATTATTTTTGGGTTTGAAATTATATGTTCTCTTTATATTCTTTTAGTGGCTAACCTCAAATTTGTAACATACAAACTTAATTTAACTTAAGAAAGTCTAAAATTAGCCATTTTCATTATATTCCTTACAAAGGCCTTAGAATTACTTCACTCCACACTTTTATTTCCATGTCATTTTTGTCTAGAGTTTTGGTCAAACTTGATTTTTAAATATACCATTTTAGCAATTATTTTTAGAATTCCTTATAAAAAATTATAAATATCACAAATGAATAAATGACCTAGAAGAGAAGTCATTGAATACACAAATGGAAAATTTTTTCTGTTAAAGAATGATAATAAATCAATCTTAAAAAGATTAAATATATTCAAAGTATTAAAAAATAAAAGAAATAATAGAAGACATTAGGGAAAACCAGGAAAGTATGAACAAGTCAATTAATGTTGATAGTCATTAAAATAAAATGATTCAATAGATGAGTGGAACAGCAGAGCAGATCCTGCTAAAGAAATAGCAAATAAATTGGAAAAGTAGATCTGAAGAAGTCATTCAAAATACAACAGAGAGATAAACAATGGATCTATAAAAGAGATGTTAGGAGATATGAAGGATGATACACTCACCTTCCAATGCATTTATAAATGCAGAATTTTATCAAATACTTTTACTGCATCACTTGAGATAAACATGTAATTTTTCTCTTTTGTTCCAAAGTGGTGAATCACATTGGTTGATTTTTGAATATTTAACCAACCTTGTATTCCTAGAATAAACTCAACTAGATTGTGAAATATTAGGCTTTTGTGTATAATTTTATTTGATTTGCTAGTATTTTGTTTAAAAGTTTTATGTGTTTATTTGTAAAAATTAATCCGTAATTTTTTGTGATTTTATTTTTTTGTAATGTCTCCTTTTGATATTGTTGTCAGGATTATATTGATCTCATAAAACAAGTTAAGAAGCATTTCCTCTTTATTCTTCCTCAGAGTTTTTATAATGTTACTATTACTTATAAATCATTGGAATTATTGACCCTTACTGCCATCTGAGCCTGAAGGTCTTTTTGTGGGGAAAATTACACATTCAATTTCTTGAAGAGATGTAAAATTTACTCACATGTTCTAATTATTTGTGTCAATTTTGAGAACTTTATGTTCCCATTTCTTCTGAATTTTCAAATTTGTTGGAATAAAGACATTGATAATCCTCTCTGAGGATTTATTTGAGGGGCTAGGGCAGTAACAGAGCTCTTGCCTTTGAGGAGCCAGGCCCTGGGTTCTCCCCAGCCCTGCCAGAAAGCGAGGGAGGGAGGGAGGGAGGAAGCAAAGAAGATAGGTTTACTTAATAAATCTACAGATTTATACTAATGTTCCCTTTTATTGCCCCAATATCAGGAATTCTTCTCAGACTTGGCAAGAATTTATTGCTTGTCTTGGCCTATTTGAAGTACCTACTTTTAGCTTTGCAAATATTCTCCATTATACCTTTTTTCCACCTACTTCACTAATTTTCAACTCTTCCCTTTGTTGTTTCCTTCTTTCCATTTTCTTAGTGTTCAATCTGCAGAATTTTGAGGTTTCTGAAATAGATTTGGATCACAGGTTTTTAGTCCTTTTTTCCAAATATATCTCAAGACTATAAAATCCTCATTAAGTACTCACTTAGTGCATTCCATATGTTGGATATACAGGACTTTCATTGTCATGTATTCTAAAATGTTTCTAATTTCCATCTTAATTTCTTCTTGAACAATGGTTAGTAGAACTGAACAACTTAATTCTCAAGCATTCCTTTTTTTAATTGATGCATAGCTTAATTCCACTTGAATTCTAGCTTAATGACTTAACTGACTAGTGTCAATACTTTGGAAACTTGTTGAATGACCCAGCCTACAGTCATTAACATTGTTGATAATGTTCACACATGTGTTTGGAGGAACATACAATCTGCCATTATTGACTTCAGAGTTCTGTATTTGTCACTTAGGTCAAGTGTTTTCCAGATATCTGTATCTTTTTTAAAAAATATTTTTCTAACACCTATAGCACAAGAAATAAAAGCAAGAATCAATAAATGGGATGGACTTAAACTAAAAAGCTTCTTCTCAGCAAGAGAAACTATCAATGAAGTGAACAGAGAGCCTACATTCTGGTAGCAAATTTTTGCCACACGCACATCAGACAGAGC
>CM053410.1:86227409-86308119 GCA_028644305.1 Xerus rutilus | reverse complement strand
TAAGCCAATCCCAAAAAACCAAATGCCGAATGGTCTCTCTGATTAGTGGATGCTGATGAATAAGGGAGGTGGGAATGGGAAACATAAGAGAAATAGAGAAACACTGGACGCAACATGGGAGAGGTGGGGGGCAGGAAAGGGGAATGGGCATAGTAAAGATGGTTGATAAAAAATATATATAAATATATATATATATACTGTTCATTAAAAGTGCATATAAAGGTGTTTAATATGAAGAATTTAATCTGCTTATAATTTTGTGCAAAGTTAGAAAACTTATGATTGTAACAATTTTTTTCTATTTGCCTCAACAAATGTCTTCAGTGAAGAGTGTGTACAGCTTCTGAAAATTTGTTTTTTTTCTGTTATGTTTGATAACATGTATTAAAATGCAATTTTTGAGAAAAAATAAAAAAATCTTCAAGAAAAAATACAAAAAAAAAGACATAACTTGGAGAATCAAAAAAAAAAATCTTTTTCTAATTGTCAATGGACCTTTATTTTATTTATTTAAATGCAGTGCTGAGAATTGAACCCAGCGCCTCATGCAAGCTGGGCAAGTGCTCTACCATTGAGTCACAACCCCAGCTCCCAGATATCCATCTTTTAAACAAATTTCTGTTTTTCTTTTCTTGTCAGATATATTAAATAAGATATTAAATAAGATTAAATAGATAGACATATTAAATATCCTCTATTTTTGTATATTTCTTCTCTTGGTTTATCTAATTTCTGATGTTTATTTTTGGAAGCCACATTAATAGATACATACAAATTTAAATTGTATCTCCCTATAGCATTGATTTTACTGTCCTTATTGAATATCCTTCTTCATCTCTAACATGCTTCTTATTTTTAAACTTATTTCACGTGATGCTAAAATGTTTTTACTACTGCTTGCATGAAGTGTTCTTTTGTTTGTCTGCTCTCAACTTTCTTTGACTCTCTTAGCAGCCTATAGCAGGGGGTACAGTTAGACTATTTGTTTTTAATACCATTACTAATATATAGTCCTGTGTAGCTTAACCACGCGAATGCCTTCTGAGAAGTGCAACATTAGGTGAATCAACATTAGGTGATTCAATGATTGTGCAAACATCCAAGCATGTCCTTACACAAATCTAGATGGCAGGGTAGATCACTCGATGTGGGCTCGTGATAAAATCAAGACGAGCTGTGTGAGGCCGTGTGTTGGGCATGGCACACTGTCTTACAGTAAGCTTTTTTATTGTTTACAAGTAGGCATATATTCTAATAAACCATAACAAGCATGGCATGTTAAATATGTAAACCAGCGTGGTAGTGATGATTCCTGAGCGTCATGTACTGTACACAGTCACACGCGCTGTGCTTCTCCACAGCGGGCAGTGTTTGTTGACAGTGAGTTTGTGTGTGTTGGGTGTGGCAGGTCCCAGGCTTTCCTGCAGAGTGGGCAGCAGATTCACAAAATGCAAAGGCACGTGCCACACGAGAGAGGTACATAGTGACTTAGAGCATGGAAGTAGTAGGTTTGTGATCTGCAGAGTATTTAAAATAATATATGATTTTATATTTTTTAAAAAATCAGGTTTCTCAACTCTACTGTTTAAATCCTTATTTGTAGTGAAAAATGGCAAGATAAAAATAGCAGGAAATGATAACTGGAGGTAACGACAGTTGCAAAGGGTCTTATATGCAATCATGCCTCTTACACTGAGTTACATGCACATTATCTCAGTGCCTCCCTTTGAGGCAGGCAAGAAAAAAGTCTCCAACATTTTGTTACCACTATTTATTGTGTGGCAAAACTTGATAAAAGACAGATGCAAGTATATCTAACAGAAGACAAACAGAAAAAAGGAGGGTAAAAATATATACTTAACCTAACATGTGTAATCAGAAAAGAGACTGCAGCCAGCCTGGCTGTTTACTCATGAGCTAGCATTTTAGGAGAAGTGGAGAACAGGGAGAGGGGAGGAAAGGGTCGAGTTAGAAAATTAGAATTTGTGGAAGAATTTGGGGGAGGAAAGCAGGTAGAGAAGTAGGCTGAGCTGGGCTCCAGATTTATGGGAGCAATAAGCCAAGGAAGGTTATCCAGAGCGGCTCACCCACTGGATATGCCATAAATAAGCAGTAAAGTCAGCCCAAGACCTCACAGGTTTCAAATCAGCCAAACTTGCCCAGGCCTAAAGCATTATACTTATCCTATAACATACCACCTTACCTGTGCCTAGCCTATAAACAGACCTCCAGGGTTCAAAACTTGGGGATCTTGAAGAGGTACCAAGCCAGTCTGAGACCTCTACTTAGATGTCTTCCCTAGCACCAGGAATCTAGAGAGCATGCAGATTCTTTAATTTGAGTGAGACACAAAACTCCCACCAGGAATTGTGTGTGCTGCTGCTTGCCTAGAACCGTTCCCAGTTTTAAGCCTCTTAGTTACCTGCATATGCCCATCCTTAAAGGATTTTTCTAAAATACAGAACTAGTAAGAATTGAGCCACATTCTTCTGAGCAGTCCAGAAGAACCTATAACCTGAACCATCTGAGTATGAGGGAAAGAACAGAGGAAGGAATTAACAGCTGTTAAGTACTGACTATGATAAAGCACTTTTCCTTTATTTTCCTTCCCAAGGCCATCTGTGGTACATTTGAATTGGGCTGGCGAGTAAGGCTTGGTTTCCTCTGGGCAGAAAAGCTATGGTACCTACACACAAATTTCTTCTGAGAGCATTTGGCAACATCCCTTCACTACTAATTGATGCATGTTTATATAACATAAGCATACCTAACATCATACCTCTATACTTACACGTAGTATGGTTGATTCACCTGCTCCAGTATTACTTAATCTTCAGTTCCAATTTCATGAGCACCTGTCAATTATTTTGTGGTAGGGTCAGTGCGATAGCTAGACAAAATAGGTAGACCTTAGTGATTAGCTGGATAAGCTGGAGGTGGTGTCAGAGAGGGAGGAGCTTGGGATAACTCCTTGGTTTTGAACTCAGGGGCACTCGACCACTGAGCCACATCCCCAGCCCTATTTTGTGTTTTATGTAGAGACAGGGTCTCACTGAGTTGCTTAGTGCCTCGCCATTGCTGAGGCTGGCTTTGAACTCGCGATTCTCCTGTCTCAGCCTCCCAAAGTGCTGGGAGTGCTGGTGTGTGCCACTGCACCCGGCTAAGTCCTTGGTTTTCTATTAAGAATGAGGAGGAGAGTGGAGAGAAGATGGTCAGGTCAGTTTTGGATGTTAAGTTTAAGTTGGTTCAATAAATGTGCATATCCAGCAAGAAGATAGCTGTCTTTTAATTTTCAAGGATTGCTATATGCTAAACACTCTGTTCAATGGACTGCATGCACTTTCACTTAATTTGCATAAATATATGTTGTTGGTGTCAAGATTAGTCTTATTTGAATGATGAATAAACTGAAAGCGGTAACCTTTCCTGTTTGTCCAAGGCAATAGAGTAAACAGGTGATTTAAATTTTAGACATGTTGACAAACAGGCATTAATTAAGCCATGAAAACATATGAGATCTTCTAAAAAAACAACCTGTTTATTGTGATGGACAGTAAGGATGACAAGAGAACTCTGGAGGATACCAGTAGTTAAAAGGGGAAACTCTACTCTATGCAGGCCAAAAGGCAGTGGTCCAAGAAATAAGGGCATAAGGGGCAAGAGGAGAATTTCAAAAAGAAAGTGCTTGATGTCACCAATTATAGCAGAGCTGTTCAGTGGAATATGGCCTAAGGGACACTTAGGGCATTGCCAGTATGTGGCCCACTGGCACCCTTAGCTAAAGCTGTCACAATGGTGTCCAGTGGTTAGAGGAGCAGATGCCCAGTGAAACTGTACTAGGTCCCAACTGAATTAGTCTGGGCTTCCAGACTGTGACAGAACTACCACTCACTACTTGGAAATGTGTTTATTCCTGTTTGCTTTCAGTATTGAAAAGATTTCAGAATAATGTGATAGGGCTGTTGGATGGAGTTGGGCATGGGTGGAAAGCATTTGGCCATGCATATAGGAAGAAGGTTTCCAAAACATTGCTTATGATTACAAGAACCAGAATTGGAAGGGCAAAGGAGAGGTCTGGCCTAAAGTCTCCTTTTCAAAAACATTAAAAAACAGGCACCCTGCAGAATCCATCTTGCATTTCACTCTTTCCTGTTTCGTTGTTAATGAATAGTTACTAGATTCCCAACCATGAGCAGGAGAGCGTTTCCACCCCACGGCACGTTTGTTTTGGGGGAAACTGTCTTCTTTGTGTGTCATGGAACCTGTGGCCTGTCATACATGATTACCTGTCAGCTTATTAACATGTCAGGGAGTGCGGCTCCTGGCTTCTAGCTCATAAGGGAAATTTAGGGTGGGGGGCACTCTGCTAGCCAGATGAGGCAGAGTTCTGCCAGCTTCCAGTGCCAGGGAAGCCCTGGACAGCAATCAGCACCAAACCTATGAGTAGGACCACCCAGGGCACAAGGCTGTGAATCAGACCTCCTTCCTAGCTTGCTCTGGCTTCCTGGCAACTTCTTCCTAGTCCCAGCTTTGCTCCCGCTTACCTGGAGAAGAACCCCAAAATGGGAATTATTCTAAAGGGAGTGAGGCAGAAAGAATGGCCGGAAAGCCACTCTCAGAAACTGGAAGGGTCGCGAGGAAGAGGATTCTGGTTAGTTACATCATTCAGGGCTTCAAACTTTAATAAGTATCGATTGATGGGTGGAAGTCAAAGCTAAAGCTGAACAAAGGCCTACACATGTTCAAAGATTTTAAGCTAGAAATGTTTTCCTTCCGACTATTCCTAAGAGGAGGCTGCACAGGGAGAGCAAAGGAGTGATTAAGGGAACCTTCTAAGTTCCCAGGCCAGGCCTCTGCCTGCCTGGGAGATGAGCCTGTGCTGTCAGACACAGCTCCTCCTGGTCTCCTCTCCAGACATCTTTCTGCCATATGTTCCTTCTCGAATTCTGGAGGCCCTTGGCTTTCCTGGGTAAGTGCAACCTGAGCCTGGAGAACTTTGGTCTACCCCTCTAAGGAGCACTGACTGAAGCCTGCAAGTAGAGAGGCTAGGCAGTGACCTTTGGGCTTTGGAAGGAATCTCCCGGCCTGCAGCTGGGAGTGCTGGGAAGAGCGACAGCACTGGCTCCGTTCTGTGAATGCCTTCCTGCACCTTCGGCTCCTTACTGGGTAAATGTACTGTGTTGGATTACCCTGTAGAATTGTCCTGATAGTTTTAAATTACAATCCAGAATCTCAACAAGTGACAAATGTTGTGTATAAACATAATCAGCGCAGTTCCAATACATTTGTCATTGTTAATAGAAAAAAAAAAAGGAAAAGAAAGCACACATGCCAAGACCTCACCCCCAAAAACAGGTGTGGGAGGGCACTTTTGCAGGGTGCTGCTTGCCTTGAGGATTTGCTTCCTGGCGGATGTGTCCAATGCAGCTCACCGGGCCGCCCAACTCCCAGTGGTGATGTCGGGATGCGAGGACACTGGAGCTTAGACTCCATAGCTGAGACAAAGATAGTTCCGAAAGGAGGAGCCTTTTTGTAGTAGTAAAGTGTCCCTTGAAACTTTTGAATTCTAGCAACCTCTGCGGCGTTCCGAAAAACACCCAGCATTGGGAGAGGACCCTGTCGCCTGCCTCTCCTTCCTGGGTGGCTGCAAACACGTCCCAGCTGCTCCCTTTCCCTGAGCACGCTAGGACTGTGCCCCAGAGTTCCAACTCAAAGCACTGGGAGGACATTCCGGGCCTCCCTGGTTTCAAAAGCCACTCCCTTTCCTAGAGCGAAGGTTCCCGGCCTCTGGCCTCTAGAGTGGAGGCTGGAGCTATACTGTCTGGGCTGGAGAAGCCCGGCACAGTCGGTTTGCATTTGAACTTTCAGCCCGAGAGACATTTTGGGGAAATGTTGCGCATAGAAAATCATATATAAACATATTTGGCCGACAAAATGTTTAGCAAGTATGTCCAGATGTTTTCGTTGAAAACGTTAGCATCCTAGCTGGTATTCCTAGGATCGGCTGATACTAACACTAGGCGATTTTCAAAACGCGCCTGATCCCTCTGGACAACGTGGCCAAGTAAGTGGAGACGTCCGACCATGCTTCTAGGTGCTCGTCGTGACCCCTACTTCCTGCCGCTTTCCCTGTCTCGGCCACGCTGACTGCACGCTGGGACAAAGTTAACTCCCTTCAAAGGGCGAGGTGCCCCAACTGACGGAGGTCGCTGCGTCTTAGGGGGAAACAGCCTGTTTCGGGATGCCAGAAGTCCCGACCCCTTACCCAGACCTTTGTCTCAAAGGGCAGTTCGGCCGGTACCGGGACGCAGAGAAACGCAACTGGGTAAACGGGTGTGGAGAGTGAGAGGAGGGAGAGGTGAGAGGCTGCTCCCCCGTCCCGGGGACGTTTCGGGAAGGCCGATCCGCTGCGGGGACATGGGGACAAACCGCCGCGGCGTGGTCGGGAAGGGGCAAGGGTCTCTCGGCCTTTCCCTGGAGCACACAGAGCAGGAGGCAGAGTGGAAATGCCTTCGCGCGGTTCGGTCGCGTCCACTCCAGCGGATGGCACTAGCTCGCGCGGCGCGGGGCTTCTCTCCGGGCAGCAGAGCCGGAAGTCCCGGAGGGAGGCAACCCCGACAAGCGCGCCCGCTCTGCGCGGCCCACCCCACGCGCGTCCTGCTGGCCCGGCTCGGGCGCCCACAGATGTTTACCGCCTGGAGCGGGTTCTGCGGAGGACCGAGCAACCTGCGCGGCGCACTGCGCGGCGCTGCACGGGCTCCGGGCTCCCGGTCGGGGGTACAGGCGGCCCCGGGGGAGAGGGAGGAGGTGGAAGGAGGAGGGGGAGAGGGTGGACTAATGATGAAAAAGTCTCCTCCATCCTGGCTCCTTAATTAAATGCATGGAAAGAACCGAGGCGAGCACATCTGGTTTCAATCTGCAGTCCTTTGATGGCATCAAATGTTCTTTTCCCAGATCAGGGCTGGAAGTTCTGGGCTAACTATGCCGTTTGGAGCCCAGAAACCATTTACACACACTCGGACTCTTCTTTCTCTTCAATCGACCCTCTCGGCTATAGGGGGGAAAAATCTAGCAACCAAGGGAGTAAGGCGTATGTATGCATGTGTGTGTATGTGGTTAAAGAACATACAACGCCATAAATAAGCATGCAATATTTTACTTACTCGTCATATAGTAACTCATTCCTAATGAGACTATTAAAGCTGTTACCAAATTCCAACAGGTCATGAAAAAAAAAAAAAACTGCTCAGCACCCCTCTGTCCTCTGTCAAGTTAGGGCTCAGCAGAGGACCACCGAGCCGTTGTGCGTGGACTTGGCGCGGGTGCCTCCGCCTCCCTCTCTAGCCCTGACCGCACCGGCCGACACAGAGCCGCGCTGCAGCCGACGCGTGCCACTCTCCCGGGCGAGCTTCTGTCCGCTCCGAATCGGGGCAGTGGGACCCTTGGGGCTTAGCGTCCTAGCTTGAGGAAGCGATCTCCGCACACCAAAAAAAGTTTTTAAAAATTGGCAGGACTGAGGGAACGGTTGATATACTCCTAGAGTTTTTTCCTCCAACTTAATAAATATTTAAATTTTCTATTGCCTTTGGCCCCGAGATTCCTAACCGCAGGGAAAAGCACGAATCGATTTGGTGCCTTCTAGTCCCCGACCTGTCTTTGGTGCGTAGGAAAAGCGTGGGAGAGCCTCCCATTATTATCGCTCTTGTTATTTTATTACATTCTTAATAGGCTGTCTCTACTGAGCAGACGTAGCCTTAACATGCTTGCTCTCCCTCTCTCGTCCTTTCTGACTCTCCCCAACTACCCCCCCCGCCCGCTATTAGAATAACAGAAAACGTTAAAAGGGGGAGGAACAGAAGGAAAAGAAAATTTGATTGTGATAGTTGTGGATTTTTTCCCAAGTTTCCCTGTAGCTGTTATCAAAACATGCAAATGAGATTTTCCAACAGGATCTAAAACAAATCTGGAGGAGTTAATGCCCAAGCAAAATAATCAGCCCGTTTGAAGTGACTGTGGGTTTCAGTTTGTCTTCTCTCCCTGTGATACTATTGCAGGGGAATGATAATTAGACCTTACTTTAAAAATCCAGAGGGGCTCTCGTTCCCTTCCCTCCCTCTTCTTTCCCTCCTCCCTCTCTCCCTCTAGCTCCCTCCCTCTCCTTTTTCTCTGGCTCTGATGTTGGCAAAGGGGGTTTTCTTAATCAGGACTGTTTTTTGGTCCGAGGGAAAGGAGGAAGAAGGAGATTGTGATGGAGAAAGGGGGTCTGTAAAACGTCAGGCGCGGCACAAAGGCTTTGCCACGTAATTACAGGCTCCTATTAAGTCGAGATCTGCCCTCCCAGGGGTCTCCAATTTTCTTGTATTCCCTACAAAGCCTCCTCTGCATGCCAGTTTGTGCCTTTTGAAGTGCCAGAGAGCTTCTTGATCCAACTGAGAAGGAAAAAGGCGCTCAGCAAGAAGAGGGGGAGAGAGAGAGAGGGAGAGAGAGAAAGAGAGAGGGAGAGGGAGAGAAAGGGGGGACCCACGTCACCCTCCTTCCTACTCTTGAAGCCCTATTTTTTTATTTTATTTTTTATTTTTTTACTCCTTACGAAAAGTGAGAATCCTGCTCTCTAATACATCTGCAAGACATCACCCTCTCCTCCTGAAACTTTAGTCACTCCTGAGAATCCACAGGAGTGCAGAGAGGGGGGAACACGTTTGCTTGAAGATGTTTTAAAGCTGGAACAAGCCTTCTTCTGTTGGTGCTTGAACTCTTGCCGGGGAATAACTCCTTTAACTTTTTTTTTTTTAACCCACTTTGATTCTTCTCTCCCACCCCTTCTTCTCTCTTCTTCTGTTTGCCTAACTCCCCCGCCCTGCTGGCCTCCCCTTTCCTCTCTCCCCCTTATTATTATTTTTAGTGTGTGCATGCGGATGCTTTTTGAGAGTTGGAAGGGATTTTTTTTTACTCCTGACTTAAACATAGGGTAACTTTTTAAATTCTATTTTTTGGTGTGGATTATCTTCTTTGGATCGCGCGGGACTTGGCTTCAGGAAAGCAACTCAGGCTGCGGGAGGCTGCTGGTGCAGAACGCTCTGCTCTGCTGAAAGGGGTCCCCCGCCCTCTTTTCCTTTTTTTTTTTTCTCCCCTTTTGGCCTTCCTATCCTTTCTCTCTCTCTCTCTCTCTCTCTCTCTCTCTCTCTCTCTCTCTCTACTCCCCCCTCTTTCTTCCCCACTCGGCTCCTCTCCCCCCTCGCGCCCACAGCGTTTGGTGTTGATTCGAGCGGGAAGAGGGGGGTGGGTGGGATTGGAGGGGGAGACCATGACCTCCAGCTACGGGCACGTTCTGGAGCGGCAACCGGCGCTGGGCGGCCGCTTGGACAGCCCAGGCAACCTCGACACCCTGCAGGCGAAAAAGAACTTCTCCGTCAGTCACCTGCTAGACCTGGAGGAAGCCGGGGACATGGTAGCGGCCCAGGCGGACGAAAGCGTGGGCGAGGCGGGCAGGAGCCTGCTGGAGTCGCCGGGACTCACCAGTGGCAGCGACACCCCGCAGCAGGACAGTGAGTGAGGGGCGCGAGCCCAGGGGAGTGTGTGCGGGGGATCGAGGGCGGAGGCCCAGGTAGGGAGGCGGGAGCGCGCCGGTGACCAGGAAAGAAGGTCGGGGTGTTCTAGGCGAGGTGGTGGCAGCCGCCAGAGAAATGGCCGGTCGGCAGATAGGGCGCAAGGGGTGAGAAAAGGAGGCTCCGCGGAGGGCGTAGCCGCGGCAGTCGGGGCAAGGCTCCGCGGCCTTGCGGTCTGGGACAGGGACTCTGACCGCCAGCAACTCTCCCTTAAGCCCTTGGCGCTGCGTCTCGGTCCCGGGCGAGCGCCGCTGCCACGACATCCGGCAGGCGGGGCGCACGGGCTGGGCTGAGGAAGGGTCCTGGCGGGCGCGAACTGCAAAGCCAGCTCTGTTTGGAGGAGAGCGGCGGGTTAAAGATGCTGGGTAGGGTCGGGAGGGCTTCTCCCGGGTGGCGTAGGAGTGCCTGGTGCGCAGGGAACCCAACTGCCGCGGTGCTGGCTGCCCACCCTGAGCGGGCACCCAAGGCTCGGCAAGCGGCGAGCAGCACAGGACGCCCAGCCAGTCGCTCAGGTTGCTCTCTGTCCCTTTCTTTCGCCTCCACCTGCAAACGGGTTTGAGGCAGAGTTAGAAACCCGGTTGATTTGGGTAAACTCGGGCGAAGCAATGGGAATGTCCCTTAGGAGTAAATCTGAGAGCCTGCGAGAGCCTGCCCGGAATGATCCCGCAATAGAGGGGGACACCGAGAAATCGCGGGCTTCAGCGCCAAAGCCGGTGTCACATTTGAGTAGCTCTGCCTGTTGGCCTCTAGACCTCCAGAAAAGCCAACGCACATTGACCCTTCCCCAGCCTCACCAACTGATATAGCCCCCCTCACCACCACCACAAAAAGCTCGCCTGGCATTAGCTTTGCCTCTAAAACGTGATTGCAAATGTGTTCCATCCTCCCTGAGTCTGTAACAGACCTGTCACCTGGCTCATTCCAGGTGACATAGGCCGGATACACTCAGATATTCCCTCTCTCCTCCTAGTTTCCAGGGTCTGAACTTGGCTGGAAGTTCTAAAATGATTCCTTTCCACACTATGCAAATGGCTGTTCTGTGAAATTTGGAACCTGTGGGTGCTTGCTACCATTCTAAGGTTAACATTGCAAAAAATAGACATATAAAGCAAACTGGACTGAGAAACAGTTGGAAATAGGGTATGTACACAGTGGTAGTAGGGCCAAGGAAGAGGCCTTCTCTGAGGCAGGGGTATTGCTCTTACCCTGCTTTTTTAGCTCCAGCCTGGAAGTCCCCTGGCAATTTTAGCCAGGAATGACCTGGGGCCAATCTACCCCATGCCCACTTATTTTATGCAGAGGGCCTCAGGGGCTGGTAAAGGAGATTTGCATGGCCCTTCACTTTAAAAAAAGGCAGCCAACTTTGAGGAAGAAAGAGTCAGTGTTCTGGAGTCCAGAGTAAGGGCTAGGAGCTGCCATAGGTTTTTTGTTTTCATTTTTGTTTTTGTTTAGGGGGGTGGTTTGCAGCTTTGGATTTTTTGCTCCTGCTTGCAATCTCAGCAGCAGGACTGCTAGGTTTGCTAGGTTCTTTTAGCTCTAAGAAAATACACTGTGAAGTACTATGATTATTTTAAAACATTTTACTAGGGAAAATGTAAAACATGTCAACACTAGAACAGTATTTGGAATCTCACTGCTCTTATTCTAAAATTCTGACCCTCTGCTCTTGCTAATTATTAATCACAACATTTACACTGTTCAGAGGACTGAAGGCTGGACCCCTAACAGAAAACAGGACTGGAAAGAAACTGCTGCGTAGACCAGGGTGGAGAGGAGAGACAAGACACTGTTGCTTTGCCCCCGAGGGAAGGCAGGAGGATGGGAAATGCAGGACCAAGGCCCTGGCCCCTGCAAGCCCAGGCCAGGGCTGCCAGTGAACATCAGATACTGCAGGGATGCAGAAGGTACCTGTGTTTTGGCTTCTTTGAGTGGATGCCAAGAGAAGGGAGCTCTGGATTTCTTCTCATGGTATTCTAGTAGGTACCTAGGGAAGCCAGGTGGAAATGCTGGCTACAAAAGCCCAGGAATGATTTGTAAGTCAAGGGAGATGCTTGGGAGACTGCCCGGAACTGGGGAATGGCTCCTGTGAGACCTGGGGCCTGCAGCCATCAAGGCCACACCACACACACGTGGCATCTGCTAGGACTTGCAAGGACAAGCTTAGTGTTGCAGGCAGAGTTGGGGACTATTTGACCTGCAAGAAGGGTACAAGACTATGTACCCTAGAGATACTACAGCCTATCTCCTCCATATGAGGAGTGAAGAGGCCTTGAGGGAGAGGATCCAGAAAAGAAATAGGCTCCAGAGGCCAGCCTGGGAGAGGATATACTGCGGAGAATGGTCGATAAGTTGGGAAGGAAGTCACAGAATGCAGAACAAGGACATAGGAACAAGATGACGGGCACCTAGGATTGGGAAAGTGGCTGAGAAAATATATATACTGGAAGGCCTTGTTTCCAAGAGAGATGGCTGTGGGGCTGTGTTAACAAATAGTTTGTTGCTTTTAGCAGCGATGTTTCCTCAACCCCCTTCCTCTCCTTGGGGATAAGAATGGGAGAGCCTAAGGCGGTTGATGGCGGAGTTACTGTCCCTTAGTTCTTGGGCTCCCACCAGGAGTTTCAGAGGAAGTTGTGAGCTACTTGGAAATCAAGACCTATGGGGTTGAACTGGGCCTCCAGCCTGCAGTGGGCCAGAGGCTCAGACTGTGAAGCAAAGGTGAGGGGAGTCTCTGGACAGAAGAGTGCTAGAGCAGAGGTCTTGGCTTCAAGGGACTGAGGGGGTGGCACAAGGAGTCAGAGGGACTAAAAAATTGTATCAGGAGCCTGTGTCTCTGAAGCCAGCTGAGGAGCTACTCCAGAGTGGGAAAAGATAATCTCCTTTGGGGAGATGAGGAACAATGAGAAGATGAACTTTGACTTTTCCAGCTACATAGAAACAATTCTTATTCCTGTCCTTTCTAAATTCTGTTTGGGGGATATTAGCAAAACAGGCCTCAACTTACACTTTCAATATTTAGATTCTTAAATTTTGCAAAAATTTAAATTGCAACGTGGGGACTGAGTTGGGTCCAAAGTGAGTGCTTCCTCCTGCCCCCCCACTCCCCTCAAAAACCGGGACCCACCCCTCATTTTGAGATTCATTCTATTTTTCATTCTTTTCCTTTTTTACTAGTTTTCCTGGCCCAGTACACTTCTCATACTTCTGGACTCTTCAACACTGTTAGGAATCTGATAGTGAATGTGGGAATTTGGTGTGGGAATGGGGTGATGGCAGAACAGGGGTAGCCGCGGAGAGGAAAGAGGGACCGGTCATAAAAAAAGGCAGACCTACCCCTAAAAGGACAGTGCATCTCGCTTGTATTTCTTAATCTCAACTTCTGCAAACTCTTAAAAAAAAAAAAAAAGCGCCTGCTTTCCACGTTCCCAACCCCTAAATTAGTGAAACCAGATTGTCCTAATAAGACCTTTTGTTGGAAACACATGTAGTCATAAAAAGGTAGACGGAAAGTCAATTAGACACGCGCGCACACACGCACACACTCACAAGCTGGCGCTAAGTGTGCACCGGGCGCAGCTGGGCCCGGGGCCTGCGGGATGCAAATGTAGAACAGCGGCGCGGGAAATCGATTTGTCACAAAGGGAGAGGTGTAAACGCGGCGCGAAGGCTTGCCCGCCCAGTCCACCAGCCGCACTCCTGCGGGCCCAGCTCCCCCAGATCCCCCTTGCCAGAGGAACGCCCAGGAGAGAGGGAGCACTTTCTAGGGCGCTCCCGGGTTGAATTCACATCAACATAATATCGATTCCCCCAGTGTCTCAGCGTTCGCCATCGTTAGGGCGCCAGAAATGTCTTCGGCACCATCCCGGCCTCCGGTGCTGGCACTCTGAATTTGAGATCGGCCCTCAATGAATTCAAGAGGGGAGCCAGTTGAATAGATCGTCTCAAGGGCAGCAGGGAAGGTTTCTTTTTAGAGGGGAGGAAGGTGATACCCGGAACCAAGGGCTGTCACTGAGTCCCCAAAGCCGAATGCGGAGGCCGGGGGTGAATGTTTATTTTGCATGCAGGGGCAGGGGCCGGCTGTCCTCCTAAAATGCTGGCGGAATGGCTAGCCCAGTGACCCCCGCCCGCTTTGGGGCAGTAGGCAGAACTCTTGAGTCTGAGGTGTCAGGGAAATGGGCCTGTGAGGTCCGAGGCGCCAGGCTGCCAGTACTCTCGGGCTGCAGATCCGCAGCTCTGAAAGACCGCGGGCCACTGCCCCGGCGTGTATTTCGCAGGGGAAACCCTTTCCGCGGCCGCGAGCACCTCTCCGGGCCTTGCATGCCGCGCGATCTGGCGTTTTGTTTCCCGACCTTACGTTCCTGCAGCCCGTCAGCGCGTCAGGGCCTCAGGCCGGCAGCCGTGTGTCACACCAGTCCCTGTAGTTCCTTCCTCTGCCCAGAGGCGTCATTTTAGATTTTACAATCTAAAAAATTAGATTTAGAGTGCGTAAATCATCTCTAAACCAACAAGATGTCACCCTCCTCAAGCCCTCTACAAAATGAATCTTTTTATCAGAAGCAATGGTGCCTTTCTATTCTACCGACCCAGACCCGCTAGTTCTGAACCTTGCTCCGGGGCAGCAATCACCTCCAGGACCCGTTGGCGCTAAATGACAGCTGTAGATTTTCAACGATGAGTTTCTCTAGATCGACTTAATTTTTTACTTTAAAAAGTATGTTTCTTTTACAATCTATCTTTACCCTGTTCACCAGCTAGCTCCATTAGCTGGGCCCAGCAGACCCCTAGCCTCGGGAGAACCATACCCGGTTGTTGCAAAAGTCTTCCTGCGTAGTGTGGTGCGGGTTCGACCCAGTAGGTCTTCAGCTCCTGGAGATATCTACTTTCTACCGCTCTTGGAATATACATTTTTTTTAACCCCTTAGAAGAGAGAGTCATCTGAAGCCATATGAGGACTTTTTGAAATCAGGGGAGTATTTAGAAAAGGAGATAAGGCTTGCCTGTGCTTATTTTTTTTTGCAAGTGGTAGAAGAGGTTTTGGGGGGCGGGGATAGAGCATTCTCCCTCAAAGAAAAAGTGTAACACCAATGCCAGGGCTCAGCATCCTCTATCCAAGTCTTTGTAAGTTGAATTAACAGGGCTCTTACAGTATTCTTCAGAGCTTGAGACAGACATTAAAAAAAAAAAAAAGAAAAAGAAAAGAAAAAAGAAATGTCTGGATAAGGGGCAAACTCCCTATGGCCATTTTGTGTCTAAACATTTTCAAAGCTACTTGTGGGTGCACAGCATGACAATCATGAGCTGGCTGTGCTCTCTGTCCAATTCTGTGTTTTACTTTGATAAAGCCCAAGTGTGACTTTCATGGTTTGGTGCTCCTTAACTCCCTTTTACACAAGATAATGAGGACGTATATGTCAACAGCATTGTTATGTATCCAGGAAAACTTGGACTCTTGAAAAATTAAATACCTTGGTGTTCAGGCTTCATTAAAATGCTTCATTAAAAACCAACACTCTCAAACAACATAAAACATCAACAAACTGCCACAGCCTGTTTTCCCCTAAACACTGTTTCTTATTAAACCATTAAAAGTGGAGATGTATTCATTGCTTACAAGACCAAGGAGGAATCCTTGGCGTTTCTCAGCCAGCAGGTTTGATTTTTAGCTGTGGAGGTTCTTGAAAGCCATCTCCATTGAGGTCTGATTATTTGTAGTTTCTTAGTAGTAATTGTCATATTTAGTGCATCAACCTGGAGGATGTAGTCACACAGACAATTATGGCTTATTGATTATGGGTTTAAGACTTTAAAAATTACTATACTTCACTGGTCCTGGAACTGCTTTTCTTAATGAAAAAATATCTGAGAAGCCAGTTACAGGGCTGATAGCCACTTAAGCACGGGGGAGGGGGACATAAATGGTTAAGGAACTTTTATGAAAGAAAGAACATGTCAGAACAAATCAATTCCATGCACAAGTGACTTTGCAGAAGAGTCAGGACAATCAGAATCTTAAGGCATCTGCAGGCCCATGGTCCTCAGATACAGGAAAAGAATACATTCTTTGGGTACTGGATGCTCCAGCCCTTTTGCAGCACTGCGAATTAGGAAGCCCTAATTCCTGAGAACTTTGGGGCTTACTTATTTTTATGTTACTGATTCCGCCAAGCTCAGCTTCAAATGAGGAATAAATTTGGAATATATGTGTTCATTTGAATCCCCAAGACCCAGCTGTAAAAAACAGCAAGGGCAGGTCCTATTCCTATTTTGGTTGCTTTCTGGAGTTATTTGCAAGTGACTGGAAATTTTCTTAACGGGTGAGGAGAGAAATAACACCCAAACTCCAATGCAAGAATGAAGCTTTCCCCTTTGGGATCTGAAGAGCAAGCTGCTTTGGGGGACCCTCCTTGGCGGGGGGAGTGTGTGTGTGTGAAATAAGTACGGGAGGAATTCATTCAATGAAGAATTTTAACTTTTAAAACACAACCCACAGCATATTTTTTGGTTTTAATGGTCCCGGTCCCTGCCCAGGAAAAGATGCAAACCCTCCCATCGGACCTCCGCCCTTTTCCTGCAAGTTGAGGGGACCTCCACGCAGAGCTGCGCGCGCGGTCGGAACAGCCCGCTTAACCAGATACTCTCCTCCTGCCGATAGGGGGCGCAACGCCCCAGGCTGAGGTTGGAATGTCCCCTGCTCTTAAAAACCCCTGGACCCACGCAAGAGAGACAGGCTGAAAGACTCTTCTACGTTAAGCAGCAAAACATGAGAAACAGCAGTAGTGTGAAGACTCTTCAGGGGCTATGTGAATGTATGTTGCACGCACGCACTTTGACAGAAACGTGGAGGGAGCTGGTAGACCTCCTTTGAAATGAGGGTGGTCAGGATTCTAGCCTGAGCAAGAAGGGGCAGGAGGGGTAGAACCACACTACTGACCCTCTGGAGTTAGTAGGTACCAGAAGGGGTGCCCAGATTCCATAGGGAAAGAGAGGGTTTGACCCCGTGGAGGGGGTGTGAGTTTGTGCATTTGAACTTGTTTAAGGAAAGGGGGGCAAATGTTTAAGGAAAAGGAGCAGATTGGCAGAGGGAAACCTCTCATCATCTGGAGTGTGGGTTTTAGGCCATGGTGTTAGGGTGGCCCTCTTTCCTCCCAAGAACAACAGTAGTTGCCCCCAATTCTTGTGTGAGCCTGAAACCTGAGCACCCCAAGCCACTTTCAAATCTGATTCCTGCCCTCTAGTGACCTTCCCTTTCTGGGCAAGAGCTTCAAGGGACTTATAGGACAGATGAAGAAAAATTCTTAATCCCCTTTGTGAATTTTGGATTTTTTTTCTTTTCTTACTGCCATTGGGGATCGAGAAGACAGGACGACCCTGGAGGCAACAGACCGCTGAACGAAGATGCCGTCTTCGTAGCACACATCGGTGGGGTTGGTCCATACCTTCCAGGACAGTCGGAGCTGGGCTGTTCCCTAGAAACAGAAACATGGGTCAGAACTGTGGGGGAAATTGCTTTCCCACAAACGTTTGTCCGAGAGTAAGAACGTTTGCCCATTCACTCAGTGTCTCATCATCAGTCATGTCATTCTATTTTAAAGACCTCACAGTGCTGGAAGGTGGTACAGTTATGAATAAGCATAAAAACAGATGGGTGCTCTTCCAAACATATAGAAGGAGGCCAAATTGTTCAAAGAGGACTCCGATCCATAACTTTAAAGCCAAGGAGGCCCAACTCAATCAGAAATTGAGCCAGGATGTGCTATATTCAATCAGTTTGACCATGGGCAAAGTGTAAAACCTAGCCAGTGCTTGAAGGACATGCAGAGAGCCACATTTCCTTGAGTTTGTGTGTCTTTTTCACATGAATTCAGTGTTGGTGTGGAAGGGCCTGGTTAATTGACTTGGGCCTGGCAGGTGGGAAGGCACTCAATGTTCCAGCCCCCTGTCCTTGTTTACTGGCCTTTTCTTTCTTTATATTCCCTCTACCCTAACCATCTGTGGAAGATCTGTGTGTTATAGAGAAAATTGGGATGTAAAGGCCGTAGAGCCCCCCTAAATACTGTTTTCTGGAGACCTCAGAAAAAGAGAGGGCTGTCAAGCTCAATGATACATAATGCATCAGATATCTCCATGCAGGTTTCCTCGCTGCTAATTCAGCCCAGCTAGCAACTTCTTGGGGATTGCAGTTTGAGGGGTTGGTTATCGTTCCCTTGTTCCTTTTTCAGGTAGCTCATAAATATAGAGGATTTAACATCTTAAAGGGACAGACATCTGCATATGTCAGCATCTGTCCAGCCTGGGAGGTGACATTAGATGATCATGGACACCTCAGCTTGCCTTTCTCTTTTCTGCCAGTGCTGCTTCCCTAGACACGAGTCTGGATTATAGGACCTACATAACACTGCGACAGCTGTCAAAATGCTGCCTGCACCAGTTAACGCTTATTAAGTAATAGAATCAGCTCCTCGTGTTCAGTTACATGCCTTTTTATTTAGCCAAAGTCCTAGGCCCTTCACCCTCTCCTTCCCATCCTACGCTCGTTGCCGGTGCCCTCGGCCCACCATTTCAGTAACCGTGAGACTCCAGTTTCGAGCTTTAAGACCCCATGTTGGAGGTGCAGATCCCTATAGACAGCCCCTATTTGATGTTTTCATTTGAATGTCATGAAAGTACTTCAGCCTCAGAAACAACAAAAGATGGACCATAAGAGCCTCCTTTCCCCAACCTGACCACTGCGGAACTCTGACGCTTCAGACCTGCCCTTGAGTCTCCTTCCTTCGTGCTTCTGTCCAATCCGTCCCGTGCCCAGCAGTTTACCTTCTAGTCACCCGAACCATCTGCTTTTAAGTCTCTAGCACCTCTCACCTGCGCTGCTCGCTGCCTTCCTCAGTGTGCATCGCCCTGCTTCCGTCTTGTTTTCTGGGTGGTGATGAACAGAGAGGGTCAATGGCTCCTCCAAGCTTAGATGATTGAAGGATAACTTAGTTTCTTCTCCAAACACATTGTTTAAAAATCATAGCCCTCCCCTTTTTTAGAATGCACAGTATCTTTTAATTTTTTTCTACACCGAGGCTGAATAGTTCACAGTCTATACTTCCATTCCGTCCCAGCATCCTGCCCTTTCACACACACAAGTGCACATGGGCATCTTTTCCTATTGCCTCCTTGTATACTAGCCCCGTGTGTGTCCCATGTGCTTAACCTCATTTCTGCTTCTCTGACTTATTACCTGAAATGTCCTTGTTCTTGCCTCTTTCTGCAAACCTGCCCGTGCTACCTCCCATCACACACAAATCTTGGGAGACCTCCTCTCACTGCCTGGTTGCACACCCTGCGAACCCCTTTCCTCAGTGTGTACTCTGGACATGACCAGTGCCTCCACGGGAGTTGCTTGATTATTTTCTAAATATTTTATGATGGTTAACTTGCCTTAAGAATTTTCTTCAGACTTGAAACTTGTTCCACAGTGTGCAACACAGCAAATAAGTTCACAGATGATGGCCTTGTGTGCTGTGGTTCTGCTATCTGTGCTTTCTAGCTGCAAGTCACTTTTTAGAGTTATACCAAAGTATGACATATGCTCATTTTAGAAAAAGATACTACTTTACATTAAAAATTCAAATGAGAAAGAGAGGTTATATCTATTTCACTACCTGCAAGTAGATACAGTTGCTATTTTTGTGTGAAAATGTTTTCTTTTGAATTTTGTACACAATTTTGGATTATATTGTATTAGCTTTCTTGATGACTGACTTTTTTAATCAGTGGGAAATTAATGTCATTTTTCAGGTTGTGTTTTCCACATACTAAGAAAAAACATAAACATTTAATTCACTTGTTCTCATCAGGAAAATTAAACAAACGAGCATGCAACAGTAAATAAGTTTCCAGGGTGGTGCGGGCTGGGGCATCACAGCCGGCTCCCGTCCCTTCCAGGTTCCAGGGGGACGCTCTTCCAGCCCTAACGTCCTTCAGAGAAGCAGTTTCTTTTTCTTTTCCGCTTGTTCTAGCCGGGAGCCTTCCTAGACATGAGCACATGTCTCCTTTTGAAATCGGAAAAGCCTGCGTGACACCTAAAGGGCGTGGCTGCCCCTCACGTACAGAGCCGCAATTCACAAAACCGGGGGTTTAAATGGTTTGGTAAGGAAGAGCTCTCGAAATGAGCACGAAGTGGGGGAGAACATATCATAAGGGCCTGAACATTTTTTTTATTATTGTTGATCCCTGGATCTTGAATTTTCCTTTATTAGATATCTTAAGACTCATGTGCTTTTTGTTTTTTAAAAGGAGGGAATGGCATTTGTTTCGCTATGCCTTGCAGAATGAAGATGATGACGATGATGATCCGCAGGGGTAGTGACATGTTCCCAGGACACGGTGATGTGTTCTTGTATAAGTAGTGCTTACACAAATAAGGGTTGTGCATTTTAACCAGATATGAATCTTTATTTAAAGTGATGATTATAATAAGGAAGATATAATTTTCTTTGGTACTGGAGATTTAAACCCAGGGGTGCTCTACCACTGAGCTACATCTCTATTCCTTTTTGTTTTTTATTTTGAGATACGATCTCACTAAGTTGCCCAGTCTGGCTTTGAACTTGCAGTCTTCCTGCCTCAGCCTCTGGAAAAGAATGCCTGGCTAAGATATAAATTGCTATTATGAAGTCTATCAAAAAATCATTTTCAGGCAAGTTGGCATTACAATATTTGCCAGATGAATACCAATATTTTATTTAGGGAAAGTATCAACAGGTGATATAAAATTGTGTTGAACAAAATTTGAGAATAATGAATTAGGTGCATCTTCTATATGTTAACCATTAATGTATATCCTCATGAGAAGCGAGAACAGAGAGTAACCACCATTTCTGAGAGTTAAAAACCACACTTGCCCAATAAAAGTTCCTGCAGTTCTGCATATTACGTCTTTCTAAGGAAGGAAAAAAGGAGCCACCCGGAGAGCTGCTTGCCTGCAACCAGATGTGCTGCTCAGCAGCTCCCAGCCTCAGCATCGGGAGACCACAGGGTGAATCCGCAACACATTTAAGAAATAAAACGTAATTTAGTTCATTAATCATGGAACTGAAATCTGCAGTTTTGCTAGACATATTTCAAAGACTGAATCCCTTCTGACAAGAGAAACAGAAAATAATATCACTGCACACTTGACTCTAACAGTCTGTTCTTAACTGCCCTCAGGGAGGAAGAGATTTTTCTGAGTGTGATCATTTTTACTCAGAATATATGGGCCGCTATTTAAATTTTTATCTTCTTTTTTTTCCCCCTTTTCCGGAACATTTTCCTTTCTCAAGGTGGCAAGAATATCTGTGTTTCTGCACTGTTGGGGTTTTTTGGTTTGAAGTTTCACAGCTACCTTGAACATGAAATTTCAAGGAAATTTAGCCTGTGTTGGGGTAGGCCTTGAAGTACTATCTTTTTATCAATTAATATACTCAAGCTACTGGTTTATTAATTCCTTCCCCTGATTATTTGTGTGAACTGATGAACTTCCTTTGTCATAAAGTGTTAATAATATGAGAGAGAAAGTGAGATATATAAAACTGCTTCACAAACTTTAAGAACGTAAACAAATGCCATTGTTTTATAAAGCCAGTCCTGAGAAGTAGGCAAAGTCAGCGTAGTTATTTTCATCTTTCAGAGAGGAAAAATGTAGCTGGAGACTTTCAGTGGGCCGTTGTGAAGTGACATGCACCTTGTTTTTCTGATCCCATTTCAGTTGTCTGCACCACACCCCATTTGTGAAGTCAACGAAATTCTTTTTGATGAATTATTATCTAGTGACCCAGTGTGAGTTAGGGTGAGGAGTCCAGCATGCCACCTTACAGTACCTTGCTGTGCTGAGCAAGTATTTTCAAACTGAAAGGACTTACATTCCTCATTATAAAGAAGGCATGCAATGGCTATGGCTGTCTTCCTCATGGGATGCAGTAGGCCAAAAAAAGATTGTGTTTGGGAAAATTTGATTATTGGAAAAATAAAATTTGAATATTTGAAAAATAAAGGGATAAATATATGTGACTAAGAATCAAGGGCTAAATATATATTAAATGGCTAAATATATATACCATGAGGGATCCAGTGGAGAATTTTCTAAATCAAGTTGTCAAGTAAAGATCAAAAATACAAGAATGCATTTCATTAGAGTTATACCAAACGCTCAAAAAGCAGGAAACTTTGGGACTGGGGATGCAATTAAGTGGTAGAGCATGTACTCAGCATGAATGAGGCGCTGAATTTAATTCCCAACACAAAAAATATTAAAAATTAAAAGGTGAAAAATCTTTGATTTGGATTTCAGGACATTAGGAGTTTCCACGCATTTTACTTTGAGTTCAGAGAATTCTTGATCATGGCCCCACCATTTATTTGCTGGTTGACTTAAGACAGTTCTCTGAATATCAGTGTTCTCATCTATAAACTGGCATTTTGATATATTACACAGTTCATTGTTCAGAGGAACGAGACAAGGGAAGTGAGCCCCCAGCGCCTCTCTTCCTCCCGCAGCAGGCGTCAGGTAAACGCTTGCCTTCTCAACTTCCCCACTTGCACAGCACCTCTGACAACTACCGTTCATTCCAGGCTTGGGTGTACAGTCGATGTGGTTTCTCAGACAGTGCTGGAGGCCATTTAATGCTCCTAGAATTACAATATTCCCATACACTAAGTCCCCCTCATACAGCATGTCACTGAAGAGTGGCTAGATGTCGGTTTTTAATCTGCAGGTAGAAACTGATGCCTCGTGACTCTTAGTGAGGCCCCACCATGAGAGCCAAGCAGAGCCAGGATCTTTCTGAGAATGGCGCCCCGCTCCGCCTTTCCAGAGTGAAAGAGTCATGACGCTTTGGTACTTCAGATGACATGGTCCTTTTCTATTCCCTCATGCTTCAGCCAACACTGCAGTCTCTACTGAGGAAGACTGATCTCTTCCTTCTATTTTGCTTCTGGATTTTATGGAGATGACATAATGCATGCTGGGGACAAAAAGCATCAGACCCGACATAGCAGTAAATTTCCTGATGGGTCAAGTTAGGTTCTTGCTGTAGTTTAAGACCCCCAGTGTAGCTCTGACCTACCATGCCACTGAGGCTCTGTGGGGTTTACTTAATTTTTGTACATGAATAATACCATGTTAACTACAATTACACATACAGCTGCCATTCTTCTTCCAATTCAGACGCCTAACCAGTTGAATAAGACAAATATTCTATCCTCAGTTTGATGTGTGACCTGTTTTCATACATATCATTTTGAAATCTGATAAGTGAAGTCATACAGACTGCATTTCTGTACCATGAAGCATCCAGGACCCTATTTTTTTTTTACCAAGCAATTAGCAATTAAGTCTCCCTGGCATTCTTGGGTAATACATTGACTTAGCTAACAGCTGTGGTACATGCGGATCAGACAGTTTATTGCAAAGCTGGTATGCTAGTGTCTAAGGAAGTGGCTTACCATGAGCCCATGCAGGAGCCAGGCAGCCACCCCTGAACGTGCTAAGTGGTGTTAGGCACAGCTCTGTTGGGAATAGCAGTTCTGATGTGGAATAGTGCGTGTGCTGGCTAAAAATGCTGTCTTTGCTTGACTCTATCTCCTAGAGTCTGCTTGGGGATGTGGGTAGCTCTGGTTTACTGCTCTCCTTTGGAGAGCAGGGGCCCTTCCTCTCTCTGAGCAGGGAAACCTGCCTTCAGTCTTGGTTTTCTTCTGTCAATGTCTCTCCCATAAGCAGTTCATTTCTCAGATTTAGATACAGAGAAGTAACAGAGAACCTGATTCTTTCCCTAATGTGCTTGTGCCCTAATCCTCTGTGTCTTCAGTGTGGGGCCCAATCACTTCTTTGGAATGAAGGGAAACATCTTAAGATGCAGATTCCAGGGCCTCATCCATACCTAATGAATCAGAATCTCCAAAATGTGTGCATTTCAGATATCCCAGATGATGTCTATATACCACAAAGTTTGAAAACACTGACCTAAAGCTCTCTCCCATAATTGAATATGTATTTCCTATGATGTCTGCTGAGTCTTGTGTGTTCTTCCGCTGCTATTTTACTCCCCCAAGAGTCAGTCTTGTGTCTCTAGTGCATGTGGTCTTGAAGTCAAGGGCAGGGAGGCGGCAGCTGTAATCCAGGGCACTTGTCGTGGTGCTTTTCCTACTGAATGTGGCCAACAGTTACTGAATAAACGCACATAAGAGCCAATAAGTGAGAAATAAAGAGCACCAGCACAGCATGTGCAGGTGCCGGGCCATGTCCTAAGCATGCTGCAAAGAAAAAAATGGGAATATAAAAATCCCAAGGCTTACGATAGGTGATGGCTGCCTCAGCACTTAGAAGAGAAAGCGTGTGTTGAAAAAGGGGCAGTCGATCTCAAGAATCCTACTATTTGCAATTTAGTTTTTAAGTGTAAGTTTTCATATGAAAATATGGCACATGAATGAGTTAAAGGACAGCATTTTCTATTTTATTTTTTACAAACTTCTTTGCTTTCAGATGGTTAATGAAACATAACTTTTGTAATATTTTGAAATTTGATTACCTGTCTTCTATGTGGTCTGATAAAGCCAGTTTTTAATTTACCTCTTTTCTAGATGTGGACTTGTGAAAAGGCTGTAAGTGATATTGAACCAGAGCTTTTAGAAATGCACCTTATTTAATGACAATTGAATTTATTCTCTTAAGTTGGCACATACTAAGGTTATATCTCAGATATCACCTTTTAAAGTATGCTCTGGGGCTCTTGTCCTAAATTTATTATTTTCTATTCAATATCAGGTAGACTTCTAATGAGGTCTGTGTAGACACAAACTGCTGTCCAAAGGGTCTACTCGTTGGCCTGTCTTAACTGATACACCACTGGACTGATTTAAAGGAACTCCGTTTAGAAAAGCAGAAGGAGGGTGATTTTAGTAAGTTCAGAGGAAGAGAAGAAAGGACAGCACTTGCAGAGATTAAAAGGGTCCCAAACCAGAGGTGAAAGGCTCTCCTGGAGCCAGTCTGAAGCAGAGACCACTACTGAGTTACAGGCCTCTAAGCCCTCTGGGATCCTTTGGTGACATGAACTTTGCTCTAGTGGTTTATGACATCACTGGAGCCCCCCTTGGTGGAATTACAGCTTCATAATTCACAGTTGGCTCTTGTTTATTTTACATTTAATCATTTGTAGAGCACACTGGCTGCCCCACCCCGGGAGCTGTGTGTGCACACTCCTGCAGGCCTCCCCGTGGCACAGCTTAGAGCATCAGAGTCACCCAGTGTCATAACACCCTGTTCAGGCCGGGCAGATGCTGCATTTGGTTGTGGCTGTACTGAAAGTGAGCTGAGCCAACTCACCTCCTCAATGAGTCTTCCTTTTGGGGAGCAGTTACCAGAGACAGCTCCTGGCTCAAGTCCAAGCCTAATGCTTCCATAGGAAGTAATTCCCCATGCGAGACTGACTTCTGTAGTGGAACTGCAGTAAAACAGGGTTCAGTCCTGCGGATCCCTGGGTATGCAGAAGATATCCATGAGATAACAAGGGTTTCTGAGTAAACAAGGAGACTCTGGGTTTTTCCTCCAGATTTCTTTGTGTTTGGCTACACAGCTCAGAATTGATTCCACTTAATACAGCTTTGGGGCCTCCCAATGGGAGAAGGGGACCAGAGGAGAGAAATTAAGATTTACTGATATTCTAGGTATGATGCTGGGTGATTTATACCAGTCATGTTGTTAACTTTTCACAATCATACTGAGTAGGGGATTTTATCACCCTTAGTTTATAAAGAGGGCCCTGAGGCTCAGAGGAGGCTGATTAACTTGCCCAAAGCTTCAAAGTCAGCTACCAACAAAACCGGAACTTGTCTTGAGCTCTCTGGTATACTGTATTCCATTTTCCTCTCACTTATCTTCCAGTAGCTAGAAATCAGAAGGCAGTAGTTCCATTGAGTTCCATTTTCTGTGGCATTATTCATTGAAATACGGGGCTACTATAACTGTGGAACACGACTGTGTACTGGGGATACGCATTTTAAAATGCAAATAATCCTTCAGAAAATGATATCTTTGAGGGAAAAAAAAGCTTCCTAATGGCCCTAGATGTTTTGATGTCAGTTAAATAGCAAAACTGAGGTTAATTACAGGGCTCAGTGAACTTAAATGAAGGACTTAGTTGGAAGATAGCACTAGAGAAGAAACTCTCAGTCCAAGAGCTTCCCTAAAAGTGAGGAGTTGATTTTGATCATATCCCGCCCCCCCCACCCCCATGCTGGGAATTAGAGCCAGGGCTTTGTGCACACTAGGCAAATGCTCAAACACTGAGTCACATCCCCAGCCCTTGACCATGACTCTTCCCTACAACCTGGAACATGCCACCAAGCCCCTCTGAGCTCCATAACCCTATGAATAGGAACACCAGCATATCTTCTGGACAAGTCCCTTGACACTGATTGCACCAGCTGTGTGTGGATCTACCAAGGTCTTTATTGGGTCAGCTCTAATGCTGGATTATAAGACATTGGAGGAAAAGCGACAGGTTTTTCTTGCTGTAGGAATGAATCTTTTAAAGTTATAAATTGGATTTTGTTTGAAAGATTCAGAGCACCACTTCTAATTTGGCTGTTAGGAGCTGGAAATCCATTTGTCCAGACGCAGTGTTCTAAGTGGTGATGAGGTTCCCAGGCAACCTCCAGGTGACTAGTGTGTGTATGATAGAGTCACCTGTCGTGTTGATGGAAGCAGCTGGGGTGTCACAGCCTGGAAGAAGTGGCTTTGTGGCTCAGCGGTGAGGAGGAGAGGGATGGTCCTTCCTTCTATTGGTGTAGGATCCTTGTGGGGCAACACTGAAAAGTGGATGCATTTAATCTCTGGGCAGACTTCACAATACCCCGTGCTTTGCCACTGGCCGTAGCAGATCTCTGACTTAGGTGTCTGCGTTGTCCCGTGGCATGCTCCCATGGTTCCTCAAGGATGCCCGTGAGGGTTTGAGGCCTTGCTGATTTTGACCATCTTTCCCCCATGCTGGGGACTGAAGCCATAGCCTCATGCGCACTAGGCAAAGTCAGAACACCGAGTCCCATCCCCAGCCCCTGAGGTGAGTGATGGGGAAGAGGAGGAGCAGGTGGAGGATCAAGGCCCTCAGGAGGGGACATGGGTGCGAGGCTCACCTCTTCTTTAGGGTTCCCTGTGAGGAAGATGGACACAGAACAGTAGCTATGTGGGAAGACGTGGTGAACTCTCATCATTTGGGTGAACAGTCTCCTCCCCCGTGCCGTGCGTGCCCTGTCTTCTGGGACTTGCCGCTGTAACAAATGGGAGGCCTGGATTTAAGTCTGTGCCTGGGCATGTTGCACAGGTGTGGAAGGCCACAGGGCAGGAGCAAGCCCGTGTGTCCACGGAGTGGACAGGAGGCTAAGGTGGCCGCAGAGGAGCAAGTGATGGGATGGGAGTTGGAGAGCGGACAGGAGAGAGTGGGTCAGAGTGCAGGGCAGCGACTTGAAGGCGGACGGGGCTACTTCCAGTTCTAAGTGCTGCAGCAGCTTGGGGACCCATGGGGACATCTAAGTTGTGGAGTGTGCGGTACAATTTGGTCATTCACAGAACCACCGCCTGCTGGTGGAGTGTGGGTGACACAGGAGGAGGGGAAGCGGGTGAGAGGCTTTTACAGAGGCCAGGAGAGAGACGGTGGTTTCTCGAACCAGCCCTGTGGATGATGTCCCATCAGAGTGGGGGCACCCGAGGATGCATTGGTGCAGGGGCTCAGGAGGCTGCAGGCAGCCCCCGAGCTTGGTAGATAGAGGAGAGAAGAGGGGCCCTGTCACTAGGCACGCAGCCCAGCCTGGAGGGTCACTCAGGCCACTCGTTCTCTTATCCTCATCTTTTCTATGTTTCTCTCAAAACATAGAAACCAGATTTTCTCTCAGACTTCTAAGCCTCTCCGTGGGAGGGGCAGCCAGAGGAGGCAGAGCAGAGGTGTGCAGTCAGGCACTGCCTGAGGTTTTCTCAGAGAGGAGCCCTCTGTTTTAAATTCTGTGCAGGCAGCCTCTTTGTAATTTATGAAAACATGGAACGTACCTTGCTAAAGACGGCAGTTTAGACGTGTGAAGTGATGTAAGGGAAACGTCCTGGGAAGTTACCCACGTTTCCTAGGTCTGAGCCCTGCCTCTTTCAGGTGTGTGCATTAATGGAGCCAAAGGTCGGAAATTAGGTCTTTTGTCCAAACAGTGAAATTGAAACCATAGTTCAAATGGGTCAAAATCAGAAAATTTTGCCTGCCCCTGGCTATTCTGCAACAGGTATTTACTGTGTTCAGGGGTGCAGCACTTTGGAGGATCTTGAAGAAGCGTGTGACACACTCTCTAGCCAAAGCAGCCAGTCCTGTGGTTGGTGAGATGAACCCAAGGCCTAGCTTAGATGTCCCCTCCTGAGGTCCTTGACCCTCCAGCCTGCCCCTCCTCTGTCCGCGTCACTCTCCTCAAGCCCCCACCTGGACCCTGCTCACGGTCCCCAGGCAGCTCTCCTGGCCTCATCACTCTGCACCTGTGTGTCGGGTTGGCCCTCCCTCTGCTGGGGCAGGCATGCAGTATCACAGAGGCTTGGTCACATCCCTCCTTGCAGTTCCTGACAGATGGAACTTTCTGTGACCCTGAAGTAGTTCCAGACGGGGAACCTCAAACCTGTGAGAAGCCATGAGTTGGAAACTATCAGAAGAAACTATTTGTTCAGCTTTTCAAGAAGACTTTGAGCCTCAGATATCTTAGGCATTCTGCAGCTTGGAGCACCAGGAAGGAGTTAAGAAATGCCTTACTGCCTCATGTTTCTCAGTGTTCTGAACCTTCCAGCACTTTCCAAGATTTTAACAATAATTTGGCAAATGACAAGTTGTAGTCAGCATAAACCTTGAATTATGCAATGGATTAAGAGAAGTTCAGTAGTTGGAAGGAAAAGCTGGACTTCATCTAAATTGAACCTTGGAATGAGATAATAGTCATCCAACTTTAGAATGACAATTTAGAGCCTATCAGTTTATTGACTTCTCACCACAGGAAATTTAATCAATATTTTTCCTAAGGCTGAAATATTGGCTTTAGATCAGGGCTTATCTGAGGTTATTTGAGGCTCCTTCCTCTCTTCCTCTGAGTTCTCACAGATGTCTTCATCAATGAAAACAGGAACAGAGGAAATTGGGTCAGGATGAGCCAGTTTTCACCCACTGTGGTTGGATCCACCCAGCCTGCTCACCTCTTAATTCAGGACACAGGAGGCTGGTCAGGCTGAGAAGCCAGTTAGCATGGGCTCTGACTTGGAAGTCCTGTTAGAGGACCATTCAAGTCTGGAGTAGCAGCCGAGTGGATAATCTCAGCTGCCTCAGCAAGACACTGGAGGCCAGGGGCTGTGTGAGCAATCTGTAAGATCATGCATGTGGGAATTAAAGTGTCTCATCCAGTCTTGGAAATTGGAAAAGTGTTAATTTTGATAGAGGGAGACTAAAAGAATTCAGAAAATATGAAGTTGGAAAATCTAGATTTCACCCTTCCTGGTTCTGCCTATGGGTGCCACCCTTCGCCTCCATGGCTGTCTAAATGATAATCCCTGCTTGATTTCTTTCTCTCTTTCTTTCTTTCTTTCTTTTAATAATAATCTTGGGGTTTTAAGAGGGCAAACTATTCAGGAAAGGATGTGTATACTTTGAGGTCTGCTGAACATTTCTATAAAGTCCTAGTGTAATGAGACTAGGGTAACAAACTGCTATGGACTCAGGGCACATTTTTCATATCTTGCAGGGATGCAGAAGGAAAGACTTCCTGGAGGAGGTAGTATTTGGATGGAACTTGAGTGCAGTTAATTCTTAAAACTTTATTAGTGCATTATATTAGGGTTCATGTGGACATACTCATAAATGCATATAACATAGCTTTCTTCATTTCAATTCCACTACTTCTTCTTTCCCTCCCTCCCTCTCTCTTCTCTTCTCTTTCTCTCTCTCTCTCCCTTTCCTTCCTTCCTTCCTTCCTTCCTTCCTTCCTTCCTTCCTTCCTTCCATCCTTCCTTCCTTACTTCTTTCTTTTTCTTCCTTTTTTTCTTTCTTTCTTCCCTCCCTTCTTTCCTTACAAGTTAGAATATTGTGAGTTAAGAATAATGTAAACACCAGCTAAGCAAATTCAACTGGACATGTACCTGTTCAGTCCCACAGGAGCCCTCCCGGGCTGAAGCCGAGGCCTCGTCAGTGGCTGTCATAGCTTTGCTCTGTTAGAGTTAAAATCTAGATCCTCTGCCTCCAAGGCTGTCCATCAGGCACCTTTCACCAGCTTTAAACTCACTTAAAAATGATTTGAAACAGCACTACATTTAAGAAAAAAGAAAAATCCTGGCAGATTTTTAGTTAAGGCCAACAAAAAACAAGTTGCTATGCGTGTCCCCGATATTTTTTCAAAATCTAGTTTTGTGAGTGGAGGATGGCGTCTTGGGAAAAACGCTGGCCAAGACCAAAATCCTGGAAGGGCAAAGGTGGGCAGCTCTGCTTTCTAACCCGTTTTCCTTTAAAGGGAGCTGCGGTGGTGGGGAGGCAGGGGGCAGAGGGCAGGAAGAGAAGCGGGGAGGGAATTCCCGCTCAAGCAAGCCCGTGGTTTTCAGCAAGGTCAAAAGTCTGAGAGCTCTGTAGGGCCTTGGGGACCGGGACTAAGGAAAATGTGACTTGCCGAGGTCAGGATTTCTGACACGGATTCCAATTCTAGCCTTAGGGGGGTAGCATTTGATGAGAACAGAGGAAGAGGTGGCATGAATAGATGACATTTCACATGAGTAGGAGACAGGCAGCCTGGCACTTGGGCAGCTGATTCCAGGAGAGACCTTTCCAGAACAAACAGAGTCACCTCTTAATTGCCTGCATCTGGATTTCTCACTTCATGGATTCTTTTAAAATCCAGGATTGACGTGTCTCTCTGACTTGCATTCTCCACAGCTTCTTCATTTCATGAGCTGTCTACACCCCGAGAGTCCAAAATCACTTGAAACTATACCTAGATTAAACCAGTGAGAAGTGTGAACCTCCAGATACATAAACATGGAGAAACTACATAATGTTTTCTAAGCATTGATACACAAAGCTTTTTGACTCTGTTTTGTCTTGGGGAGTGGAACTGCCTTTGCTGAGCGGTTTATAATACATGGTTATAATTTGCTTCTCTCCATTATTAGGAATAAAGGAGAATTGACTGGACACTTTCCCATCCCCAAAAGCAGGTCTTTTATATCTTCTTACTCAGAGTTGCCTTTTTTCAGAGTAACCCCAAGGTTAAACCAAAAGCACAATTTCTATCAAAATAACAGCTTTTTTTTTTGAAGGTCACCAAACCTGCCGTCTTTTCTTCCCTCCCTCCCTCCTTTCCTTTCCTTCCCTTTCTCTCTCTCTCTCTCTCTCTTTCTTTTTCTTCTTTCTCAAGTCAGTGTACAATGAGTGAAAATATAGACACTTTAAACCCATATGAGACAGTCCCTTAGAGGCTCTTGTGAAACCCACAAGGCCTCTCCCTCTGCAAATCTCCTTCCCCAGCCTCTTAAAGGCCATCTTTGCGGAACTCGGGTGCCCTATGACTTTTGCAAATCCTCTCCTTCCTTTCCTGTCTTCAGCCAACAGTGGATGAGTGGCTATGTGGGAGCAGCAGACCCGCGGTGCAGACGTGGACTTGGGAAGCATCCTTTGCTGGGGCTGGCTTGTTCTGTGAAGCTGCTCTTGGAGTCTCCCTTCCCTCTTCTCTAAAGTGAACACCGTCGGCTCCCTTGTTCTGTTCTTGTGGGCATTAAATGAGATAATGCAGTGACTGTGGTCGGCATTATGCCTGGCGTGCAGCTAATCTTTGTCAAATGAAAAGTTATTTTGTAATAAGTACTTAGATCTTATTTTATAATTGAACAGACACTGTGGAGTCCTTTATCATAAAAGCTATGTGAATATTTCCTTGAAATATTTGTAAACATCTGGAAACAATTTAGTCTGAGGACACTTTAGGTAACTAAAGGGAGTCATTCTCCAAATGAATATATAGTCTCAGAAGGCTCTGAGGTCAAAGAGCAAGTGACCAAATACTTCTACTCAATCCAAAAAGCTGTGGTAAGAGAAAAGGGAAAAAGAACGAAGAAAGGAAGACTGGGAAAGAGAAATGGATTTTACTTCATGCTAAGTGTCAAGAATATTTAGACTGAGAAAAATGTGTTTCTTACTCTCTGATTCAAAAGCCCAAGTGTCGAGGCTACACAACCATTTACTTGCTGTGTGACCTCCAAGTTCATTGTTACACTTCTCCAAAAATCACTGATATGATTCTTTTTCTATTAACCTAGAGATCTTGGGAGATAAAATAAATCCTAGAGCTCTCTGTTGACTTTGGAGCCAGAAAGCAACGTAAAAATAGGAAGTTAAAGAAACATTAGCCCTCAGAGTACAACATGGGTCAGGAAAGGGCCATGTCACATAATGGTGAGACTTATTTATGTAACCGGATATTAGGGCAGAAAACTGGAGTATATGATTTTTTTCTATTTTTTTAAAAATTGTATTATTTAGCCAATCCATTTGAAAATCAGTATGCTGCTTTAGATTTACTATGAAAGATAAAGTCAAGTATTTTCAAGTATTTGCAATTTTTAATTTTTTCTTGAAAATCATTTCATATTCATGCATATGTTTATCCTGACTTTAGAAATTTATTTACCAGTAAAATTTTATTTTAAAAAATGGGAGCTGTTATTTATATAGCTAAGTGAGGACATATGAATGAACCTCCTACCTGCTGCTGACTGTTCATTTCATAAAGAAAAGGACCAAAATAATAAAATGACTGTATCCTCAAAAGAAAAGCAATGAAGAGCTCACTACCTTATACTTAATTTTCCCAGTGTTTTGGTGGAACTTGAAAACTTCGTTGTTCTGTTTAGTGGGAATCTGATTGAGGTGTTTTTTTTTTTGCTTCCTATTATTGAAACTCAGTTGATCATTTTATAGTGACTCATATTCAAGTACAAGTCCTTATTATTCTTCAGTTGTGCATTTTTTTGGATCTTAGTTCTGTGACAATAGAATCGTCATCAATATATGCTGGCACCTGATAGGACATTTAAAACCAGATGAAGGATGATCTGAGCTAAATGCAGACATGCTACAGGAACCACTGGTTGAAGTTCTACTTAGTCCACTAGCTCAGACCTTTTCCTCATTCACTGACTCTGTCTCAGATGCTCCGACTTCCTGAGGGCAGTGATAGGGATCTTGATTTATTTTTTCTATTAAAGCCTAATAAAAATGTATGTTTACTCTCTACAGACAAAGGAAGCTTCAAGCTCTTTTGATTGGATTGATATTGATTCTGTGACTCTGTGGAGCCTCGCGCAGTTCTGAGGTCTTGACGGGGCACACAAAAGAGTTGTACTTATGGCATTCCTGGCTGTCACAGGCTCAGTAGTGCCATGAGTGGGAAATTTTGACTTTACATAATGCAAATGACAAAATATTTTATTTAGTAGAAACTATTTTTTCATTTAGCAAAACGTATTTTATTGACTTGAAAAGGTTTTAAAACATGGAATCCATGGGAGAAAACCAAGGGGCTAAAAAGATGGAGAGCACTCATATTTTTTTAAAATATTTTTTTAAATAAAAATATCGATGGAAACAAGTCTGTTTTGAGGAAGATTTGTATCTTTAATCTTGCTTGTGACCATATGTTTATGTCGACACATGATTTATTTTTTTTTAACTTTCAGTATATCCTCAAGGTCATGGTATTTATTACCCTAAAAAAAAAAAATCATTTTCATCTCCTAGGTATTTTTCTTGCATTTGAGCACCAGGTGGCGACATGGGGTGAGGTGTGGGGTGCATGGGGCACAGAGTTGGATCATGTCACAGCTATAGAGGAAGAATGTGGAGATCTGAGAGCAAACTGATCAGATTTAACGTGTGTGTGTGTGTGTGTGTGTGTGTGTGTTTGAGAGACAGACAAAAAAAAAGGGAAAAACCTTGTGAAGATTTGGTTACATTTTGACCAAGAAGTAGGAGGCCTCTGTCATCTGTATGAAATGCTGTCCTCACTGGATTCTGTACAATAGTCACTTGGAAAGTTCAAGGGCTACGAGTTAGTCCTCTAGCTCCCGCTGGCTGTTCTGATCCGTGTTTTGTTATACATCAGGTCCTTGCTCCTCTTCTTCCTCCTTTCACTCAGCATTTACTGAGTGCCTTACATGTCCCAGGTACTGAGAGAAGCCCTAGAAATTCAGTGTCAGATAAGGTGTGGTGCATGCCACTCAGGAGCTCATGGAGGGGCAGGAGCAGACATGTGCACACCCGCCGCATGCTGTGAGTCTGTGGGGTGGAGTGAGGACCAGGGCAGGGGGCAGAAGGTCGTGAAGGATGGAGTTGCCAGTCTACCAGGTGAAGACAGACTTCCTGGGAGACATGAGCCTTGGGTCTGAAGAGAAGAGGATGAGCAGCTGTTCATCACTTAGATTGGGGAAGGGAAATTATTATAGGAGACGGTGTGTCCCCCAAGAAGTTTGAGCGTGTGCAGTGTACAGGAGAAAAGGAGGTTGGGACTCAGCATTTACTCATAAGCACAATCAGGAACTACCATCAGTAGTCTAGTTTTCAGATTTAAAAGTTTGAGAAAATTCATATTTGGTAAAACTCAACTTCCCCACGGCCCCCATACATGAGACTTTGTGTGACAAAAATCACTGCAATACAACGTGGGCTTTAAACATTTAAGGGTACAGACAGGTTCAGGACAGATTAGGTGTAGGCAGCCTGGACGACAGGCCGGAGAGGTCCTAGAAAGGTGGCCACAGGAGGAGTGTGAATAAAATAAAAATGAGAAGTTCTTCTGAGAGATGGACATTGAAGAAAATATAGGACCCTAGAGAGGAGGCCGGAAGTTAGCTGGACGCAGGTGCTGCCTGGGACGTTGGGATAAGGAAGTGCAGGAGCCTGTGGAGGCTTGAGAGCAGGGAGCCATCAGGCTTGATCACTGTGCGTGAGAGCAGCACCTTGGGTTTGTGGTGGCCCTGGAGAGCGCAGGGCAGGCCTCTCAAGTGGGGCATCTTTGTCCACCATCCTTCCCAGACCTGGACAATTGTTGCTCAAAATTATTTGTTGAAGGAATAAATGAAATACTAGAGATGGGGGGGCGGTGGCAAGCAGGCAAAATTGGATCAAAAATATCATCCAACTTAGAAGTGAAATACAAAGTGATGTGTTCTAGAGGTTGTGGATGGATTTAATCAGGTTAAATGAGGACCAACTTGCTCTTACAGAGGTGCTACTCAGATGAATCCTGACATCACTGAGGAAAACTCCTGTCCCTCCCTCATCCCTTCTTTATTCATGTTCCTCTGGCGCAGGGTGATATTAATTGACTTCCTCTTTTCCTTTCTTTCTTCCCTCCCTCTTCCGTGTCCTCCCTGCCTCCCTTCTTCTTCCCCAACTCTTGTGTATTGTGACAAAGATGGTTTTGAAAATAAGTAAAAGAGCATAGTCCCCAGGGTTTAATGTAAAGTAGGAAATACCAGCCCTGTGCTGTGCGTCAGCAGGGTTTCAGCGGCTGTGGGGGCTGTGGGGCTTCCCATCCGGGGAGCCGGTGCTCTCCAGCTGCTTCCTCACAACTATATTATTCAAGAAATATCGGACACACAATCACAGTGTGCTTGGCACTGCCTACACACTCAGGGGTACACAGTTGATCTTCCTTTAAGAAACTTGAGAGCTTTGGATGGGTCTAGAATCTAGACTACACAAATGCACAGATGCAGAGAGTATCAGGTAGAAAGTGACACTCTAAGAAAGGAACAAGTGACAGTCTGTTCCTTTGTCTTGGAGGGCCAAATAGGAATAGAATATATTCTTGTTTCCACTTCTAGAAAGGAATTTGCAGTTGTATTAAGGATTGTCTAGGTTCAAGAGGCCTTTCCTAACTACAGACACAAATTCTTATGGGTTAAAAATCCAATTTCTTATTTTCCTAAAGTTTTAATACTTTTGATTAAATCTTTAGTTTGAAGAGTTTAACTCAAAAGAAGAGCCTCAAAAATCCCAATAGCTAGAATTGGTAAGCCTCATGGGAGATTCTTTCTTGATTCACTATTGAATTATATTTTAGAAAGTAGCTAACTCTCTTGTAAAGGGTCCCTTTATGTTTTTATTAAATTGCTGAGTGTATTTGATGAGCAATTGAAGCTGTACTTTATTGAAAGCCACTAGAGTTCTCTTATTATTTGAGAAATGAGTCTGTCTTAGTGATAAAATCTTTTCTTTTTTCAAGATAGGAAATGATAAATCTATAACAAATATCGAGGATTGAAATGAGTCCAATAAAGAACCTTCATGAAAATAAGTGAAACTCTTACTCCCTCCCCCTACATACCCCTCTTATATTTTTCTGCAACTGAGACTTTGGAATTTTTATGTCATCAACAATGCTTACCTTCTGTAGAAAGCCCTTGACCCACAGGTACCTGGGGAAATTTTAGGAGCTGGTCTAATCCTATATAGAGTCCAGGCAAATTTTGACAGCCTTATTGCTTTTCATCCTTAAGTGATCCTGGAACTTTTCCTAAATAGCCCAGTGTGTTAACACCAGCATCTTGATTCAGTTCCAACCCAACCTCCAATTTATTCCATTTAGGCTAGTCATAGCATTCTTCTCCACTCCTTCTGTGACCTGCGCCTTCCAGGAGACTGCTGTGTGTGCTGTTAATATTGTGGAGTTCTCAGGAGACGGGAGCTGTAGAAAAACCAACTACCAGGGTTTTGTTATTACTCCTAATCACAGGGCTCTACCTCAAAGGTAGAACGACGGCGAGAAGAGATGACTTAGCATTGATAAATGACTTGCAAAACACAGCGTGCTATAGAAAGGTTTTAAACACACTGTGAAGAGTGGAGACAGCATCAAATGTGATTAGGAAGGTGAGGTCAGAGGGTGCAGGCTGGAGTATGGGTGCACCTAGGGTCAGTGTGACGAGTCTTCTGTGATGTAATTTCCTGCACATACCAATCTCAGAAGCAGCTCTCAGGAAGCAGGTTGTTAGATGGCATTGCCACCTCACTTATAAGGGGGTCCAGAAAAGAACACCATTTAACTTCCTTGTTAGACTGGGATTGCCCTTTTCCCTCTGGCCAACCCCTCACTAAATTCCATTATTACCATTGAAAAAATGGTTTAAAAATGTGTTGTTAGATAAAATGTACTTGGCCAGCCTGTTAAAATAAAAAAATGTATAAATAAGAAACTTCAGTGTGAATAGTATTCTGGATGGTGGGAAATGGGGTCAATACAGCCATTTATTACTTACAGTTTCTTTGGAAATTGAATCAAAAAGATGAGAAGCTCAGACCTTGAGTCAAACTAAGTTCACAGACTGAGATGGAGGATGAAGGGCATTGCATTCTCAGAGAAATCCACTCTGAGGGGGCCGGGCGAGAGGCGCTGGAAAGGCAGTGAGGCCACACAGCTCAAACTCGGGTGAGTTCTGTGCTTTCAAAGTGAAATGGTCGGGAGCAACCCTTTCCTCTTATTTACACGTTTTTGATTTCTAATGCTCCTGTTTTCTGCCTGTGAGAAGACCATTTTTCACTACAGATGAAGCAAATGAGGTTTTAATTTTCTAAGGCACTTTGTAGGATGCTGCTGCCACAGAGGACCTTATTACCACACACTTGGCCTCCAAGGCACAAGTGTGTCCAAACCCCAGGTGCAAATAGACCCAAATTCCAGCACCATAAGGCTTCATTCTCTCACTGCCCTGAGGTACTGCCAGCACATGAAATGCAGGAGAAAACTCGGATCCATTTTTTTTTAAGATGAATATAGGGAAAAAAATTGTAACAGCAAATCTTTGAATTCAGAGTTGAAAGAGAAGCTAGAAGTAATCAAACCAAATTTATTCTGGGAGGTGAAATTCCTTCTCTGGTATTCTTGGCAGACAGAACCCATCCTTGCTAAAAGGTTTCACAGACGGGGATTGCACTATCTCACAGACCAGCTGTTTCCTTCACAGGGTGGAAATGATTGTTGCAAAAATTGTTTGAAAAGCCTGTGTGTGTGTGTGTGTGTGTGTGTGTGTGTGTGTGCACGTGCACTCCCTGCATAGCTATCTTTCTTATTCACTAGCAGTTCACAAGGGCTGAGAAGTATGATCATATTTGTGGGGAAAATAAGAGAACCAAGACAGTCCTTCAGACCTGGGAAGGGTGCCTGCAGCGTTTATCACAGTTTTCAGAAAGCACAGTTCTGCTTTTGGTACCAAGCACAACAGTTTTATTGATTCAGGATTTCTACCATTTTACAATGAAAGCAGATTGTAAATAAAACTTTACTGATTTTCTTTTCTTTCTTTTTTTCCTTTTCCTGTAGTAACCAAATGCCTTCAGCCACTGGAGCCTAATGAGTAACAGCTGTGCTTGAAGGATTCTTGTAGATAAAAATCAAAACTATGATAACGTCTTGGATTTTTCGTTGTTAGAACAACAGTAGACTTAGGAATGAGGAGGAGGCTAACAGCCTCACTTCTAACTTGTCATTCAGCCTCCTCCTGAAACCAGCTAGCAGACTGGTGGAGCAGCAGCCTTGGGAGAGCTGCTGAAACCAGGTGACTCCACTTGTCATTGCAAGAACTTGTGGTGGCGGAGTCCCTCTCTCCAGCCAGGTGGGGCGGGGTTGATGGAGGTCTTTGGAAGCCTCACATGCGAGATATCCAGTAGTATGACTGAACACAGTAACTGTCCCCCATGGCCTGTTTGAGTGAGAAGGGCGTCTTCCCAAACATCTCCTTTACAACATGGGGAAAATGAAGCGATTTGCACACGTCAGTTTGCTAGCCGCAGGACTGTACCTGAAACCAGAGTCCCTCTTTAATGGTCATTATGTCCTGCCAATGGCTTCCCCGCAGTGGCATTATGGTTGCAGCCACTCAAAATAAGGTGCTGTATAAATCTACACACCTGAGCTTTCTATTGGAGGTTGGCTTTTCCCTCCTTGTACCAATACCTTTGTGAAACGTGTGTGATGCCAGCTAGTGTCCCGTCCACGCACACTTGGTGGGAGGAGCAAGTGTTCTGGGTGGAGAAGCCACTCTTCTATGCTGGGGCTTTGTGGGATCCACAGCCACAGTTGGACAGAGGACAGTATTTTCTTCTTTAGAATCAGGACCAAAAGCCTTTGTATTGCCAGTCTTGAGTCCTTTTCGAGGGGACATATCAACTTCTGGTGAATTATATTTCCTCTTAGTTCAAAGCCAGGTTTCCAGGCAACAGGAACCCCGTAAGAGGTCTCTGAGAATACTTTCTCACACACATTTCTTTTAACTCTCCTGGCCTCTGCTTTCTCTTTTTTGCTGCTTTTCTTGGGTAAAATGTTTTGTTTTTGTTTTCTCTGTTCCCTGGGCCCTTTGTTAGGCTCTCAGTTGAAGCCATAGCACATGCCTCAACAGCAACGTGGGATGGTTTGTCCTGGGGTATGCCAGGTGTTCAGTGTGGAGAAATAACATCAGAGCATGGCTCTCTTCAAATCCCAACATTCAGGCCTCGCTGCTGCAGCTTCCTCTTCCCGTAGTGTGGACAGGTCCATGTGCCTCCTGCTGGCACTGGTCACTCATTCCGGGGAAGACCAGGCGGGACAATGGAGGGAGCAGCACTGAGCTGTCCTCGGCCACACGGTAGTTAGGTGAGCCTGCCGCGCCATCTTCTGCTGCTTGGAGACTGGTGGGCGCGTTCTCAGTAGGAACTGGGGAAGGTGTTGTCAGCCCTGCCCGGCAGGGACACTCTGTGCTGGAGGAGAGGCAATCCCGCGCCCAAGGTGCAGCCAGGGAGGATGTGTGGTTGAGCTTGTCAAGCTATTTGAAGCCATTCATGAGTAAAAATATCTCACCCGGTGACTCCAACAAATCCAGTTTTCCAGTTTAAAAAAATAAGGCAATGAACCTATTTTTCCATTTGTGCTAGAGATTAGTATCCTTTTATTTAAATGCAAATTATTTTAAAAGCTAGGAGAACCTATAAAATTTTAAATATTCTACACCAGGGGCTTACACTAAGAGTCTTTGTCAAATAAAATGAATTCTCCCAGATCTGCTTTGAGCTACTTTCTTTGCCTCTAAGCACAGCCTCTCTTAGAGGAAGGAAACAGTAAAGTTCTCACAGAAAGAGAAAACGTTTACCACTCAGTAAAACTCTCGGGCCTTGCTGTGTGAGAGCTTTAATTTAGCTCGGCTCACTCCTCCATGAGTTAATTTAGAGTGCCAATAAAAGAAGATTATTTTTGGACTGTGAATCTGCCTGGCACATTCTTTGAACTTAATAGAACTAAATAAAGCCTCCAAACTCCTGTGATTTTTGGAGAAGAAGGTCACCCACAAGCGATAGTCCTGTGCTAGTTTTTATGAACACAGCAGACCACATGTGAAAGAACATTCTCTGATCTGGAGAGATGGGGGTGGCATGCATGAATAGACCCACTTTCTAGACACTTTCTCCCCTGGAGAAGGCATGGAAGGTGAGCCAGTGGCTGCAGGGCACCCATCCCTGCACACATGCACCTGTCCAGAGGCCACGGGAGGAACTGGGCGGTGCAGGAGTGATTGAGGCAGGAAGCGCAGTCACTGTGCCTTAGCTTTGGCTGGAAGGTGGAGCTGAATTCCACTGGGCAAAACTCTCAGCGCCTTTGAACCTCAGTTGTTTTATTATAAAATGGGAACCATGATCTGCCTTGGTGCATTAGAATATTGTATGCATAGGAGTTTATGAATTCATAATCACCATGCAGGTATACTATTTTAGTTCCGATTGTTTTCCTTCCCAGTATTGACCTTTCCAATGTTTTTCTGATGATACATGTAAGACAAACACATCATAGAAAATTAGGGAATACAGAAAGGAAGCAAAGGAAAAAGTCCATTATTGCAATCTCTCGGAGGTGAACACTCTTTTAACATCTTGATTTATTTCCGTCCATTCTCTTTGCTGAGTATTTTTATGCAGTTCAGAACATACCACATGCATATCTGCGACCCTTAATATACACGCACATCTCAGTGTTCTTTCATGTCATTAAAAAGCCTTCATAGACGTAACTGCCAGCATCACGGTCGTCTTCATCTGCGGCGTCATCCTCCAGGTCCTCCTGTTTGATGTGCGCCAATCAGATGTAAGCAGTTTACACGCACTTTGTTCTCACGAATGTAGATGTTCGTGTTCTGGGGAAAATATAGCCAACAAAAACAAAAATACTGAAGAGAATAATATTCGCCGGTAAGCCTTGCTCCTCTGAGAGAAACCTGAGGACCATTTAAACTAACTTGACTGACAAGAAGGTAACCATAGCCCTGTAGTGACCCCGTGCTCCTGTGGCAGTTAGAGCTAAATAAGGATGCATACCTGTCTGTTTCTTGAGGGAAACCTCCACCATTATATAACTGCTTGAAAAAAGAGTTTTAAACATTTGAACAACTGGAAAACAAAGCATCTCTTTGTTTTTCTGTTCCCAAGGAACAAAATCATTTAAAGATGGGTTAATGCCCCCGTGCCATGCAGAGGTGCCTTCCAAGCACACATAGGCACCATTCAGGGCTGGGGAGGCTGCTTCAGAATCAATCACAGTAGAGTCCTTTTGCTGATTAAAATCCACTCTTTTTCTGACCGTTGAGCCTCTTGAAGCATGGAGAGGAATAACACCACATTATTTCTTCAGCTTTCAGAAGTCAGTCTCATGTTTTCATTTTCATCAACGGAACACATTCAGAGCAGAGCTGGAGCAAAGTTGCTGCAGACTCCCTTTGGCCTGGGAGCCCTAAGTGCCCACTGCCGAGCTGCTGCATCTTTCTGCTGGAAGCTGTGCTGGCCCCAGCCTCCACTAGTCCAGCCTCCACTAGCCCAGCCTCCACTAGCCCAGCTGAGTTGAAGTGAGAGTGCTGGAGACGTGGGAACCCCCAGAAGACGGGGTGGGCGAGGAAGGGTCGAGGCAGAGGGGCCCCTGGTCGCGATCCTCCCCTCAGTGAGGCCAGGCCACAGGGACTGTCATTATCCTATGTGCGGTGTTGATGGTCTGTAATCCCATGTCAGGGTAATTGACGGTGAAGTCTGCACTTTTACAGCTAATGATAAATAGGTCTTTGAAAGGTTGTAATTTCTTGTTTAACCAATGCCAGTTGCAAATACTTTGTGCTGAGAAATAATTCCTCTCTGCCAAATAAAACACAGTGGAAGTCTGTGGTGTGCTTTTCAGCTTATTGTTAGTCACAGCTTGCCTGACAGGGCACTTTCTATGTGGGAGATAAATGCCCAGGCCCTGGCTGCCAACTTCAGGACAGAAAAGACTTTTCTTGTGGAAAAGACATTTTTGTTTCTCCAGCAAACATTAATGAAGTTTTTCTTTCTTCTTCTTTTTTCTTTTACAAAACCCCTTCAGAGGAGTAAATGTTTGGTTCCTTGAAATGCGAAGGGCCTTTGGATTTTTAAATGTTTCTCCCTTCTTTCTCTGTTCCACTCAGGAGTCTGATTTGCACACAGTCCTCCAGAAGAGCAGGGGAAAGAGACTCCCGTCGATTCCCAGATAACTCCCTGGACAGCAGCAGTAGGCACATTCCCCAAGGACTCGCCCGCTTCAACACTGAAGGGCAACTAGTAGTAAAAGGTGCTTGGAGAACAAAGAGGAGAGACGCAGGGCTCCGTGGGCCCAAGGAGGATCAAAGCTGATCTACTACCTTTGAAAGGAAGCAAAGCACATAAAGACACACTGAGAAGTGCGTAGCTTTTAAGTACAAATGGATGGACTTCCAGGGCTTTCATATACACCTACATAAAATCATATATATGAGATATATAATTATATATCATAGATACAAACATATATGTATTATCGTATTTAAATGTCAGGAGAGTTAGCAACTTTAAAATACCATATAGTCAGTTTTTCTTAAACAAATGAATTGTCATATCTGATTTATGTCTTTTGGAGAATTTTTTTAATGAATCAGATTGCTTGAAGTGGGGCTGTCAGGAGCTCAGGAAGCCTGCTAGTTCTAGGTGAAGTGCTGGAGAGGGGGGCATTCCCGGCCAGCCTAGGTCCTCGGGGCGGAGCTGCCTTCTAGAGCGTGCACGAACCTCTAGGATACATATTTGAACCATTTAGAAAGTCCTTCATATCTCACTCTTATATTTCAAAATGACATGCCCTCATGTCTTGAATTCATGCTTTGTTTCCTTGGTTAGTGGATACATGCGAACTTCATAGACGGAAAGAGACAAGCAGGAGAGTTAACCACAGAGCTAGAAGGGGAGAACATGGGAGATGGGCGGAGACATTACGGAAGCAGTTTAACAGCCAGAGGGGCTCGTGTGCCCTGACCGTTAAAAGTAGCAGGACAGGACTCAGGTTAGTACGGCCATTCTGAATCTGCAGGACGCGCATGTTTGTCTGATGCCCAGCAGAATCCAGCTCCTTGTCACCACAGGATCTGTGATGGCCAGGCTGCTCCTATGCCCATCTTTCCCACGAAAACCCTTTACCAATTTCCTGCGCTGGAGCAGGAAGTCCCACAGCTTTAGTGCCCTGTCAAAGTCCCCACCACCTGGCTCCATGTGCCCTCCGTGTGCGGTTCTTGTCCCCAAGACCCAGGTGCTCAGCAGACGCACACCAGAGCCTCATGACCATGTAGCTGACCAGCACCACATCTCACCTGTCTACTTTCTGAACTAAAATCAGGACGCTGACCCCTTCTTAGGGCTGTTGTGAGGAAGAAATGAAGTAAAGCCTACTCCCAGGAATGAGCACCACTCTCCTGTCATCCTGCTTCACCAGGCACGAATGCTCTTCTCCCGCTTCCTTTAAAATCGAGTGCCATCAGCTGCCCTGTTTGGGGCCCTTTTGTTACCTTTTACCTCATCTCTAAGGAGCAGTTGATCCCTCCTTTATGCTACAGCTTAAAGTGACCGCTCATTACTTTCCTTAACTCGTTTCTGGAAGTTACTTGATTATGTATCTGTTTACTAAATTGTGAGCTCTTCATGGGGCAGTGGCCTGTTGACCTTTCACACTTACCAGCCATTGTTCAACAAGCATGAGTCACCCCAAATAGAAAGAAAACAAGACAGAAAACCTAAATTGTGATTCATCATTGCAACTGAATTTAAATTTCATGGCTTAATTAAATTAATTTAATTTGCAGGCATCTGATCATTTCATCTCTACTTAGGACAAATGCTTTGCATGTCTTGTTCAAGAATTATAACCTCAGAGGCTATAACTTTTCCCTCCTAAAACTAGTAAGTGGAGGAACTGTTAGGAAGAAGATTTGTCAGCCTCCTCCCTACAGAGTTCGTGGGGCTGGGCACTGGGTGTGGTGACAGGGATCAGGTCTGTGTTTCTGCTCCCAAACATAATTTCCAAAACAGAATGACGCGGGAGAGAACCACCCAATTTGGCTTCTTAAGAGGGGATGACCAGTTCCTTAGGTTGAAGCTTTTGCCCACTTAAGAAGTTCCCATGCTTTGATTGGTTTCTTTGTATTTTCCATTGTTTCGTCCGATGAGCACTCTCTGAAGAGTAAATGCTCAGTCTTGATTTTATTTTTTTATTTATTTATTTATTTTTTTTTTTTAAAGTAGATGGACACAATGTCTTTATTTTTTTTATTGCTTTGTATGTGGTGCTGAGGATCGAACCCAGGGCCCTACCGCTGAGCTACAATCCCAGCCCTTGATTTTATTTTTATAGTACCTAAGACAGTAGAATATAACTCTCCCATAAATGGCAAGAGAAGAGTACTTCCAGCAACTTGGGATTCCAGAAAGCTGAGGTTGTGGCAGATGGGTGATTTATGATGCCGAGTAATGGATGGGTAGTAGATCTGTGAGATTGCCTCCCTCCCATCGGCCTCGTGCATAATCAGATTTATGCTCCCACGATTCAGAGAGGTATTTGTGACTGGTAGATCAGGGGAAGAGTAGAAATATCTTGCAGGCTGGAACCTCCATTCTCAAAGACAAGCCAAATGTACAGATTATGCAAGTCATCTAATCACAACCCAATCATATCAAGAAATTGATCCATTTATCTATTTCAATTTCTGGGCTCAAACTATACCTAATACTTAAATTCCTCTCCATTTCTTAAATATTCTTTCATTTCTTAATAGCTGTTAGGAATGAAATTTTATAACCTCTGAATTCTTTCAAGATTACTGGTTCCTTGAATGCCAAGCAGAGCAAAGCAGTTCAGAACTTGAAAGACAGGACACCAGCTGGGAGTCTCTGGCCAAACTGCTCAGCTCAGCTCAGGTTTTCTTCTCAGGACAGAGATAACAGTCACGGCCCAGGATGGTAACATGGAACAGAGTGGGCAAAATGCTCAACAGTGGTTCTTAGCAAACAGTAGGCACTCAATAATTGTATATTTTTCAGAAATATCTATTAGATATTTCCTGGGAAATCATCCTGACTCGACATCACCTTAGATCCCGGGAAGTATAAAAGAAATCATGAGCTACCGTCTCTGCCTTCAGAGTTCGTGTAGATAATGTCTGTCTTGGACACACAGTGATGTTTAGAAAGTCATCCTGTTTGAACCTCTCAACAATCCTTTAAGACATCTAGGACTTCTCTTTTCTTTTTCATTTCATTGTTAAGAACCTGGAGGTCAGGGAGGAGCAGGGTGCTGAAACACGTCGAGTGGCAGTCAGGGCCAGCTCTAGACAGCAAGCGGCTAGTTGCGATTAAAATACACAGAAAACAAAGAGGACAACATGAGAACACACAGCAGTGGGCTCAATTGTGTGAACCAGGCTCAGAGTTAAGAGAATGATCAATGTGCCTGACTAGCTGCGGAGAGGAGAGACACTTTTGATTAAAAGGTAGAAATAATGAGTTTCCTATTTTTTTAAATCAGAAATATTACTAAACACAGTTTTCCCCTGCACATTACATAAAATGTGAATTTGCTTGGTTTTGCCAAAGTATATTAAATTATTAATTGTTTGGTTAAAATCATACCAAGTACTCTTTTGTTGTACCATAAAGATATTTGGAATATAAATGAAATGCCATATGTGAGATGTTTTATGACCTTTGGAAGAAAGTCACTACATAAACACAGCCCTTCTTCCTTCAGAAGTTGTGAACCCAATTCCATTTTCTCTCCTGACGGAAGTCTCTCTTTTCCAACTGTACAGAAGTGTAGTGGGAAACATAGATTTCTAGTTGTTTTTTCTGAAACTCAGAACTCTCCAGGCTATGGTTAACTTTTGGCTTGAGACCACAAAAAACACGCCCCAAATATTCATCATATCCACAGGTGAAGTTGGGTACACAAGATGTGATTGATTTATTGGCCATTGGTCTCCGCGGTCACTATGCAGGATTGTATACAGACTTGCTTTCTTAGCTCTGCTATGTTCTTAAGAGTCTTAGGAAGCAAGACATACTTTGACAAGGAAGCGACATACATCTTCCTGTCTTCTGTCCTTAGTTCCCACACATGATGATCTTGGAGAAGCTCACTTCCTAATAGTCTTTACTGGAGCAAGTGAAATGGTAAACACATTCTCCAATAGATCTGTGCCATGGGTGTGCTATTCTATGCACCAGACTTTCTCTAATCTTAGATACTAGACTTTCCCACTTGATCTGAGGAGTCACTGTTTTTCGGGATCCTCACCTTTTGCAAGAAGCTTCAGCTTGGAATCTAACTAACAGGCCTACATTCTGTTACTGGATGCTTTGTGTCATTATTTTCCCAACTCTGACAAGAAACTGCTTTTCTAGAGGGACCCCTACAACTAGTGGCTCTGGTTTAGACTTTGAAACCCTCCATCAATGGTTTCAAAGGTGCATATATGACTTGGGCTGTAGTGGGATAGACAGTCTCAGTGCATTGACTCTCGGAGTTTAATGGTGGAACCGCCTTAGCGATTCATCTTCAGTGTGCACCATTGCCTTCCCTCCTTCCCTTTTCTTTCCATGTTTGCATTATGCAGTGATTTAAGATCCCATCCATGCAGTGCTGGGCTGTGCCAACCAGCACGACTTGGCAATTGACTTCTCTTGGAACCTTGCATACTGTGCTTGTTTATTTAAATTTTAAACATCTGAAATATCTATTTAAGTTTTCTTTTGTATATGACTGAGTTGAGCTGGCAGTGATCTATGAGCCATTGTCTGGGAACTCCCACCAGAAACTCACATGTCAAAGTGAGTTACCAGATACAGTTAGTGCTGGACGAGGTAATGACGATAGGTCTCAACAGTTTTAGTGGGCGATGCGAGAGCCCAGACAAGTAAATCTTTCTCAGTGCAACAGGTTGGACCTTTCCACTCTGGGCAATTGGCTCTGCTTTTAGTTCTCATGTTTATAGAACTGTTGTTCCCAGTTTAACTGAGGAGTCTCTGAGCTAAGTCTTTCTCTCTCTCTCTCTCCCTCTGTCACACACACACACACACACGCACACCTTTTAAAGAAATTACATCTCAACTTTAAACATTTGATTATTTTAAAACTCTATAGCCTTACAAAATAGTTTCCATCTTTACTTTCTTCTCAAATGTTTGAATAACTGCAAAGCCTCACCATTTCCTTTAAAATTACCTAAAAGGAAATAAGCATCCATGCAATATTGAAATAACTCTGACATTGGCAAACATCATTGCTAATCTTATTTAAACATCAAAGACATCGAAAATTTGACTACAGAAATTATATAAATGCAATTACACAGTATCTAAGTTAATCCATTGTTAAATTTATAGATTCCAAACTTGGATATAATTCATAAATGAATACATTATTGTTTACTGTACACCTCACTGAGGGCACAGACTTATTTATTGGTCAGGTACATAAAAAGAAATTTTTAGTTTAACATTAGAATATTATTAAAAAAATTAATACTGTGCTCTTTCTGAATAGCAATAGAAATAGAAGCCCAGATTGTCAAAGTGACATTCTTAAGATTACACATGTTCAGGTCGGAGACAGGGTAAGAAAACTCAGGTTGTCTCACTTCAATCCACTGGCAGTCCCCTCCCCTGCTCATCATATAAAGTTGTCTTTCTCATAAGCTTCTATGAAATTTTTTTTACCAATATCAGATTTTTGAAAATATGGAAAGATTACAGAATTACTATTGTGTAAATCTGGTCTGGGGCTATTAAACTTTGACATAAAAAATTAGGTCTTTTCACTCAAGAAGTTAACTATAGATATCACTTGATGGCCACTTAGAATTAATGGCCAGGGAAGTTCTGTTGCACGCAGCTTGGGAAACCCCAATACTGGTGCTCAAAGTAGACTCTTCAGGGAAGAAAACTAGGATAATCTTTCTAGCCAAGGAAATTTCCCCTCAAACTAACAGGGATATGGTACAGGAAGAATCTCAATGATGCTATCAAGGGACAGTGGCAACTACAAGCTCCAGGACAGAAACAACAACACTAAACCAACAGAACAAAGTGAAGCCCCGCCCGGGTCTGAACAACACAGCCGATAGCAGAGAACAACCAAGAGAACACTGCAGACTTCTTTTGACTAGAGAGAAAATTTAAAATGTAGTTTGGCACACCCCCATTTTTGCCTAAATAAGTTAATTCACACACACACGCACACTGTTTAAACGACTTATGGCAAACACACTGTTTATGAAATCTGATTTTCTAAAATTCCTTCTCCCATCGACTCACCTAATCAGTATCAGTGAGTCCCTTGGGCTCATAAAATCTTCAGGTTTATTCCTAAGGTATTTTATTTTAAAAGCGCTGACTTCTGAGTAAGTTAAACAAATTGTTAAGTCCTACGTCATTTTAACCAAAATTGCAGAAGGACAGAGAAGAAATAAGAAAGATGGCAAATCTGATCCTAGCAGCTCCAGGGGCTGAGGCAAGAGGATCACAAGTTCAAGCCCAGCCTTGATAACTTAGTGAGACCCTACTTCACAGTAAAAAATTAAAGGGCTGGGAACGTGACTCAGTGGTTAAGCACTCCTGGGTTCAGTCCCTGGTACCAAAAAAAAAAAAGAAAGAAAGAAAGCTGGCAAATGAGAGTTTCATCAGTGGTTGGAGCATGCTTCATAGTGGAATCAAACATGAGCATGTCCTTGTCTTGGTTCAACATTTTACTATCAAAGTCCTTAAAACAATTTAAAAGTTGGAAAAATTTAAGAATAGAGGAAACCTGAAGACAGACCCAAGGACATGGGGAAGGCAGAACTCTGTGCAGTAAAGAAGGTGCCAAAGAGTGGGTGGCAGGTGGCGACTGAAGGCTGTCCTTCTTGTCCTCAGCTGTCCTCCTTTACAAATTATCATTCTCTTTTTAATCAACAGCACCTTTTATTAGTCTCTCCTCCGTCCTGGCTTCTTCCTGTTATGAGCTGAGCAGTACAAACTCCTTTGCCAGCTCTTGGAGGATGGGGACTTGGAAGTGGTGGTCATGACGTGAATCACAGTGACACATAGATGACTCATGGGTTTCCATGCCAGGCAGACAGAATCACCTATTAACAAGGACTTGTTTAGGGCCGTTCACAACAGGGGACATGATTCAGTGGAATAAGATTATTCCACACAGATTTTTGGATATTTTGCCCCAATTTAACTTCTTTTTTCTCATATGACCTTGGTGCATCAATTTCCTTATTAGTGAAAACAGTATCATGTCCCTGGAGAAGAAATCACTGTGTAATTAAGGTTTAGGTGTGGTTGACAGGCAGCAGTGTTCCTTATGTTGGAGAATGAATGAGCCAGGCTTTGCCCAAGCTTCTTTGCCAGTGAAAGGGAACAGAAAACACAGGACTGGAAATGACTAACTAGAAGAAAATACCACCTAAAACTAAACGTATGTTTTTGGGAACACTGAAACAACTGTAGCAGGTCACGCCTTTTGAGACTTCCTTTGTCTTTCCTGGGAGCAAGATGGCCAACAATGCCATGTTCTTCACTGTTCTCAGAGTCAAACATATTATTGAGTACTACTAAGAGGTCCAGGGCTCTGGCCTTCACACTGGGTTCGCTCGCCACCAAAGTTTACCTTCTAAAGAAGAATTATGACTGACATAATTGTGTAGTCACTAATGCAAAGTCATGTCCATAGGAAGTGCATGGAAGTCCTGGGTGACAGCTTACCCTGGGGACTCTCTATGCCTTTCAGAGACCACCAAGCCTTCATCACTGGAAAAGATGGGGACCTCCATACTGAAACTGATCCCTGGAAATAGCTGTTGGTCTTGGTGGCTAAGCAGGACTTGAGCGGGGTGTGTGGGACAGACATCTTCACCAAGCACAGTCTAACATTCATTTAGTAACCCTAAGAAAAGCTCCTAAAACATGTTGAGCATCAAGGCTACATGCTGCTGGCACACCACAGCCAACACGTCAGACAGGTGCCTGCCTCGTGAAGCTGCTGTCACCTGGCGCAAAGGCAACCAACATAGATCATGAGATTGTTGTAAGCTGGTCAGGATGTTGGCGGGAGAACGTGAGAAGCCTGTCAATCAGAGGCTTCCTGCCAGGAGTGGACAGGTAAGCTGAGACCTAGAGTAGGAGAAGCCGCAGTCAATAGTCTGTGGATAAGAGCAAGGCCCAGCAGCCATCAGACAGACAAGCTCAAAGAAGATAAGGAAAGGCCAGGAGAGTGTGCCTGTCACCATTAGCAGGGCCACTAGAGTGGGGTGGATGCCATGACAGCCACTCGTGTGGCTGAGAAAGGGACGCTGAACTTGAAGAGGCAGCAGCTCCCGCTGACCGAGCCCCTGAGCCAGCACTCGCTTTGGTCTCTCTGGCCTCCTCTGGCCCAGGGCTGGCCCTGAGGGCCCTGCATCTACAGGAAGATACTCTCTGCCACTGTGCTGCAAGTGCTTTCCCACGTCGGCTGTAAGTTCTGTGACAGCAGCCTGCAAGTGACATTACTCTGCTCAGAGTGTCTCCTTGCTGCACACAGTAGGTGCTCAGTCTGTTCAGTGATGGGGACAGTGAGAGGAGGTGAAAATCTGGACTGGTTCTGGCTGTGGTAGGTGGCACCGACTTGGGGATTAGTCTAAAGAGGTCCATCCAGGCTGTTCTTGGCACGGTCAGTGCCCACGGCCAGGTCGTCAAGGATGGGGAAGGACAGACAAGAGGCACACAGGTGTTATCATTCCTTTCTACTTAAGGGATAAACTGACTCTTAGGAGCATGTTAGGTTTTTTCTTTCTGTAGACTATAGTTACAGGTGAACTAATTCATTTGTAAAATAAAAGTTCACCTTAATCTCAGTCTGGAGACTTATTCCTGCAGAGTGCTTTGGGCATGAAGTAGTAGGTCATCCTCGCTTTCCCAGGCATGGTGATTATTACCCAGTCCTCATCTAATTTACAACCCACTCAAAGGTTTCCTTAACAAAACAACAAAACAAAAAAACAACAAACAAAATCACTACCACCACCAAAAGAACATAATTCAGTCATCACCTAAAACAAACAGTTATTGAAAGTTTTCTGCTGGGAGAGGTGCTGGCAGCATGCAGACTATCCCAGAGCCCCACGATGCTGGATCTGAAAGAGATCCAGTCAAGAGGCCAGCCTGTGAATACCTGAATACCTCCAGTTAGGACATGGAGGTACAGACTTGGTCAGTAACTCCCCTGCCGCGGAGCCCAGGCCTCCAGCGTCCCAATCTGTGGCCGCCTCTGTGGTTGTTCTACCAGAACGAGCACATAATTCCCCTGCCGCGGGGCCCAGGCCTCCAGCGTCCCAATCTGTGGCCGCCTCTGTGGTTGTTCTACCAGAACGAGCACATGCTAAGATGTACGGCTGAGTACAGAGACGTGTGTATCACTAATTATGACAATTTGCATAATTTAAAAATATATGTGTTCCTGGTATCTTAAAGTTATTGTCATGAAACAAACATTTACATTGCCACAGGATCCATGTGTTGAAGCCATAGCCTTCAATGTGATGCTCTCTGCAGATGAAGCTTTGAGAAACAGTGGGTTCAGTGAGGCCACAGGGGTGGGGTGTTCATGATGGAATCAATGTCTTATGAGAGGGGAACAGGATGGATGCCTCCCACGCCCGTGCCTCGTGAGGGTACAGCAAGATGACAGCCGTGTGCAAGCCAGGGAGAGGGCTCTCAGCAGGGGTCAGATAGGCCAGCACCCAGGTCCTAGGACTTCCCAGCCTTCAGAACTGCTGTCTAAGCCAGCTGGTCTATGGTATTTGGTTATCGTGGTCTGAGCTAAGACAGCAACCCATTTTACAGATAAGAAAACTGAAACCTAGAGATGTTACAGAGTGGTACTTTCCTCCAAAATTTTCAAGCTATAAGCAACTATTTACACTTTGGTTTTTCTTGTTTTTAAAAGAGGATTTTAATTTTTTTTTAAACCTAAACAGAATTCTAAAATGTCAAGCTTCTCACGTTGACCGCATTGGCATGTTTCTGTCTTTGTGTTCTTATGGTATCCAAGACGAGAGTAACAACTGAGGGACTAACAATCTCTCCAGACTTAGACTTATTTGCTTACGCAGTGTCACAGAATCACCCTTGGTCCCCTCTCTCTTTGTGATGAAAACTAATTCTGTTTCCTGAGATTTCTTGTCTGTGGCCTTCTTGTCCTTTTAATTGAACATAAAAATGATGGAGAACTGCAAGTCATACCTCTAGCCTCAAGACTTCAAATGCCTCGTCATGATTTTTGTCCAAGTGGAAGAGCCCTCCCTGCTCATGACTCCTGTCCCACCAAGAGCCGAGCTTACCCAGGAATTGTGTACATCTCCTTTATCGCTGCTGCTCCCAGGAGTGTTTCCCAGATTTACAAGAGAGCATTACAACAATGACCCAAACCAAAAAAGGAATCACTTAAAAATGACATGTGGTAGCTGCTGCACTTGAAGATGCCAGTTTCTACTGGCATGTCGTGATCAATGTTGTGTCTTTTACAAAGTGACAACAATCCTAACTACAAAGGGGAAATGCCACCAGAAGCAAGCTTACAGCGTACACCTCACCCAGAGCTCTGTAATCCTAACCAAATGCCGGGCTCTTCCGAGGACCACACACCTGCCATGTTGCAAGTTTAGAAAGATTATGAAGTCTCGGAATTTACTCTTTTCCCCGAACTTTGCCTGCCTTGGTTTCTTTTTATCTTTTGGAATTTCCCAAAGTGCTCAGACATTTTTTAAAAAGTCATTGAATAAACATTGAGTAATATGACCCAATTTTTGTGTTTTTAGACATGTGGCAACCAAATTAGCTAACCCAAAGCAAATGGGCTGGGAAATAATTGAATTTTCATGGCCCGTCTTTAGCCTTTGGCCTTCTTCCTTTTCCCTGTGTTTTGTAATAAAACCTAATTTCTAATGTGATTACTTGTTCAAGGTATCAATTCCTTGCCTATCTGAGTGCTAGAATCTGCTTGCTTTCTGAATATTTCTTTTCAAAAATCCGAATTTAGAAAGAAAGATTGGCTTGATAGAAAGCCAGGACTTGACTAAGCAGAAGAGAGAAGGTCCACATGGTGCTTTTGGGACAAGCATCTATGTGTGATTTCCCGTGCAGTTTTCCACCTCCCACCATGCCCCGCGCCTGCTGATGTTTAAAGCTTTTGTTCATTTTCCAGCTCCCTGGTTCTCAATTATGCTCTCCGTCAACGCCAACCATGCCATGTCAACATGTCTGAATGCCTTTCTTGCTTTCTTGCCAGTCATTTCATGATAGGATAGCTAAGTGCCAGCAGCGAGCCCAAGAATGGAGAGCAGCTATGGCTTTGACTCACTAGTCATTTCCCAGCAGAAACTGCAGCAGCTGTGGTAGCAGTAAAATCCTCACTTAGAAATGCCTGTTCCGTGCTGGACTTTGGCTATTATGTATCCCTTGAGTCCTCCAAGGACCCTGAGAAAGAAGTAGTCTTACTTTCATTTTATTGTTGTGAAAGCCAAGGCTCAGAGAAGTGAAGCGTGTACCCCAAGTCCACACAGACAGCTGGGACACAGGTTACCCCATCTCTAAGCTCGTTTGCGTTCTACTCCCCTCACCACTATGTTCCCTTTCTGGTTCCCATTAGTTGGCTCTGATAAAGATTCTTGGTTTCTACTTTTTTTGTTTTGGTATCCTGAATTAAATTGAGAAATAAACGAGTGATTTGTCCATAGAGAAACTGGGAGTAGCTTACATGTCTGAAACTAGACTTCTATGCCTTTGTCACCGAGAAGGTGTCCCGTCCAATAACTCAGCTCCTACAGCAGGGACACTAATGTCTGGCTCCAGCACATCTGGTTATCAGCTTGTACTTACTGGGCATGGACAAGAGCTTCAGTTAAGTACGGGCACAAACCTTGTCCTCTGCAGTTTCAGTCTAACTTCGACTCACAGTCACATGGAGATGGCAGCGTGGGCATTCCCAGCACAGCCGAGGAGAAGCCAGAGTTCTGCGGCAGAAGGAGTGCATAGGAAAGCCTGCTCGGGGATCCCGAGGGATGAATCCTGAGGGATTGAAGCAGATGAAGCAGTGCGGACTGTGTTAACTTTTTTGGCCTATAGAAGTGTATTTGTCCCAAAGAGGTGGAAGGAAACATATGAGGTGAAATCTGAAGCAGTACAAGTCACACGTGGATGCCTTTTATTTGCCCATGTTTCCTGCTTCAAAAGAAAGTTGAGGGGCTGGGGTTGTGGCTCAGTGGTAGAGCACTTGCCTAGCACGTGTGAGGCACTGGGTTCAATTCTCTGCACCACATATAAATAAGTAAAGATCCATTGACAACTAAAAAATATTTTAAAAGAAGGAAAGAAAGAAAGTTTAGTATAACCAGGAGCTAAACGTTGAGCTCTGTCCATAGAACCACGGTAACTGTACCAAGCTGCAGGCTCATCTTTTTGGTCAAAACCATTCAAAAGAATGTTTTTTCATACTCTTTAAAGCATTTTATTCTCCAAAAAACATAAATCATCCCCTGAATTACATTTGAGGTGTTTTAATGTTATTTTCTAGTCCTTAGAGTGATGGCCGGCTAAGCCCCATCCATGCCAGGAGCACTGTAAGGGAAAAAATCTTGTCTAATTCCACATGCAAAGTTCAGGGCCTGGCAGTCTGGTGATAATGCACCCCACGGTGGACAGCAGCTGCCCAATTGTGTATTCATCCCGGCAGAGGCTTGGCACTCTGGGCACGGATGCCGAGATGCTGTGGTCGGGGTCCACTGCACCTCTGCCATGGAGAAAGCATGGTGTGCTTTGAACCTGACTCTCGGCCAGATGCCACTTGCACTGCAACAGTCTTCCTGGCGAAGTGACCTGAGAGCCATTTATTAGGGCACGTATTGAAAGGATGCTGTCCTAATTTCAGCTGAAGCTCAGCGCAACCAAAGAAACGCAAATGAGTGCCACAGGCGAGTTTCGCTGCTTTTCATAGGCTTTGCAATAAAAGCTGAACGGTTTTTAGTGGCTTTTGCAATTATACTTCCTTTCAATTTTCCAAAGGTTACAGGGCCTGCACCACACAAATCCCATTAAAGTAAGTAGCTGTTGTGCAATATAAGTGCCTTTGAAAACATTCTTCGATGCCCGTAAAATGATCAGCGGGCTGCACTTTAGATCCGCTCGCCTGCCATGTTTTCAACCAAAAGGCGGGTGAGGAGCTTTGATGTGGTGGTTGGTTTCTGCTACTGAAGCTGGAGTTTTATCTTCTTGCATCAGACTTCTTCCCAAATTGATGTGACTCAGGCATAGGAAACACATTTTTATTCTGATTTGATTTTATTTCTGAAATATATTCTTACTGTACCTTTAAATTATGTTAGGCTGACCACTGATTTGGGATCTCCGAGATTCCTCCCACAGGACACAGCAGAAACGGTGGGGACTGCGGGAGTTAGTGGAAGCCTGCACGGGAAAGCAAGGCCTTAGTGCATAGGGCTCCCTCCTGGCATGCTGCCTGGTCCCCACAGTGTGACCAGGTGCCACTCGTGCCTTCTCCACCCTCCTCCTGGGTCACTTCAGCAGCCCCAGGAGGAGCCCAGAGCGAGCCTAGTGCTGGAGCCCTGGCTAGGGCCACTGTGCCCTTCATGCCCCATTTGAAGGTACCCGGCGACTCCACCTTGGGCTTGTGGCCTCCTTTGCTGGTTAAGTGCTTCACACATGTGCTGATCCACAGGAAACTCCATTCCCTCCAACATCTCTATCTTGAGTGTTCCTCTTTGTTTAAATGAGTCACTTATTCTGCAGTTGTTTTTCACATAAGGGATAAAAGTGAGGGGCTCGTGCCTGCGTCTCCAGGAACAGATCACAAAGCTTCCCTTCTCTAGGTCCGATAGCCACCCTGTCTGAAGAAGGAACACCGTAGGAAGCTTGTTTCCCCTGTGCAGGTGAAGTCATATGGAGACGGAGACAATACCAGCCTAGTTATTTTCTTTGCACTGTTAAAAAGAATAATCAGAATTCAGAAATCACTCAACCTTTTGAGATTGTTGGATGAATCACTGAGGTGTGAACCCCACACCTCAATACCACTCTGACGTGTCCAACTTTGCCATTTGGCTTGTCAAGGGACCTGTGTCCTTTCTGCAGGGATGCCTGAATGCATCAAGGTGACAGGACAGTCACAGAGAAATGACTTTAAAAAGTGGTGATACTAACATGTGAGTATATACATGAATATTATATATGTGTTTGTGCAAATTTATGTACACATGTATATTTTATGAATTTATCTCTAAAGATGTGCCCCGCCTGCTCCCTACCCCCAGCCAGAGCCCGGAACCTGACAGAGTGCCCAGCACAGGTCCTCTAGGTGCCTGCCTTCGTGATCTTGTACAGTTGCTATTTTCCCTCGGGCTGATGCCGATGCTGTGCTGTTCTGTGTTCAGGACAGGATCCGCCTAGATCCATGAGCCAAGCGGGCGAGCAAAGGGCTGCCGCTCCAGCTGTCCCTGCTGCCTGCCTGTCGTCTCTTCCTGTTATACTTCCACTTAGGAGGACATTTGCCAGATCCAGACCCCAGGGACCCCTGTTCTTTGCGTGTCTTTTCTCACCTTCAACACGATCCGGACTGATGTTTTCATTTGTTAAAAAAAACAAGAACGTTCGCTGGGAAGCTGCGCTGGCATTGTTTCAAGGCGTCACAGCTATTTATTCCCCGTCATGAGCTGGGATTCTCCGCTTCCCTTAGTCCCGTGTCGGGGGAGTTGCTGGTTTAGGGTGGACAGTCAGTGAGTTTGAAAGGACAGTGGAAGATTTCAGAGAACTACTGCTACACAGCAGGTTGTGGCACCAAGAACAAAACATGAAGTATTCTTGCTCTTGATTGTAGTTTGGCAACACAAGAACAAACTCAGGAAGACTTAGGAAACAGCAGAAAGGATTTAGGGTTTAGGTTCTACCTGAGAAATAATTGTATTTGAGAGAAGAAAAGAAATCACAGTCTTGACTTAATAAATGATTTCCTTTATATGATTAAAAATAATAACTTAGGATATAACTGGTCTCAGTGAGAGAAAAATATGGAAGCCAAGGATATTTTGCAGGTTCTTGTTTATTGGGAGCAGGTGTAGTACTCTCAGAGCCCTGGAAGACCCAATGAGATCTGAAGTCCAAGACATGCAGGACTGTGGACAGAAGGATCTGTGAGAAGGAGATGTAAAGACACATGCTTCCAGACATGTAGATAAGCAGGAGAATACAAACGTAAGACAACTGCTGAAAGGTATTTGATCTTCAGTGTCTGAATTCTAGGGTTGAGATCATAAACTAATTTTACTAATAGCTAAATAGTAGGATCATCAGTGACATTGGTCGGGGTATTTTAGACCCGTATAGACTCCAGAAATTGGGATTAAATTGGCTTCATTCTCAAGATGTGTCTGATTTGATATTCTCACTGAGTGGCAAAGGTGCCATCGAGGCAGGGCTCCTGGGGGAGTTTCCTCAGTGTGAAAAACCAGAGGGGACCAACTGGGCACACCCACAGAGCACAGAGAATGGGATCAGAGCGTCTTGCTGCAGGACTCCGGGTGAGATCACACAAACTTTTGTACAAAAACAGTTTTCTAAGCACAAGAGAAGTTTCATGTTTTCCCTGAAAACACATTCAACAACCACTTACACACGTGGGTGCTTTAATTAACTGAGGAAACGCCAGGCTCCCTTTACTGGGAGCTCCAGGGCTTCCTAGTAAGGCAGCTGTGAGCAGAGGGGCCTTTGAGCAGAAGGACTTGGAGGCCTGGCTGCTCTTGGACTTGAGCTGCACTTTGAATCCAAATGCAAATCTAGAACATGCTCTAATTTGTAATAAGAATATTACAGCTAGGTAGGTGTTCTATTCTTTGGACATTAGCGTTCATGCTGGTAGTTTTGTTGAGCATGTTCTATGGTTATAATCACAGGTCAAGAGACTGTAGACGTTAAGAATAAATGGCTAAGAGCTACTTTCTGTTGAATGCAGAACAAGCGGCCAGCTTCTCTTTTCTTCCATCCTCACTCAAACCCCTTGCAGTCCTCTTCGGGTTGAGCCTTTCAGAGGAGAGGTACTGGAAATAGAGGATCAGATCTTCAGCCGACCCTCAGGCCTGGGCCTGGGCAGTGGGTGCTGTGGATCTCTGGGAGCTGTGCTGACCCTGCGGCTGCTTGGACTTGGCTGTTGGTTGGATGGTGGTGTTAGCACAACTGGGATTCTGCTCCATTTCACAACCTACTACTCTTATCTAGGGCTTGGTGGGGCCACAGGACAGGGGCACACTCCTCTCCGACTGTCATGTGCAGGCTGTGTGATTAGCCTTTGGGAGAACTGAGAGCAAAGCAAGGAGGCCTCCTGGCAGGGGAACACCTGGGGCTGTGATTCTCCAACAGTCCCTAAATTCCCAGAGTCCTTAGACTCAAGTTTGAGTGAAATTGTTTCAGGGATCTTGGACCTTGTTCCTCATTCTCGGGTTCTCACAGGGTGAGTCTCATGCTAATAATGTTGGCTTGGGTTGATGGTGTTGGAACCTTTTCCCAGTCGAGGCTCAAGCCCCTGAAGCTGGCCCTGACTAAGCACCGAGCTATGAGTGAATGCTCCTAGGACTTATCTGCTGTTTCAAGAAGACTGCCCAGTGAAACAGAAATGCCTTTGGTTTGGTGTGAACAGTTTCTTCTTTGCAACTGTGCATTTGTGTTCATGTTTGTATGTTTTGGAGAAGGAACAAGGAGCTATTTTTTCTACTTGTTTATGAAACGAAATCAATGAACATAATATTGTCTAAGACATAGTACAAAACAATTCCTCCATCCGTGGTGAAGCCCAGAGAACTTGGCCAAGAGCGAAATTGTCCTTTAGCCTTCTTGACAGAACAGGCTTTAAGGAATGTGCAAGCTGAGCCTCTCCAGATGTTGGCTCAGGTCTGGTCCATGCTTAGAAGCAAAAGTCAAGCATCAGAACCGCAGGGGTTCTGGGCAATGACCTTATGAGCACCAGTGCCACCATTTGCACAAGGAACGTAGGACTTTGATAAGGATGCCAGCAAACGAAGCAATGTCTAGATAACTGTAAAAAAAAAAAAAGAGTGCTAGCTGGGACCCAGTGAGTGCATTTGGATCCTTTCACTGTCTTCTGTTCCAGATGACCAGCTGAACTCAGAGGAGAAGAAGAAGAGAAAGCAGCGGAGGAACAGGACAACCTTCAACAGCAGCCAGCTGCAGGCCCTGGAGCGTGTCTTCGAGCGGACGCACTACCCGGATGCCTTCGTGCGGGAAGACCTGGCGCGCCGCGTGAACCTCACCGAGGCCAGAGTGCAGGTAACGCCTGCCGCGGGGAGAGGGCACCGGGCACCCTGAAGCCGCACAATGGTCCAGACTGCTTGAAACCCACATGGCGGCTTTCAGACCGAGCTGGTACCCATGAGGTTACAAGTGGGCAGGACGAGGACAGATGCCCATTTTTAACTGTTTGGTGTTTTTAAAAACCAAATGGAATGCCTTTAGGCAGGGCAGCTCAGTCTTTGCTCAGTCTTTGCATGGTTCCACCTCCTCCCCACTGTCACTGACCCTTCCAGGTTCACCTTACCTACACTGTCTATCCGAGCATTTGACTCTGACCCTCAGCTTTCAATTTGAGCATCAGGGTGGCCAAAGAGGTCGATTTTTCCCCACCTCTGCTCTCCTCCCCATCCTCTGGGAATATGCAGACCTTCCAGAAAGTTGGTGTCAGTACCCACGGTCGTGCCCAGTGGTAGAGGTGGGAAATGGATGATAAGGAATTAAGAGCACGTTCAAGTGGGCGACTCTCACGTCTTTCCCGTGTCCCCTGAAGTGAGCAGAGGCAAGGACGTGTAGACAGGGTAAGAGAGAGGAGCAGTTCTGCATAGCATTCGTGACCTGACAGTGCGAGCCAGACGTCTAGAGAACCATACGGCTGTGACTGTGTGACAGCAGCTGTGGCAGTGCAGCTCCCGGAGCCTTTGTGGCCTACGGTGCTCTTGATCACTAATCTAGTCCATCTTCACTCCTACTCAATGACGTGGGCAGTATTCTTCACCTTGCAGATGGGGAAACGGGGGCTCAGAAAGGCTCCAGTATTTTGTGCCAAGTCACATAGCTAGGAAAGAGGATCTGGATGCAGATAGAGAGATCCAAAGTTCTTTCTTTTTATACAACACACTTGAATCAATGAGTCCCCTGACTCAACGCTTTCTCAAGGGGTGCTTTGCTATCTCTGCTGACAGAACTTCCTGTCTCCCATATTGCCAGTGGCAAGCTGCTGTTCTGATCAGGAGGGAGGGTCAAATCTCTCTTGTCTTCCTGAAGAAATGGCTGTTTGTACATCCACGTTCTGTCTGATGTTGAGGGATTTCTTTCTGTAAAAGATACTCCTCTAAACAGATGGGGGACTTGAGTCACCTCCAGGGTCTGGACTAGGGTAGGGCCGTGTCTGTCAAAAGGCACAGAACACTGCAGGGGATGTGGCTGAGTTGGTGGGGAAGTACTGGAGGTCCCTGAAGTTTCAGAGAAAGCATGAGAGTTTTTCCAGTGGGGAACAGGGACCTCACCAGAAAGAACTGCTTCCTAAGAGACAGACAGAAAAAATGTCAGTGACAAAAGAGGAAAGTTTACCTGGGCACGGTGGCATACTCCTGTAATCCCAGAGGCTCAGGAGGCTGAGGCAGGAGGACTGCAAGTTCACAGCTGCCTCAGAAACTTAGAGAGACCTTGTCTCAAAAAAAGGGGGTTGGTGGCTAGGGATGTGGCTCAGTGACTAAGTGTCCCTGGGTTCAATCTCACTTCCTCAAAAGGGAATGTTTTATAGAATCCGTGGGGTCCATACGGATAGGGCAGGAGGTGTGAATAAGGGTGTGTAGTTACTGGTGACAGACCTCTGGTCTCAGGTGAGAGTGACCACAGGGACACAGCTCAGTCCAGCTCTGCCCACCCTACCATCCTGTGATGAACTATGACGTTCCCTTTCCCACCTTCTTTCCCAAGCTGCTTATCACGCGGTGCTCTTAAATCCTTGCCAGTTTCCCAAACACCCCCTTTGCCATACCTCTTCCTCCCCAGCCTCAGCCTGCAGTGGAGTCCTGAAGAGCTTTAGGCCAGTAGTCCACAGCTACCTTAAAGTCCTACATTTGCTACAGGGTTCTGAATTTTAAAGAAGGAAACCTGGATAATACAATGGGGGAAATTTTTAAAAATGTGAAAGTAATATTCGGACTGGGAGACAATCTTGTCCTGATCACATCACATCACACAAATGCATATACATAATATACATATACATATTACATATTATCTACATACATATATACATAATACATATTATTCACAGATATAGATACATATAAAATAAACAGAGGATGAAGTCAAATATAGATAGACAGATACGGTGGAGCTATGCTTTCTTCCTCCTTTCCGACCTGCTACTTACTAGTAACTTTGAGGGCTGGGAACATTCCCTAAGAGGAGGACAGAATTATCCCTCCGGGACCATTCTAACTCTCCAGAGTCCAGCCCTTTACCTGTCTGAGCCCACCCCTTCTGACTCCAGTCTTCTTCATATTTGTGGCGTTTATCGTAACATGAGGCGCGTTACATTGAACTGTCTGTGGTCAGCTTCCTCTATGAAACGATGGAGTCCTCTTGGGTGCAGGCCATCTTTTATTCATCTTTGTAAAATCTTTTTTTTTTTCATTTTTCTTTTCCCTCCCCTTTTTGTCCTCAAACACTTATTGGGCACCAATTATACCTTTGGACCTGCTTTGGTTTGCTGGGGTGAATAAGACACTGGCTGTTTGCTTGAGGATGTTCTGGTCTGGGGCCCAGAAGACAGAGGTGCGAATCATAGTCTTGACACTGTGAGGGGGTTCCCACACTAAAGGAATGTACAGGAATTAGACATGGATCAGAGACAGGAACCCTGCAGGCTGCTTGGGGAAAGGGAGGGAACGCACACTGATTAAGCACCCACTCTAGGCCACTCTCATCATCCTGGAAGTATGATGAACATATGTCCAAAGAGCAGAGAATTAAATAACTCTCCAAGGTAAATCTTGAACATAGAATCAGCATTTCTATTCATTTCTGTTGGACCTTAAAAGTCATAATTTTCCTTCACTACAACACTTCAGATGCTAAAGTCAAATCTTGAAAAAATAATATGGGCTTTGGCAGTTGGACAAGGGGAAGCTCACTGCAGGCAGAGAGGAATCTGCTGTGAGTGCGCATGAGTGGAAAGCAGCTAGAGTGAGGGAGGCCCAGTGCTGGAGTTACAGCGCTGTGGCTTTTCTCTGGACAAAGAACTAACTCCTGAACAGGCATTGGATCTATGGCAAGAAGTTGTCATTTTATTCTGTCATGGGAAGCCAGTGGATAATATCAAGCATTTATATTGATATTTTAAATGATAACTCTAGTAGCAATGTGAAGAGAAGAAACAGAATAGCTGGGGTCCTGGAAGCCAGGGAGAGGATGTCCAGGTTCCATCCTTGCAGACTCCCCTTCTGGCCTCCCATGTTACCCGACTCTGGGACCGCAATCCCACAAAGCTTGGGGTGCCTGTTGCCCAGAGCTGTGCAGCTATCTCTCCGCATGCTGGCAGCCCTTCCCCCATGCCTCGCCAGTGTTTCTATAATTGCACCTAAATTACTTATTTCATGGTTTTTCACACATACACATCTTCCTCTGTAGACTGTGAGCTGCTCAAGAGCAGAGAATGAGCCTTTTTCATCTCTCTTCCCAGCTTTTGGTAGAGCCTGGACCACAGTAGTACTCCATAAAGTCTTCCTAATGAGTGAATGAACAAGTACAATTCATCACAGTCTGGAAGGGCTGAGCAGTCCTGAGATGGACATCCTTGACCTAACTCAGCCTCCGGGCTGGGGATGCAGCTCCAGGGGAGAGCACCTGCATTGCATATGCAAGGCCTGGGTTCCATCTCCCACACTGCAAACAAGAAACAACAAGCAATTGCAAACACCCCCACCCACCAAAAAAACAACAAAACAGAAAAAAAAGAACTTCAGCCATTTATTGTTTGTGTGACTTCAACAGCTTAATCTCATTGAACCCGTTTCCTTAACTGGAAAATAGAAATAATAGAACAGTATTTGGAATTGTCATGATGACCAGAAATAATGTATGGAATGTGCCTCTCGATGTCCCCAATCCTGGTAGTGCTTAATGCACAAGTCTATTATGCTGGATAGATGCTGTTAGGGCCACCCTACAGATAAATGTGGTCCAGACAGCCTCGGATGTTTAGCATCCTCATTTCCTTCCAGAACTTCAGGAGACCTCCTTGCCTGTGTTCAGTATGTCAGAAGTGCTGGAATGTTAGTAACCAGTGATTGAGAAGAACCAGGGCACAAGTAACCGGCTCCCTGGCCCTTGCAGGAGGATAGCGGAACGTGTGCTGTGGTAGCCCAGAGTCCAGCGCTCCTGCAGACAGAGCCACACGGGAGCTTGGTGATGCTGTCCACGGTGCTTGCTCCTCTGTGGCCTCCTCACTCCTCAAACGGAGTTCCTTGCACCTCCAAAACAAGCCATTTGCTTCTTAAATCCTTGTCAGAGTGTTTGGAGAAACAGAGACTTTTCTTTAAACACCTACTAATATGAAAGCAGATGAAGTTTTCACATTGTAAAGAATTTTGGAAAAGTTTTTAGTAAAGTCATTGTATCAGTGGCAGAGGTCTAATGGGATTTTCCCTCTTTTTCTTGATTACAATCATGATAGGAACTATGCCCACATTTTCCTGTCTGACGGATTAGTCACAGAGCCTGTCTCAGGAGTCCTGATTACTGGAAGAACTTCATGGTCCTAGGTTTTTGTTGTTCTGTGTGTGGGTGCGTGTGTTGGGGATGGAACCCAGGGCTGCATGCATGCCAAGCACAGACTCCACCATGAGCTGCACCCCAGCCCCACCCCAGCCATAGTCCTAACCCTTTAGAGCCCTAGGCATGGCCTGCCAGGGGAGGACTAGGGCACAGTATGATTTCCTGGGGAGAATTCCAGACCCATGCTGTGTCTCCTTGGGGAAGGCCTCACACAGTGTGTCTCCTGTCCTCCTCACGCCCTTCTCTCCTCCCGACAATCTTCCAGGTGTGGTTTCAGAACCGGAGAGCCAAGTTCCGCAGGAACGAGAGAGCCATGCTGGCCAACAAAAACGCCTCCCTCCTCAAGTCCTACTCCGGAGACGTGAGCGCCGTGGAGCAGCCCATTGTACCTCGTCCTGCTCCGAGACCCACCGACTATCTCTCCTGGGGGACTGCATCCCCGTACAGGTGAATGGCTCACCCGCCCTCCCTTGCTCCACCTCCACATGCTCCTCAGCCATCAGTCATGCTCAAAGCTGCGTGAGCTGACATTTCTTACTGGGTTACCCTCTTCAGAGACAATCAACTTGCTGGCATCCCCAACTTTCACAGGACCTTACTAGTTGCCCCAGGAGCAGGGTTTGGGGCAGAAGAGAGAGGGGCAGGCCATCAGCAAGCTCCTCTTGGACTCAGGAACTCTTGCAAAGGTTTCAAAGATGGGGAAGAATCTAAAAGAAAAGACTAATATTAAGCTGTGCGCACTGTCCCTTTCCACAGCCATTCTGGAACAAAACTACCCCATTTCTAAATTTAAGATAGATTTGTTTCATTATGCTCAAGTAGGGAATTAACATGTAAGGCTCCGAACTTCACACTGAAATTGATTTTTGAATTCAAAGAAAGGAAAGAAAGGAGGGAGAGAGGAAGGGAAAAAGGGAAATAGGAAGGAAAGACGGGAGGGAGGGAAGGAGACAGTGATACAGACACAGGAAAGAAAACCAAAGCTCATTGCGATCACTTTCACGACCTCAGGTCCTTATTAGTTAGTAGGTAGAGATTTCTTAGGATCCCAAATGCTTTCCTATTCTGTCGCCAATTCTTATCTACTTGTCTGGAGATTTCTTTGGGGGTCAGTTTGTGTGTGTGTGTGTGTGTGTGTGTGCATGTGTGTGTGTGTATGTTTTGAATAAAAAAAGAATGTATAATTTACACTAAACTTGTATATTTAAAAGGTGACATTTTTTGAAGAAGCAAATGGCAGAGTGCCATTTTGATCTCATTGAGGCTTAGAACCTCAGTTCATTGTGCTATTCAGAACACATGCTGATGGCAGAAGGCAAGCTGAGACCGTGCTGAGCACCATGTGGCCCGGCCAGGGTGCCTTTGTTGGAACTAGACCTGAACGTTCTAAGAAACCAGGTCAAGGCTGCATGTTCTCTTCTGCCGATTTCAATGGAAGAAGTATTTGCAAATTCACTTACTATGCTTTTGTTTACTTTTTATTGTCAAGGTTAATCATGCGTTTAAGGACAGGCTTTAGGTGAACAGATTATGTCCTAGCAGAAACCTGGCCCCTGAAGTGAAAAGCCACATTCATGAAATGCAAATGCTTTCCTAATTTGATAGCCTAATTCAAGCCAAAAGCCTCACCTAGATGTTCTTCCAAGCACCAAATCGGTGCTTAAGAGAAACACCATAAATGCATTTGGGAATTTATATTCCTTGTTGTAAAATTAGCCTGAATTAATCCTGGCCTTAGTACATAGTGACCTCATATATAGGAAGTCCTATTCTGGGACCTCATTCCCCTCAGCTTTGCTGATTTTGAAAGATTGTATCTGTGTGTCTATTTAGAATGTAGACCCTTCTTCTGTAGGATTCACTAAAAACACATTTGAGGACTGTCGTGACAGCACGTATTCTTCAATATTTTAAGAGTGAAGGGCTGCTTTGTTTCTCTTATGAGTCCTAGTAGCCACAGACGGACTCACTGAACGGCTTGTGGGATGGGCCCCAAGATCTTGGATGTGAATCTGGGCATAACCAGGAAGCATTACTCCTCCTTTCTGCCTACGTCCTCCTTAGGGTCTCCTCACACCAGCTGGAAACTATCCAGATGGCTGCCATGTGGTCCTTGCCAGGGAGAGGCTGAGCACAGCACCCTGCACATGGGGACGAAGTCCTCGGGAACCAGGGTCGGGCTAGACACCCGGCCATAGCAGAAGCCAAGCCTCAGTGCCCACACCACGTGCGTTCTGTAGATGGGCATCTAACTGAAGCTATTAATGTGGCAAGTCATGTGCCTTTTTTGGGAATATTCTATTTTAATTAAACAGATGATAAAGAAAATCTAGAGACGTTTTCAAAAGACCATACTTCTATCATCTTGATATAACCAGTCTGTTCCTTTCTACAACTAGAGTTCAGTGTTCTATATAGTGTAGCCTTAGTGTACATATTATTTTGTGTTCTGCTCTTTTCACTTAAGATCATATAACCTCCTATTTCTTACTCATTTCATGGTGTGCTTTTATATCATCTCTCTCTTAGATACAAGAGTTTGTAAAAATTAAAACAACATTATAGAACCTGATTGTTCATAATCTGTATGAAGAATAAATTAATCTCCAAATTTAAGTAGAAAAGTGATGGTTTAAAGCAGTAAATTAATCTGATTTTTTTTTTACCTAATGTTGTCTGAAGTGTGAATAGTTTGTTTAATTTCTAAAAGTGGCAAAAACCATTCTGTTACCTGGAGATTTTTCTGCTGTTTAGAATCAAATATATTATGATTTCACAGTTTAAGGCTTGCTAGGAAATATAACTATTGTTAAGGAAATACAAAAGAAAAACAAGTGATGAAAAGCCGAGAAATGGATAGACCTTTTGTGTTATGGAAAATTCACTTGCTGTTTCTTTTGGTCCTTATGTCAAGTTAGTGACATTCATTAAAAAGCTTTTGTCTTGGTTAATCCTTGGGACACTCCTGTGTGATAACTGTCCTTGCTCCAGTTCTAAAGAAGAGGACACTGAACACTTGCCCAAGTTTAAGTCCTCAGGAAACAGAACCAGCCCTTGTGGTCCCTCTTTCTGTCCCACACCTTAGGACACGTGACTATTCTCATTCCAATTGAACCTGCACCTTATTGGAAGCAGCAAAAAATGTGAGATTGGAGAGCTGTTCAAACTGTTGTTTTTGAGGCAAGGTCTGTCTCAGACGAGTGAAGCATGTCTCTGCTCAGGTGTGTGGGTACTGCATGGGACAACCCTGTGGCTTGTTCCTGAAGCCTGGGGACTGTGAGCAGACACTTTGTCAGAGAGCAGCTGGCTGACTTGCAGGGCTCTTCCCTGAGAGGAAAGGAGGAGGCCGAGGCACAGAGCAGTTCTTTCAAACGCTCAGAACTATGGACAGGGGAAGAGCCAATGGAACTTTTTCCTCGGTGTCATTTGCAGTCAGAGTGGTGGCTGTATAACTTATCATCCAAATTAGGACACTTTTGAAAGTGAAAGGGAAATGGTATTGGTGATTCCCTGGAACGGCAGGCATCAGCCAGGCTTGTCGGTGGCAAACTGAGACACATGGTTTACTCCAAGGCATATCACAACCTCGTTCATTCCCTTGAGCATTTTATAGGAGGTGACAGGCAGGCCATTGAGTCACCAGAGGGAGCAAAGTATCCCCAAACATGGATGCTTCTTTTCTGGCAGGTGTCTTTATTTACTTGTGGTCAGCTGAAGGAAGCTTTCTGGAACACATACCCACTGCTTAGCTCAGGACAATTTTCCTTAAGCGAGTTATGGGAGTGACCCCACGCACAGGCCCTAGGACTGTGAGGACTCACTGATTATAGAGTGCTTTGCCTCTTGGGTAGCAGTGACCAACCAAGTCTTGGGCTGTTGATTGTGTTTTGAGATGAAATAGCTAAGACACTCTTCCCCAGAGACCTCAGTTCCTGTGAGAGCAGAGAGCTGGCCTGGGTCTGCAGCCCTGGTCCCGTGTGCTGTTTGCGGAGGGAGGGCTGGACCTGAGAACTAGGGAAGAGCTCCCTCCCTGTTCCCATCCCCTCACTTGGTGGTGGTCCTGGTGCGGCCTGACATCTGCTAAACGCCTTGGCTCATTTCTCGCTTTCACACTTTCAAACATAGATCCTCGTCCCTCCCAAGATGTTGTTTACACGAGGGGCTTCATAACGGATTCTAACGGAAGACACTGAAAAGGTAACTTGTCAGAGGGGGAGGAGGGTGGCTGCTGGGGGTAGGGCTTAAGGGGAAGCTAAGTGTGTTTGAGAAAGTGGGGATTCAAGTCCTGGAGAGGTGAGCAGTGAGGTCCTCCCCGCAGGGACTGTGGTTAGATTCAGACCTCCCCGAGAACCTGTCCACAAACCTAAGGGTCATACAAGTTGACAGCAGCACCCCTCACACGTGGCTGTGCTCAGGACTCGCCTGGGACCCCGTCCCTGCAGACTGGGGTTCACTAAGCCTATGTCGGGGCTGGGATCTTGCATCCGCAAGTTGCTGCACTCCAGCAATTCGATGGCAGTGCTGTTCACGCTTGGGACACACCTTGAACAGTGGGGCGTCAGTTTGCCTCAGTAGTCAGAAGAACTATGTTCTCGTCCTGGCTCCTGTCAGGTTATTGTAAGCTTGTATCAAAGCCAAGCCAGCAAGTTTCCCTATTGCATACCTCACACGGGGATTTGGAACCTATGAATAAGCAGTGAACACTTCAAAAAAGAAATACCAAACAAAAATGTACAATAGAAACATGCAAAGCATATACATGCCAATATTAACATATACGTGTATTAGACATTTCTAGAAGAAAAGTCAAAGCTTGCAGAAATATGGCTGAACATGTAGTAAACCCTGAAGACTGACCGGTGAAATGTGGTCCAAGCGTGTCCACTTGTAAAAGCTAAGTATACATTAAAAAGCAACCTCTGAATTTCAAAAGCAGAAGTTGCAAATGATTATTAAGGTCTCATAAGAACATTTCCAGCAGGATGTAAGAACATTTGAAGGATTCTCACTTCAAAAGTAAGTTTCCCTAGAAAAACCAGTATTGGCTTTTCTTAGATGGAGGAAGTTGGCCTTTCCTGTTCTTCCACTGACCAAAGAAAGTACCAAAGAGGAGGCCTCTGCTCTCTAGCACCACACAGCCTGGGAAACCGAAGGCTCTGCAGCCTTTGAAAAGCTCCTATGTCTAAAACCTAGATTCCCAGGGAGACCCATAGACTTCTTAGGCTGACGCATTTGTCTTTGGGGTGAAATTTTAAACAGCTTGTCATCATTTGTTCCAAAGAGCCAGTTAGTTAGGGTTGAGATGGAGTCAAGTGGCACTGTTTCCCGAGCCACTCTGCACCGTTTTGTGATGTGTAGGGTTTACGCTACGGGTGACTGGAAAGCGGCGGGAAATCCTGCCCTGCGTGGGCTCCCAGGTGCCTGGCAGTTACTGCGGCACTCTTTCACTCACTGCAGCCATTCTGAGCGGCTTCCATGGATCATGAATGATCCATCCCCAGTGAAAACCGTCCTTCAACCCTGCGGGTAGGCGGGGTTGGCATTCTGCTGCCTGGCATGGGCCACATCTGCTAGGAATCTCCAAATAAGGAAATGGAAACATTCCAAGTCCAGTTAAACCTGTCAGCGCTGCGGAAGCCCCAGCACCCCCTGCTGTCAGCAGGCGGATCCCGCCCTTCTGTTTCATCTCCATGTTTCCATCCCATTGTGTCAGCGAAGTCCTTTCTTGGTCACAGATACAGAGAGCTTTACTACAACTTAAGTAGAAATGGTGCTTTAGCCCAACCCTATAAACTCAGGGCCAGGAATCAGCTTGAATCTGCACCCTTCCTTATTCAGAAGGTAAGCCCAGCTGCTGGAAGCTGGCTTTTGGTTATTGTCCTATGCTTAACCTACGAGGGACATCAGTTTCAATCTTATCTGTCTACCCCAGGAAGTTTGATAAGAAGGAGTGGCCATTCTACATAGTCTGAATGGTCCCATAAATTGGTTGAAAGCAGCTAATTGTCCTGACAGCTCTCTCTCTCTTGCAAGATGATATTTCAGGGTTCCCTTTCTTTTCCTTAAGCAGAGCCTTAGGAGTTTCCATGACATAGAAAACAGGTGGCCACCAGCAGTCTCTCAGACTGGTAGCCATCTTGCATCCGTTCTCCCTTTAGAAAGCAAGTCCTCTCCACTGGCCAGTGCCATGCTTGAAGCATGTCTAAGCTACTCCACGAGCACCCACTCAGTGATTGTCTTTTCTGACATGTAACAGTCTTGTTTATCATTGGTATGTCGAAGAACCACACACTGCCTGCCTATAAGGCACATATAGCTCGAGTTGTAAAGCTCTACCCAAGCTGAACTACTGTAAGGAAAGAGATGCACTTCCTCAGTATGTGCAGATAACCCTGCGGCCTCTACTGGTCGGATGATGTAGTCTAAACATTGTTTAAGAGGCAGGGATAAAGGTGGCCTCTCTTCTTTTATCCTACATCCTTCAGCCACAAAATACTGGAATAAGTCAGATTGGTTTCTTTGACATTTATAATTTTTCTAAAAATTTACGAGTGAAATGTTATCACTTCTGAAGCTTCTAGGGAATCAAAAAATCCATTCATTAATATAAACTGCTTTCTTCTCCTCACATCCCACTAACGGGAGGGTTCCTATAAAGACTCACCCCTACCGCACCGTTCTTACGACAGTGCCACCAAACCATTGGACCAGGGCACTGTTCTCTGCTGCAGAAGCACAGGCTGCCATTCAACAGAAAAATGCCCTGTGAACATCCTGTGCAATACATGATCCTAATTCCCAACTAACTCATTTTTGAGTAAAAAAGTGGATCAACATTGCTCTGATTTTGGATTTTATAGTCTGGCCTGCATTAGAGAGAAAAACTCAGTATTTCTAAGAACTGTGCTGCCTTGTAAGTCCCAGACTAGACTCCCTAATACCGTAGTTAGCAGACTGCGAAGTAACTGTAGTAAAAAGGGCAGAGTAGACAAAACTGCCGTTGCCATGACCGCAGACACTTCTGGAAAACAGTAGAAACAACTTCAGTGAACTACCATAATCCCCAAAAGGTCACAGCTTGCTTTGTCTGCTAAGGAAACAGAAAGGGTGAATTGCTGTGAAGCAGGACTTTGCTTGTCCAGAATCTCAAAGGACGGAAAACACATCTCCAAAATTAGGCCAAGGACAGTACTCGGTGGCAGTCTGCACTTTGCCATCAGAGTTTATCTTCATGTTCTCGAAGTTTCGCCCTGTGCGCTCAGACGCTGCTCACTCTCACCCTCCATGCTTACCAAATGATGCAGACACCCCGTCACTCCAGCTCCTCCCTGTGTATTTAAACTGGCACCTTCTGTGTCCTATGTGTAGTCCCTCATTCTCTCAGAATCCTGGTTGGGAAAGGCTCATATGGCTGATTTTATAATAATCCATGATTTAGGTACATTTCCCAAATCCACTCATCTCTTCCTAGTTATTAGGACTTCAGGTCCTTGGTGTACCCTAGAAATTCCTCCACAATGGGTTTTATGGATTTGCACATATTTCTGGCAGTTTCTGGAGTGGAAACATGTAATTCATCTAGGAACTAAGTGATGATATGTGTATGAATTTTGAAAATAAATGACATTTCTTGGTGCAGTGTAAAAAAACCTTTTCTTTTCTTAACGGGTTACTCTGCTCATCTCTTTCCCTCGTAATGAAGCCCCCACTTAACGGGAGACTCTTCTGCCTCTATCCTTTGGTGGAGAGTGGGAGGTAGTTTGTCTCAACTGTGCCAATATTTGTTTATTTTTACAGTGAAAAGATATTTTCATGTATCCCAAAATATGCAGTGACCGTCCCCTTTGGCCTTGTCCTTCTGACTTCGTTCCTTCCATTAGGATAGCAAGATTGACAGCAAGGACTGCTACTTAAGAGTGAAAGCACACTGGCCAGATTCATTCTGAAGAAATTGTCACTCATAGCAGGAGGACAGAACTCAGTGAAGTGACCAGGAATTGGTTTAATCGTACCCCATCTGCATACATGTCACTTGTGGCTTTACTGAGCACCAAGTATGTGCCAGGTGTGGTGTCTGCTCCACCCGAGGATGTGTCTGATCCTTGGAGCTGACAGCTGAGGACAGTGATAGATGTTAGAGAAGTTACTCATCCAAACTGAATTAAGTGGTCCAGGCACAAGCAGGGTGCTACAGGAAGACTGCCCTGCGGTGGGGCAGAGGTCATCACCCAGAAGCGCTGAGGAACAATGCGCAGGCCAGAATGAAGGAAGGCAGCCGGGCCTGGTGCCACATGCCTGTAATCCCAGTGGCTCCAAAGGCTGAGGCAGGAGGATCGCAAGTTCAAAGCCAGCCTCAGCAATTTAGCGAGGGCCTAAGTAACTTAAAAAGAACCTGTCTCAAAGTGAGAAATAGGGCTGGGGATGTGGTTCAGTGGTTGAACGCCCCTGGGTTCAATCCTCAGTACCAAAAAAAAAAGGAGGAGGCAGCGGGGAGGCAGGGCTCTGTAGCCCTTCTGAGGCTTCTTCCTCATGCCATGCACACACACTCTCACACTTGCTCACACGTTTCTACCAGCGCTGCAAGCCAAAGGTGTGCATTTCCGGAGGGATGGGGTGATCCGGAACTACCAGTATTTCTCTATCTTAATTTTCCTGGGCTAATTGCTAGTCACCAAGTTGAAATAGGCTGTGACGAGACTGGACTGTGCGGTGTTCTAGAGAAGTATCGGCGATCCGTTCTTCTTGTAGAGCAGCTTCAGTTTTCTCTCCTTTTGGTCTTGTCACTTGATCCCAGAACCACAGGCTCCTATGTGGCTGACAAATTCCACTGGAACGCAGGTCCCAGAAAAGCACATGTCATTCCATTTATAAGTCTGTCTCCATCCACCCCTCAGTTGAAAAGAATTTGGCTAATCTTAGAAACAACTAGAAACATTTTGATTTAGTTAAAATGAGTCTTCTTTTAGCCATTCAGATGGTTTGCATCCAATTCTACAACACTATCTCTTTTTTTCCTTAAAAGAGATTCATGGATGCAATGATCAGAAACCCACCAATGACAAATTTCTGCCCAGTGATGTTCCTAGGTCCTAAGCACAGTCTCTGACCATGACAACTTCAAGTTTTTCTTGGCAATATAGACAGTGAGAAGCAGTTCTCTCTGAAGTCAGGAATGCTGAAACTGGAGCCTTTGATACTTTATTTTGGAAATTTAGACATTTCCAAAATAACTGACCCAAAAGACAGTGTGTGCTCTGCAGGAAGTTTTGAGGAGAGATTAGGAAATCGAGGCCAGTCAATAGGCCCCTCTTGATTCACAGTGCTGGTATATCAACCAGGGAATCAAGAATGACCTGGAAGTTACATTGGGTTGCTAACTGATTGTCCAAGCACATTATTTATCATGGTATCTATCGATTATGTAAAATGTGTTCGAATCACAGCTACTTAGAGTGAAATTTCCTTTAGTGTTTTTGTCCCAAACTTGCATTTCTTCCTCAGTGCTCCTGTGGGCTGGGCAGTCTGTTTTAATTAGTCAGCTCATAGAGCACCTGCTGCTCAATTTGGGCAGCTCTCTTCTCTCACCCCAGAAATAACTCATTACTCACTGTACCAACACAGCAAGCGCCCCACCCTCCCCTGGTGTCACCCTCCTCTGCTTTCCCCTGCCCTGCAAAACACAGCCACCCTCGCCAAGTGCCTTAGACTAAAGGAAAGCCCGGGCTGTAAGAGACCCTAGAGGTCACCTAGTGTGGCCCCCGCCCTGCCTGGCCCTGTCCTGACAGTGCACCCGCCCGGGCGTGGACTTGCAGCTTTGTGGAACTAATGCCTGTTGTTCTCCCTGCTCTCTCCTTTGTCCCCACAGTGCCATGGCTACTTACTCTGCCACATGTGCCAACAATAGCCCTGCACAGGGCATCAACATGGCCAGCAGCATTGCCAACCTGAGACTGAAGGCCAAGGAATATAGTTTACAGAGGAACCAGGTGCCAACAGTCAACTGAGGAAAAAAATTAAACAGGCCTAAGAAGAAATCAAAAACCATAGGACACCTAGCCTGCTCTGTCATTTCTTCATCCGCTTGGAAAAAAATAAGTAAAAACAATCAATCAAACAAACAAACAGAACTAAAATATTGGGACCATGGCAGAGAAAAGCAGGAGAGGAGCAAAATGAAAATTAGTTAACAAACGTTCCTCCTCCCTCTGGAATTGCACCACCATTTGTTTCTGTGTGTTTATTTTATTTTTCTTTCTATTCATGCTTTGCTTAATATACTCGGAGCTTCTTCAGTTAGGTTCAGCCCACCCACTCCCATAGTCCTAAGAGGTTTTGAAAAGGTCTGCAGCAGCCCCAGAAGTCACATACACACATGCTCAGAGAGACGCCCCCGGCCTTCTCACCAACCTGTGTGAACCCCAGTGCCTTACTCTGAGCTCCTCCCAGTTCTCTCTAGGAGCTTTTGCAAAGCCAAAGTCTTTCTGAAGATCTGTGCCTCACATGATTCCCTTTCTCACTCTCTCCGTGTCTGTTGGTTATGGTAAAGTTTTCTTCCGTCAGCTGCTGGGAAACAATTGTGTACAACTTCGGTCACTGGTCTGTCTGATCAGGGTGGCTGGCTGTGTCTGGCTCACTCTACGCTCTAAGCCCTAGGTCTAAGCTCTAAGCTATGCAACACCACCCCGCCCCACTTAAACAATCAGTCATCTTGAGTTAAAGTTATTTGTTGTCACAGGCTGTTTGGTAGAGGAAATATTTTCACTTGAGAGGGAGAGAAATTTCTCTAGAAAAACAAAGACTGAATTGTGAAAAGCATGGCCTACTTCTCTTTGGTGCCTTAAGGGTAGTCAGATGCACACTTATATATATACTGTACATATTTATATATTTTATATATATATAATATTGCAAGCTCGAGTCTGCAGTTTTTCAAACACTACAGAAAGCAAATTTCACACCCTCACCACTGTCCTCATCTCTGCAGTGATGAGACAGTAGTTAGGGATCTTGCGTCTTTTCTTATATTTTACACAGCACTCTTACTAAGGCCACAGAGCAATTGGCAGGGCAGTTGTTTGAGAACAGTGTCATTTTTGCATTAGGGCTTTAAATGAATTACAAATTATTTGAGAGAACAAAGATGTCCTTGAATTTGGAGCTGGGGCTGTGCTGGAATGCTCATGTATTCTGATCTATCATGGGAATTATACTCAGAGGAAGAAAAGATAGTCATCTGCTTTCTCCACTCAACAGAAATATGAAAGACAGGGTACATGTTTTAAGTGGAATATTTAAAGGTTTGTCTAAATTCCAAAAACTTTAAAGGCAATCATGGACTGTTTTTTTTTTCCCCCTTAGTATTTTGAAGTTTAGCATCTAGGGCTAGGAGCCAGGACTGATATTTCTTTGTTTCTTTCTCTTTGTTTCCAGCCTTGCTTTTATAACTTGCCAGGTGGACTTGACCAAACTGTATTGTCATGCCGTGCCTCAGTTTGCCTGTTTATAAAATGGGTTTAGCAATACTTCCCTACCTCACAGGGGTGTTGTGAGGTGGCTCTATTCCTTCGCTCCTTTATACTTTTCTGTGTTCTTTGCATGTCCGGCACTTTGTAGCCTTTGGAATAAGAGGACTATAAAAGTGTACAATGTTCATGGAATGGTGCCATAGCAGGAAGCCTTATTTTCTAGCAAGGAAATGCTTCCTTGCTGTACATACTTAAAGCTTTGTGTTTGGAAGTAAGAAATAGGTTTATATTTTCAGATGTCTCAGAAATCACACCATTTGGCCAAAGAATAATGTAAGACATGCAAGATAGACATAAGATAGATTTTAACTTATATTCTTATCCTGGCCAGCTTGAGTCTAATAAATTTAGTTACCTGTGATTAAAAATCTTTAGATTGATTTTGGCCAAAAATGCCAACTTTGTGCTATGAGTGACAGGCAAGGTGTTTGGGATGGGAGATGCACTTTTAGCAGACATTTGTACTTCCCTTGGCATATCAGACTGAGCTAATGGTGATATATTTTTTTCAGTCTAACAGCCACCATCTCAAATGTGTTTCAAATGTTGATTCTGTACTTCCTTCAATAATAAGAAGAAAGCCCATCTTAGACATTTTGCTTTCATAAACTGGTTCCCTCTCCTTCTAACCCCCTATTAAAAAATTTCTTATGGAATGGTTCATGTAGGTTGACTGGACAACTCACATTACTTGCTTCTAAGGAATCTAAGGAATCCACTCATTCTTCTGCCCCATGAATGGCTGTGGATTATCAAGTTTCAAAGGAACGGTAGATCCTTGCAGATGGAAACCCTCTTTGATTTGTGAAGTGAGTGTGATCCAAGAAATTGGTGAATTTGAGGGGCCTGGAGTTTGGGGAGAACAGCTAAAAGAGGATTTGGGTTATAGGTAAGGAACAGAAGTCATGCATGGAAAGAGGAGGCTCTTAGAAGAGGGTGTCATGTGAAACAAAATTGTTTGAAACCTTCATCCTGACGTACATTTCCAATGGTCTACAGAAAAGCCTGGCCCCATAAACCCGAATGGTGGAGGAAACTGGGATGTTCTGTCTGATGCCTTAGGCAAGCCATTACTGGGAATTTGAAGTGACCAGTGCTGGACAGTCATGGCAACGCCCACTGGTAAAGAACCAACACAGCAAGCATCCGTTATTTGAGCATTTGATCAAGAAGTAAACCACATAGTACTAGCACTTGATTTACTATTGATTTTTTTTTGAAAACACAAGTTTGCTGTGTGATTTGGAGAAGTAGCTTCTGGCTGTTAAGCCAGTTGTTAGAAGAGGGTCTCGGGCCAGACTTCAAGGCACTGTTAGGCCCAGACAGAAATGCGCACCCATGAGCTATTGCCCCATCCCCCTCCAAACAGGATGCTGATGTGTAAGGTAGTTGGCAGGTTAAATTAAATCAAATGAAGTAACCTAATAAAAAAGGGAATGACATAATGGTATAAAGATCTCTTAAGAAATGTAATATGTAAATTATATCTTGCTTTATGATGTAAAATATACATTGTTTGCGCTAGAATAGAAATGTTTCCTTTTCAATAAAACAAAAGAAGGATATTCCAGTGTCTTTTGTTATGTACATTAGAGTCTGCCAATTCTTTTCTTTCTGATCTTCAAAAATACCTATCTGCTAAGATCTAAAATCACATTTGGAAGAGTGCAGGTAAGAAGTGTTTACAAACAGGAGAATGTTTATCAGAGTATGAAATCATTTCCTATAAAAGGGAGGAAATAACGTGTTATTCTTCAAAGACAAAGACGATGGGGAGAGGAACGGGGGTAAGTGTGGAGCAGAACTTATGAGAGTCCAGCGAGCTTTTACCAACATCTTCAGCATCCATGCTGCTTGATACTGTGTGCCAAAAAGGCTTTGTATAGAGCTTAGCCTTTTAATTCAGAACAAAGAAATAGCAGAATAAAATGCTTTGAAGCACCCATTGTGCACAGCATAGGCTATGTGGTCATGAGGACACAATAGGACTGCATGGTGAGGCACAAGTTCTCTTTTCAAAACAATTAAAATCTAATTTAAAGGCAGCTCTAACAAGGGCAAGTCTACGCACCTGCACAAGACAAGGAATGAATAAGTGTCAAACAGATAGAGCCAACAGAAGGTTCCAGAAGACGAGGAAAGGAAACATTGTGAACTGGAGTGGGAGAAAGGTTTCATAGGGGAACTGGGGCTTGAGATTCATCATTAAGAGCTTGGGCAGTGGAGAGGGGTGCTGAGGAGTGGGAAGAAGGAATCAGGGCAGGGACAGGGGCAGGAAGAGTGGGTTCAGGGAAACGTGGTGATTGGGCCTAGATGGATGGAGAGCCTATTTTAAAGCAGAATGAGAGAAAACGCTGAAGACTGATGCCGAGGCTTCATCGCCAGACGAGGGAATCTGGACCTTTCCTCAGGTCACAGGCATCCATGGAAGGTTTTTAAGTGGTGGTGGTGGTGGGGGCGGGGGAGCCATGCAAAAGTTCACCATTTTAACAGGGTTGGTGATTCTTATAAAAGAATGAAAGTGAACTAGAGCAGAACGGGAACAGAGAGTGCTGTGGAGGATGGAGGCCAGCAGCAGTGGTCTGAAACTTGGTGACTGGGAGAGGGAGTCACCTAACACTGACAGAATCCGGCAGCAACAATGCAGAACTGGTCATCAGGGATGACTGGAGTTTTAGATGTGTCATCGACTCCGATAGTCCAAATATAAGTGCTCTGTGAATGAAGACATGGAAACTGGACTTGACACCAAGGTCAAAGGTGGAGATAGGAGTTTGAGACCAATTTTTAAGGCTGGGACACTTGCAGGTTTCAAAAATGAATGGGTTCTTCAAGATGAGAGAGTGCCATGTGACTCAAGTGATCAATCCCAATAAGGGGATTTGGGAAGTAGCCTCAGCCTCCACAGCCAGGTTTGCAGAATGTCTACAGTTGGGCAGAGGGCTACAGAAGTCTATTTAAAAGGAGCTATTTGAGAAATAGAGGAGAATCAAACTTTCCCTTTAATATTCTAGAGTTAAGAAAAGAAAGGTTTTCCAAAAGGGGAAATGTTTAATACATCCAAATGCTATAGAGCAGACCAGCCAACTGGGAATGAAAGGCCATCGGATTGGTGACTTTCAAGAGACCAGTTCATTCTGATATTGGGGGGAGAATGTTGATTTAGCAAATTATGCTAAGAAAACATGCTTTGAAAAAATGAAAGCCGCAGCTGCTGACCACTTGCATGACCCTGGTTGATCCCTAAAGGTCAAGACTTCCCGCCATGTTCCAAACCTCATGCCTTGGCTTGAATGGGGGAAATGCATTTAAAATTTGGCAGATTCTGACCCTCATTCTGACTTCGGTATTGGAGAGCTGGCTGTGGGCTGTGATCCTCCACGTTCTCCAGATAACCACAGGCCATCCAATTCACACCTGGAAGGTGTATAATTGGTAACACTCTACATTTCAGTTCAGGTATATTTCATCTGTAAGTGCAAGAAACCCCAAACGAATTAGACTACGATGGTTTAACTAGGATTTATTGGATGGTCCACAGAATGAAAGGAAGAGCCATAGCAATCTGATCAACTCTGGGAGACACATATTAAAGATGGTAAAGCAGCAGTTAGCTTGGGACCCAGAAAAGTGACTGAATGAGAGAAGCTGCTGCCCTAATTGGCTTAGAACCATCCCGGAGTGTTGGATGACAGAAAAATAAGGTTTGATTCTGTTTAACTCTTACATGACAAGGTCTATTTGTTACTATAGCTTTGCCCAAACTAATACACCCTTTCCCCTTTCTTTTTTCTTTCCCTTCTCCCTCCCTCCCTTCCTTCCTACCTTCCTTTCTTTTTTCCTACCAGTATTTCAAGGTCCCTGCTGTAACTCAGATTTACTCTCTCACATTGGGCATTTGAATATAAAATATATAATTATGTGGCATCTTGTGCCCTTTGGATTATAACATAAAAAAAGTTGAATGTTATAGTAAATAAATACACTAGATATCACTTTCAAGAAATTAATGCCTGACTTTCTGGAGTTCCTGGAAAAAATATCTCAAAATGTTATTCTAGGTATTAAAAAGCAGCATTCTTAAGAGGAAAATGGCCAGGTCATTCACAAATTGAGGGCATCTGAAAACTATTTCTTAGAGTCACATATTTATTTGCTTAGTGTCACTCAGTTTAGCAGAGGTAAAATAAGGCCAGCAATCCTGGGCGGCTAGAAAAACTCACACATGTGCACAGGAAGACATGAGCAGCAACGCTCACTGCAGCGTGGCCTGCAGTAACACAAAACTGGAAATAAACAGAATGTCCGCCAGCGGGACGACAATGTGATATGTTCACCCAGTGGAATATTATGCAGAAAAAATGAATGAATGACCACAGTCACGCACATCCCCTTGGTTACCTCTCACACACGTTACTTCAGAGGAGGGCACACTGCAGAGAGGTGTGGCATCGGATACAGAGTTAAATCTTGCATTGTTTGTGAACACAGAAATGTGTGGTACAGATACAAAGAATGCACAGAGATGAGAAATAATGTCAGAAAATTCTGAATTGTTCCAGAAACAAGTTTGGTAAATGCAACTTCTGAGCCAGAAGCCAGTGCATGGGACCGAGACAGGAATTCTATGTGCTTCAAGTAGGTCTGAAATATTTTATTTCTAAAAAAATATGAAGAGCAAATATGATCAAATATTAAAATTCAATAAAAGCTGTGTGGTGAGTATACCATGTTCATTATGTTAATTTCTGTAATTTTCTGTGCTTGATATATTGCAAATTTACATGTAGAAAAAGCAGATGTTACAGCTTCAGTGGGGGAGAGGTAGGGGTGCAGTCGGGGTAGATGTGATTGTGTAATGCACAGCTTTCTCTAGCCAGCTGGAGAGGAGAGGTATCATTACACGCTTTTAAGAAGCCAAAAAAAAAAAAAAATGCTGCATCTAACTTGACTCACCCAATCAAGGTTTCCAGCACAGAGAGTTGTTGTCTCTCAAAGATTTCTCCCGAAAATATTTCCTTCAATTTATTTCTGGGTGTAAATTCCCACCATCAGAGACATATTCCTACCTTCATTATGGGTCTCCAAGGGTCTCCCAATAACCTCTGCTGTGCAAGAAGGTCAGGTTCAACCCCTGTGTGGAGGTGACGTTAGCAGTTTCCATGGCTGCATGGCCTTAAAAGAGTAGGGCACAGATTTGATGCGCGGGTTGGGTGCAGAAGAGAAATACAGCCCGGGGCCTGGGAGATCCACTGAGAAGAGCAGACACGAACGGGAACCCAAGATGGGAATTGCAGGG
>CM053410.1:86201930-86226909 GCA_028644305.1 Xerus rutilus | reverse complement strand
ATTATGCCTGAGAGCCAGACCCTTAGCTTTGGGAGTGGCTTCATGTGTGCTTCTCGGCTTGAACTCTTAGAAATTGTCAAATTGCTAAACCAAGCACATCCTAATTTTGCCAAGAAAAATAATCTATTTTCCTATTTCCTGTGCTCCATCAGGATGCAAAACATAAAATAAGCCAAAATTCCTCCACAGTGGGCTTGCAATCTTCAGGAGACCACTATTTTTGAGGCAGAAAGGCAAATATTTTTTTCCAGAACCAATTTTCTTGCTGACCACATGGAGCATTGAGAAACCAGTGAGTGCTTTCTTGGGAAAAATTGAATTGATGGAGGAATTTGGCTTGAGAAAACAGGAAGTGGGTTTCTGTTGCTGTCCACAGCCGGGGCAGATGGGACTTGCAGACCACATTGTTGAAGGTGTGTGGTAATCCCTAAAGACCATGTCTACTTTTGATCCTTATCTAAACCAAAGCAAGGTTTATCCATTACTCTCCATTTATAGACAAAGCTGGGCTAAGACCAATGGACTTTTCTGCATTTTCTCTCTTTTCAAGGAAGAGGAGATCAAGTTGGGAAAGACCAAGTCAACGCTTTCAAGAAGTCTTTAGCACAAACATATTTCATCCATTAGGGTAATGTTTTCCTCAAGCTTCTCCAGAAATAAGTCCCACCCTTCTCCCCGTAAGATCCCAAAGACACAGCTGATTTGTTTTCAGTTGGGGCAATGAAATGTTTAAATGGAAAACACATGTCCTGTTGGTGTGGGGAGGGCATGCTAGGGCACTTCTTGCTCAGGAGGCCCCCACTCAGCTGCTGTCTCGGGGCCACAGAAAGACCAGATGAGCAGCTGGCAATTAGCTACTAAATGATAGTTCCTCCGGGGAAGATGGTGGATTTTAACTCCATGTAAAACACTCATTACCTAATATGAGCTTTAAAGGGTTCTTTATTTCAAAAAAGAGGAAGAGCTGCTAAAAACTTAATTGTTATTCTTCTCTTTCTCAGAATACAGATCCTCTGACCTAACTGCTCCCCCACCAACAGGACAGTCTTGGTCCCAGATTGCTGCCTGGCCTAGGTCCTGCTCCCAGGTGAGTTTTCCTTCTCGGTATTTCTTTTGCACTTATGTGCTTTTCTAATCCTGAATCTCAAGCCAAATCAGCTGAAATTGGGAAAGTGTGAAAAAGTATTATTTTCGGTGTAAATTAAAGTTGATAAGGAGAAGTCACTGAGTCTAAGTCTCAGGATCACAGTCGAATCAGCCAGTCTTGCTCACAGCGGGTACCTTGGTACTGCCCTGTGTGCAGCTAATGATGAGTTGTTCTTGTAAATAAAGTGAAAATAGTAAGTTTGATTACATGAGATATTTGGTACATGTTCTCAGAGTAGTGTTTCAAGAAATAATGGGAGTTGGAAGCAAAACAGATCCTTAAATTGGTGATATCAACATGTGATCCCCGGGTCTGCTGTTCATCCTCTCGATGATCTAAATGTCATAGTATTGAAATTCTGCGCTACGGTGTTATCTTAAAATACTACCCTGTGTATTTTACGCTACGGTGTTATCTTAAAATACTACCCTGGTGCCCTCCAGTGTTTGAATATTAACTATATAGTATGGTTCTTTTTAGTAACCCAACAATATGCATTATTTGCTAATAGTGAATATTATTAGTAAATGTAATTTATTAAGCAAATATTTTTAGATATCCATAGTAATGAATAAAGAATACAAAGAATGTTGGAAGTACTTCAAGAATCATTGAAGACTTGTGGAATTCTTGAGACTGCCCAGCAATTCTGATTTCTTGTTCCCTAAATTCCTAAGATTAACACCTTTCAGAATTTGGAGCACTAGTCTTGGGTGAATTTAGGAAGAAGCATCATTCTGGAAGGGAATACTAGGGCCCTGGTGTTAAGTACCACCACAAAGAATGGCGAGGATGTTTTCAACCTGGAAATGGGAAGAGCTAGAAATAAGCCTCCCTTCAGGGAACGTGGGCAAGCCACTTGTCCTCCTGAGACTCCTCTCTAGTGTGGAAATACCAACACTTCCTATATCATTGATGAACTCAAATAAGGTTAGGAATTATACTTTATACCATTTAGTGACCTCTAGATAAAAAAGGGGTAAAATCAAAAGCAATTATCTCAAGAGATCTGTATGAATTTTGTGTGTCCATGTGTAATTTTGAGAAGGACAACAATCGGGGTCAGTAATAAATATTTATTTAACAAACTTCTTTTTTAGCTATCTGCAATAATGAACAAAGAGTGTAGAGTGTTGGAAGTACTTTGAGGCTGATGTTGGTAGAACTGGATGTTGGTAGAAGCAGCTCTGGGGTTAGTTCCCAGCATTCTGCCCCCTATGAATGGTCCTCCTGGTTCTCAGAACAGGATCAGGAAATGGTGTGGTGAACAGTGGATGGGCTTTGAGATCCAGGAGGGTATCTGTAACAGCCTCCAATGAGGCTCCAGATTTGGGGCCCTTTCTTTATCTAAAACCAAAAAAAAAAAAAAAAAACCAAACTTTTATCGGTCTAGTGGGAAAACAAAAGAAAAGGATCAACCAGAGCAGAAGACCAAAGGTCAGGTGTGGCCCAAGAATGGCCCTGCGTGTGTCAGGTCATGAGGACACCTTAACCATCCATGTTTTCCACTGTTTCCAAACTTCAGTCCTTTAAGTACCATATTATATTTTCGGCAACATCTGCATGCCACCTGTACTCTTATTTACTTAATATTTTTCTTTAATTTGGCCCCTTTTTAAACTTAGCCTTGTCCCAAACAATAATAAACATGAAGTTATTGATTGATGTGCAAATTATATTCCCCAAAAGCGCATTTTACATAGCTATTATATACATCATAACACATTGGTACATAACTAAGACACTAAACAAATGCCCATCTGTGTACCATCTAAAGTCACCCATTTACCACTGGGCCATGCTTTTGAAAGATGCAAAAAGACTCTTTTCGCTGAGCTGACCGAGCAGGGTGGAAAGGCATTTGTCTTAAATGAGCGTGGGAAGCAGACCTGTACTGTCGCACCTGGCCTGCCCTCGGAGCCCTGTGCTTGGTCTAACGCTCTGCTGGCACCTTCTTAAAATTTTTTGAAGAAGAGTTTTTGCAATTTTATTTTTCATCAGTTATAGAGTCAGTCCTGAGGGGATACAGAAATAAAAAAGGGTTGGCAGCAGAACATTTCTCAGTTGTGACACTAAAAGTTATTTTCATCAACAGCTTCTTATAATGGCTCATGAAGTAGTTTTTGGGAAAACCACCATCCTACAAGTATGCAAGACACCCACACAAGATTTAAAGGGAATGCTAGATGTTTATGATCTAATACTAGAGTTTGTAGTCAGGTTGGGGAGATAAGATTGATTTTCATTAAAATTAGATTCTATAGGGAGGAGTTAGGCTGAATATTGTGGGTAATGATTATAATGGTAGTGTGGAAAAGAAAGACTTCTCTGGGGGCAAGAGTAGTTGGAGAGGATGTGAAAAGGAAAAACTTAAGCCATTAAACAGCTTTCATATCTGTTTTTTTAAAAAAAGTCTCTGCCGAAACTGTCATGTAAAAATCTCTTTAGAGTCTAGTCCTAACCTCTTTCTCCAGCTTCATTTCTGATAAGTCTCCCAAATAAAGAACTGTCTCTAGTATTACAAAACCCAGTTAAGAGTATCAATGAAGGCTCACATACCAGGCATTAAGTTTTTTTTTTTAATTTTAAAAATTTCTTTTGGTACTGGAGATTGAATTCAGGGGCACTCGACCACTGAGCCACATCCCCAGCCCTATTTTGTGTTTTATGTAGAGACAGGGTCTCACTGAGTTGCTTAGCGCCTCACCGTTGCTGAGGCTGGCTTTGAACTCAGGATTCTCCTGTCTCAGCCTTCCTAAGTGCTGGGATTACAGGCAGGCATTGAGTTATTTAAAAGTTAAATGGCAAGGTAACAAACTGTGAAAGGAACACACTGAACTCTCCAATGCGGGTTGTCCTTCCTTTATAACATTCTGAAAGACAAAGTCCCAATTTAGAATTCGTGGTCTCCTGGGACTTCTGCTCCTGAGCCTGGCAGCACAGGAAGCCATCTCTGCAGCCTGCTGGGCCTGTCCTCCTGGATCCCTCCGGCCTGCAGCGTGAGGGCCTTGTGCTTGCCACACGGACTTCAGCTTACCCTGCAAGCTCATCCGCACCCACCTCCGTGGAAGCTTGCATAGTCAGCTGGGGATCTGCTTTGGGGGCACAGACTTTGGGAGAAGTCACTTAAGCAGGAGCATGTGGGCAGGGCGTTCTGATCCCAGGAAACCAGATCGTGGTCTGCAAAGTGTGGGCATTTGGCTCTGGGTCAGTCAGTCCCCCAGCCCATGGTCTTCTTGTCTCTTGGAAGACATGCAGCTGACGGAAGGCTGAGTCTGGCCCTTGAACACACAGGGCCAAGGACAGATGCTGCCAACAGACTGCCAGTGTCCTGTCCCTTCCTGTTTTCTCCTTTTCCCTGCAAAGTGTTTTCAGGTGTCACTTTGCACATGTCATCCTCCATTTCCCTTTTCACTTAGAACACCACACCTACTCAGTTTCAGTGCCCAGAAGATCAAATGCCACCTCATCTCTGAAGCCCTGCAAATTCCCGTGGACAGAGAGCTCCTTTCTCCTTGGCATTCTCTTGGCGTTTTGTTGGTACCTCTCGGACAGCCTTTTCACCTGCACTGACAGGCTGTGAGTGCTTTGTGCATGTTTAGTCTCCTGTACCAAAGGACACAGCATTCTTCATCACTTGCCACTCACGTGGAGCCACCAAGTTCAGGGCCAAAGGCGATTTGAGCTCATCAGTTCCATTGCCTTATCCACTAGCATTTATTAGGCATTCACATGTGCGAAGCATATTTCCAAATGAGGGACACCACGAAAAATGCTAGCTGATGAGGGGTGCTGTTTTATTTTTTTAAGCCACAGAACCAACTTTCTGGCCACTTACTACGCTGTGTTATAAGAATTCTGCCTCAGGAGAGTTTAAAGCATGTGCCACATCTTGATTATTAAAATATCATTCACTCCTTAGAAGTCCCCTTTTCCCTCAGTTTCCCACTCATTGTCATGCCCCTGTCCTTGTCCTTTATCCCCAACTCCATTTACTGGGCATGCATTTGGCTGTAACATTGGCCTCTTGGCTTGGGTAGCTGAGGTACAGCGGCAGCACGGTGCACAGAAAAGCAGCAGCCCAAGCTCCACCTGCAGCTGTCACTTGGTGATTGGAGGAAGATCATCTGCCCTCTCAGGAGTTTGGTTTCTTGACTTTCAATTACCAATACTTGCCTTACAGTGCTGTGAGGAAGAATCAGATAATGTAGGAAAGAGTTACCTGAAAACTCCTAAGAAACACAAAAGCATTCAGGGGCATTGCTGTTTGTCTTCTGAGCATCTTGATATCTGATTTGAGGGCCTGCCTCTCTTCCAGTACAATCTTGGAGTACAAGGAATGGCCCTTTAGATTGCCTGGATATAAGAGCAAAAAGTGAAAAATCAACACAAACTTAATAAACACTAATGATGATGATTGTGATGGAGAAAAGACATCTGTACTTTTAAAGTATGGATGGGGAATTCAAGACCTGAAGGTTTGTGGACTTTTTCAAGGAGATTTCAGGATTTTGGATGCAAATTCCAAAGCTCGCTACCTCTCCTGCACCACCCTCCCCCTGGCGAGAGCTCCCCCTTAGGGAGTTATAGAATGAGACCTAATTTTTCATGTGCTTTTATGTGACTCTCATGATGAAGAGCTGGAGAGCATCAAAGAACCGTCACGGGCTGGTGTGTCCCAGTGGTGCCGACCCGTGCACGGGCTGTGCTGCTCTCCCAGCGGGTGCCTGTGAGCCAAGCGCTGCTATCCTGTGTGATGCTGCGATAAAAGGTGGCCAGCCAACAAATACAGAATTGTGTCCCCTCTCCAATCCATGGCACTGGCCAATGTGACCTAGTGGATTTTTCTGAACAAACATATTTGACCAGCCATGTCTTTCTGCTTCTGGAGAAATTTGAGAACACAGCTACTTAAAGAGACCCACATGGGGGTGGGGGGGTTATAAGCACCATGTAGACCTGGCAGAGTAAGATTCCAAAAAGACACTCTTTAGGTTAGGACTAGTGGAGGGAAAGGCCAGATTGGTGGCAGAGCAATATTAATTGCACAACAATACCACATGGTGGATCCAGGAAGAATTGCACAGAGCTTATAAAAACCTCTTGGACCAGATTTCCCCCTGCAGCTCCTTGCTCCAGGGCATTGTGTGAATTTCACAAAAGAGGCACTGTAGAAATTTTGCTGACTATTAGAAATGTGTGTTAAATATTTCAAAGAAGTATTTGAAGTGTTTGCACTTTATGAAACCACCTCGGATGGTGCCCGGGAGGTCAGGAGACCTGCAGTGCTCTGTGTCTGCCCATTGTCCAGCCCCCTGTCCTTCTCAGCCAGAGGGTGTCCATTCCTGGAGGACACTGCTGCCTTTCATCCCTGGAAGGTGGGCTAGTTTGACAAACAGGCAAGGGCTTTGCGAGACGCAGATCTGAGTTTCCACACCCACTCTTCCAGGGTTACCTGTATGATCTTAGGAAAATTATTTACTTGGAAGACTCATTTACCAAATATGAACAGTGGGATCAAGATGAACTACTTCAAAGAGTCATTTCAAGGAAGATCCGCTCATGGGTGAACAGTGCCCGGTATAGTTAGGTACTTAATATTTATTGTAGCATGAATACAAGGTGCATCTGGGAAGTGTCTGCTTGGATTTTTATTTTGAAGTTGGTGAATGCGGTGTATTTTTAAAAATGCAACTACAAAGCACTAAAGTACAAGGCTTCTTCTATTTTCCATTCTTAAAATGTCTCAGAGTCCAGGGAATTTCCACGGGTCCTTTGGTTCACATGAACCCCATTCCAACCACCTATGAGGCTCCTTGTTCATTGCCTCTTTCTCTTTCCTTCCCTCTCCAAGTAAAATGATTTTATACAGAGGAATTTAATTTAGACACCTATTTGTCCAGGCAGCACCCAGGCATGTAAGACCCTACCTTCAACCTAAGGCTGTTTATCAGAACATTTCCCTAAACAAAGTTGTTTCTCTCTAAAAAAAGAAAATCTGGAGCCAGCTGTTAGGCTAGTAAACTTTTGTCTGCTCAGCAGAGGATTGGATGGAGAAGGAAGGGCCTTCTGGTCATCCTGGAACGCAGGCGGCTCTGGAGCTCTGAGACTCAGTGGGCAGACTGAGGAGCACAATGGGCAGGACCAGGGACAATGGGGCAGAAGCAAGGGGGACCCGCACTCTGGCTCTGTGAGAGGAGAGTGGGGAAAGAGTTAAGGAGAAAACTGCAGGAATGCGACTCAGGCTGCAGAGGAAGGCGAATTTGTGAGCACATTCGTCACTTCTGGGAGACTTGGAGGCATAACTGTGGAAGCCAGAGGTCCCCTAAGTACGTGGGCACAAGATCCAGGAAAGCTGCCTGTGACAGAATCACTACAATTGATGTGAGTGACCGACGTCCTGGGCTGGGAAAGCAGATAACCTCATAGGTTTGCTTTGGGGAGCAAGGACCCTTCCTTAGAGCTGTAGCCCGTGTGACTTCTCGTGATGCATTAGCATATTTAATTTTAAACATAGAGCATCTTCTCATGTGTTATTTTGAAAATTAGAGAAACACTCATATTTCTTAGTGGTCTCCTTATAACATAATCCAAAAGACAACCCCAGAGGAAGCTCTTTTGGAATCTTGTTCCACTTCCCGACTTCCGTTTTGTAACTGCCATGGCTGTTGAGAATCCCTAAGGCCAGAGACATGCCCGCCACAGAGAGAGGAGATGGGTGCTTTGAGATGCCGCTTCACTCTGAGGCTCAGAACCCACCAGCCTTGCAGTGGCCGTGATCATACATGGGTAGAGTGCCTTCATAATCTGAGAAATGAACGCAGATCCGGTGCATGCTCAGAGACAAGGGACAAATACCTGCTCATGCATTTATCACACTTGTGGGGACAGAAACACATGCCCCTCTGCTAGACTGAAGCTGTGGGTCATCACCAGCAGAAATTTTGAAGAATTAAGGACAGGAAACAGTTTTTAGTTACTTTAGAGAGAATATTTCCATCCTAATATATTATGTATAAGTGTATCCACTAACAAAATATGTTCACGGTAGTTATTCTAATTAAACAGACAACTCTGAAGCAGAGAAATTCTTTTTTGGGGGGATATCAGGGATTGAACTCAGGGGCACTTGACCACTGAGCCACATCCCCAGCCCTATTTTGTGTTTTATGTAGAGACAGGGTCTCACTGAGTTGCTTAAGTGCCTTGCCTTTGCTGAGGCTGGCTTTGAACTCTTTTTTTTTTTTTTTAAATCTTTATTTATTTATTTTTATGTGGTGCTAAGGATCAAATCCAGTGCCACACGCATGTGAGGCAAGCGCTCTACCACTGAGCTATAATCCCAGCCCCTGGCTTTGAACTCTTGATCCTCCTGTCTCAGACTTCCTGCATGCTGGGATTACAGGCGTGCACCACCACGCCTGGCTGAAGCAGTGATATTTAATCATACTTTTTAAGCTTAATTTCTGATATCAGTTTGAAAACAATCTGCTAAAAACAGTTCACTATTTTGATTGGTCACTTCTTTCACATTTGAGTTAAATTGAATTATTCAAGTTTTTATTCTGCTTTCTCACAGTGATGAATTTCACTTGAAAAGTGTCTCTATTTTCTACAGGAAAATGAGGGAAATATGGCAAAAGGGGCGTTAGATTAAACAGGCCACCTAGCTTCCATTCTGGGGCTCTACTGTGTAAGAGTTCACTCTTTCCTTCCTCCCTCCCTCCCTCCCTTTCTCCCTCCCTCCCTTTCTCTCTCCTTCCTTCCTTCCTTCCTTCCTCCCTCCCTCTCCCTCTTTCTCTCTCTCCTTCCTTCCTCCTTCCCTTCTTCCCTCCTTCCCTTCCTACCCTTCCTCCTTCCCTTCTCCCTCACCCCCTTTCTCTTTTTTTCTTTATTTCTATCTTTCATCTTGTGCACGCTAGGCAAGTGCTCTACCACTGAGCTACACCCAGCCCTAAAAGCCACCTGTGAAGGAGATCCAATAGCTATGCCCTGGACTTCAGAATCCTTACCTACCAAGTGAGGACCATGTGACCTCCGGGCTCCTGTCAGCTCTGGTTCTCTGAGAATGCCAGTGTTCTTCCCCCTTGTTCCCCTCTCCTTTTACTCATTAGCTCTCTTCTTTCAGATGGAAATCTTGCCAGATTTATTTATCTTGCTTTTTTTCTCCATCTTTATTTTGCTCAGCTTATCTAGTGGGAGAAGTCATAAAAACGCCCCCATGTCCAGCCTGATGTTAATCTCATGCTGATTATCATTGTGTAGTTTCACATTGTTGAAGAAGAGGACGGTTTAGGCTCAAGTAGACCTGGGGTGGAATCCTGGCTCTGCTACTTGCTAGCTGAGGGCTTTGAGCAGGTCATTGAAACCTCTTGCTCACCTGGAAAATAAAGAATGTCTTCCTCTCACATCTGCCATGAAAATGACCTGATCTATTGACTTTTGCTAACATATCCAGTTTTTTTCCTTTGAGCTTCTTGCCTTTAAGAAACTACCATTATTCAGTCAAAAGTATTTATTGAGCACTTGCTGTATACAAACACACTCCTACATGCTTGGATATATTGGTGAACAGAGATCCCTGTCCTTGTGGAACTTACGTTGTAGAGACAAACAGCAAACTATGTACATATAATGGGAACTTTAGAGTGTAGCAGAAAGTAATAAAACAAACAACAGACTAGGAGAATCAGGGAGGGAGCTGTGTGGAGTGCTGACTGGAAGGAGTGGGCCAGATCTACAGGAGGTGAGGGGTCACCGGGGGAAGAGCATCCCAGCCAGAGCGACTGAGGAGAGGAGAGGCCCAGAGTGGCAGCGGGAGGGGCCATCTCTGGAGCAGAATGAGCCTGGTAGAGGGTGGCAGATGATATCACAAAGTTGGTGGGTGTGCAGATCACAGGGCCTTGGGTTGTTTCAGGAGCTCTGGTTTTACTCTGAGTGAAACAGATAACCTTTAAAGGGATTTTAACAAAGCAATGCCCAAATTAACTTTGTTTTAAAACCAGAAGCCTTGCAGCAGCTGTGATGATGGGAGCTCATGGCTTTGCACCATTTTGATTTGGGGGACACTTGTGCCCTGCAGATTGTTGGACTGTTTCTCCCCTCTGCCTTCTAGAGGCCACTATCACCATCTCCTCTAGTTGTGACAACCCAAACTGCTTCCAGATGTGATCAAATGTGCAAAATATTTTGAGTTGAGAATCAGTTGGATAGACTATTGAGGGGCAAGAATAGGAACAGGAAGAAACTTCAGGAATCTACTGCAGTCATCCAGCCTGAAGACCACAGTGGCTCAGACTGGAGTGGTCACAAAAGACGCAAGGAGCAGCGTCTGAATTCTGGAGAAATCATGAAGGCGAGAGGGACAGGATTCCTGAGAGATGGGAAGCAGGAGGTGAGAAGGAGAAAAGTAAAGAATGACCCAGAAGTTTTGGCTGGTGCAAATGGGAAGAGGGAGTGTCCACCAACAGAGATGTGTGGAGCTACAAGAAAAAGAGTTCTGGGGAAGTTAGCCAAGAAAGTTAGGAGTTTGGTTTGGGATAGTTGAGTCTGGGTGCTGAGGGAGGAAGACTTTAGATTTTGTGAGTAACAAAAAGGAGCTACTTTTGAATCCTAAAAGAGAAAGTGACAGATCAAATACAGTTAATGGGATCGTCTCAAGTGCATTGGGTAGAGATAAATTTGTAATTATTTACTAGTTCTCTATTGTCTTGCTTTTCCAGTACAACTTTTATGTCATCCCCAAACATATAGGATGCACCATTTCAGTTGCTTCCTTAGTATTTTTACTGTTCACATGACAATACCTGATGTTCCTTGGTCACCAAGATCTGACATGATTTTCTGTCCCTCCACCTCCGTGTTATGCTCACCTGCTGTGTGGCCTGTCCTCCTCCAGGATTCCACTGCAGAGCGTGACCTCTCATCCTTTCCCTTGTTGACGCTCCACCTTCTGCCTGTGGTGCTCACAGTAGAATCAACCCAATAATGATTCCATGTGCACTTACTCAATGACGCCTCTGCCAAAGCTTATCTTTCTTTGTGTGGTGTTCTTATTGCATTTACATATATATTACATATACATATAAAATATATGTGTGATTAAATATGTACATATTTATGTATATACATGCATATAGTAATAAATTTTAATTATTTAATTTATAATAATTTATTAAATATGAAAATATTATGTGTACACATGTATACATATATATAAAACTAACTAATCATTAGAATTTTTGTTCATAGGCCTGTCCTATCAGTTTGTAAGGTCCTTTAGGGTAAGGATCATGCCTTATTTATTTTAGTAGAAATAGCAACAAATTCTCTCCTCTTAAACTGCCTATTACAGGTTTTTTTGTGCTCAGCAAATATCTGTTGACTGAATAAATGAAAGGAAGAGTGACTGAAGGCTCCCTCTGCTGAATGCTCTTTGGAATATTAAAAAAGAAAAAAATGGGTAAGTAAGGGCTCATTAAAACTTGATTCATTTAAGTGTTCCTATTTCAAAGTGCTTCCCTGCTGAACTGGAAAGTGCCTGCAGAAAAAGAGAAAATGGATCTTGACACGCCAACTGAGTAAAATAGGGCAGCGGTGGTGTGATGGGAAGGGAGCTGGACCGGGATCGGGAGTTCTCACGTCCAGGGCCAGTTTATCTGCTGGCTCTGTGACTTCATCCACCTTGAAATGCCTGGGTGCCTCAGTGTTCTCATCTATAAAATGAGGTATTCAGATTATGTGATTGCTCAGGCCCCTTCCAATGCTAACACTTCATGATTCTGAAATGCTATGAAATCATCAGATTGCTGTCAGACTCAAAATCAGGTTCAGCCAAGGAGAGCCACGTGTGAATTGCTGGATGGCTAATGACCTTGACTGGACAATATAACTATTCACAAGAGAGAATTACAAATTATTATTTTTCTTCTCCTTATCCAAAGCAAGATGACGGGTTCCCAAATCCTGCGCTCTTCTTATCTCAAAGCCCCAGACATATTTTGTGCCCCAGTTTCAACGTAGAGAACGCAAGTGAAGGCACTTGCTCTTTAATCTGGATGGGGTGTGTGTGCCTGCTCTCTGTTTCAGAGGGCACAGTAAATGCACATCCTCTTACATCCAGTGGAAAATGTGACATACTTCAGGTTGAGCTCCAACCAGTGTGTAGAGTATCACTTCTGGCACCATGAGAAATAGGAAAAAATAACCCTGCACAACCTCAACCAAATTGGAATTGATATTCGTTGCAGAGCCTGGAGACTTGCTTCTTGGCAGAAGTTGATTTTTCCCAGTTGGTTGCTAAAGTCTAATGATATAAAACAACAGCTGCTCTTGTAATTCCTAATAGACTGCATCTGCCCCTGATATTTGAGAATGACCATGACAGCGTTCCTAGTAGGGATCTCACTGAGCTGCAGAATATAACCTTGTTTTAGTTTTTTTTTTTAATTAGACATTGTGCATACCCACAATTGTGCCCATGATTGAAGAATCTGGAATTAACAGGGGAGACAAAAAAAAAAAAAAAAGCAAGCATAAACTTCTATTTGCTTAAAACAAAAACTAAATGGCTCACAATTCAATTTATTAGTTCATGACTGAGCGTGCCTTTTTCCATTCTGCAGAAGCAGCAGCCTGGCGTAATGGGAAAATCATGGGCTTCAGAGGTGAGTGGCTCTGGGCTCAACTAGTAGCTCCTCAACTTATTGGCTAAGTAATTTTATAGAAGTTTTTAATACCTTTCTGTGCATGCACCTATAAGATAAGAGCACTGATTTCTATCGTACAGTGTGGTGAACAAGTAGATGTTATGGTGAATAAAATAGATATTTTGTACTTGGCTGCTTCTTCTTCGATTATACAAGTTCTATGCTGGAATAATGCTAGTCAGGATTGCTCTTGTAGGCAACTTAAAATTTGTTTTAAGGTTAAGGATACAATTCTTACCATTGCATGCAGAAAAGCTGAGCAGCACTGTTCTCAGGTGAACGTCTACTACAGACAAGGTGTTGGCTGCCGGGTGCCTTTGAGAAAGGAGCCTCTGCAGAGCTGGCTTCACGGCTGTGCTTCCTGCGTAGCCAGAGGGCCCAGTGCTTCGGAGGTTTCGTGCTTGGTTTAATGTTCTGCTGTCAACGCCTTGAAATTCTTAATCATTTTTGAACAAGGGCCCTGCATTTTCATTTTGCGCTGGGCCCTGCAAATTAGTCAATCCTGAGACTTAGGAAGGAAATTCAGCGCTACACGCATGCTTGTTCAAATTCATGGGGAAAAATGTGCAGAAACGGAGGCATTACTCTCCTCTATACTGGGAATAGGTATTAGCATGTATGCTTTGGGTTTCAAAATATAAATTCTGAGTTGGTGTTTTAGAATGTAAGTGGAAAAGATTCCACATTGATACGTGTAAACCCAAAGATTGGGAGTTAAATCAAAGGGTCGCAAGAGCGTTCACTCACAAAGGCTCTCAAACCAAGACAACTATGGAGGTAGTGGAGCTTGGTAACTAAGAGCATTCTGCAACTAGACAGCTCTGCTGACTACCACCTGTGTAACTCGGGGGAGGCAATAAACCTCATCATGCCTCAGCTTGTCATCTAGAAAATGAGATAGTAGCAATCTCCTTAGATTATTATGAAGATTCAGTAGCTTACTACATATTAAGCTATCAATCCACTGGTTAACAGTGAGAGCTCAGTAAGCATGACTTGTTAACAAGCATCTAAAGGGTAGAGCCCAGAAAAGTTGTACTCTGACTTGGAAATAATGTCTACTTGTTACTTCAAGGGATTTGAAAATCTTCCAGTCTAAAACCATAAAGATCACTTTGAGTTTTATTCATATGCTTTTTATAGAATCATGCACACCTGAGAATAATGTTTACACTTTTTTTTACTTCTACAAAGAGAATTAGTAATAGATAAATTTAACTATGAAAATAAGCATTTGAGTGTAAGTCATTCATTGCATTTGTTTGCATGAATTTATTCATTTACTAGCTGTTCATGGAGTATTTGTTATATGCCAGGATCTGTGCTTGTGATAAATCAGTGAAGATATTTTTTTAAAATAGCTCATCATCTGAAAGAGAATATAGGAACTTACAGCTGCAGTGTGGAAGGGCTACGAGAAGGATGAGTACCAGGGATCCTGGAATCAAAGGGAGGGCCCTGCACTCATTCTTGAGGCAGGAGGCAAGCAGAGGGGCCTTCAGACAGGAAGGGAGGTCTGAGAGGAGCCCTAAGGGGTCACCAGGAGCTCACTGTGATAAAGGAGGGCAGTCTGAAAAAAGTCCTGGCCATGTTTATAAACATGGTGCAAGGCTCAGTGTGACTAGACGGAAGAGCGTAAGGTGGAGGGATAGTGAGACAGGAGACTGAGTTAGAGGGATTTAGCTAAGGGCTTTAGACCTCATCCTGAGGGGCCCAGTCATTAACTGCTAAGAACTCGAGACATATGATTAAGTTGGAGTTCAGAAAATTTACTCTGACTGCTATATGCGTAATTGATTGGACGTAGGCAATTATTATAAGCAGGAAGGTAGAAGGCTGCGAAATAATCCAGGTGAGAGATGATACATATTTGAACTAACCTAGTAGTAAGAAGAATTATAATAAATGGACAGAGTCAACAGGTTCCAAGGAAGGAGAGGCTTCAGGACATTGAGGAAGAGAGAGGGGGAAGAAGTGAGAAAGCTCACCAGGCTCAGGTTGGACGACTGTATAGCTGGTGATAAGTCATTGCTGCCTGTATTCAAGAGGAGCAGTAGGGTGAGGAAGGGCGAAGGCTTAGGTAATGATGAATTGAATTTGGCAAGTGTAGAGCTTGAGGTATATTTGGAACATCAGATATAAATGTTCAATAGGTAATTTGATATAGTTGGAAACTGGGGCAAGAGATCTTGGTTTAGGAAAATATTTTGAGAATCATTAGCATAGGGATGAAAACTGAAGTTATTAAGGAAGAAAACATGTTTAGAATACTAATAAGAGGTTACAATTTGGACAGGACCCTGACTTGGATAGAGGTAGTTAGAAGTAAAAGCACTCACAAAGAGCAAGAAGCAGCCAAGGAGACAGAATGAAAACCAGGATACCACGATATCCAAGAATTTAATGAAAGAAAATGTTTCAAGAAGCAAGGAGTAGATAAAAACACCCCCACATACAGGAACACCAAGTAAGGTAAGGACTGAGACGTTGCCCAGTGAAGTCCACAACAGGGATACTGCTGGTGCTCTTGGTCATAAGCTGCAGTGGAGTTGAAGGCACCTCAGGTGTCACTGAGGAATGAATGGAAAGCCAGGGAGCCAGGAAGGATTCCAGTAGATCATGGTGGTTGCATACGACTGAATCCATCCACCCACATATTCTAAGAATGATGGAAATTTGACAAAGAATTAAAATCACTCATACCCCATACCTACCACATAATAAAGAAATAGAGAAGATGCAACATCCATTAATATATAAGTGGAGAAATAAATGCTCAGGCTTAGTAGAGTAGTTCCAGATCCCACGATGGAGCTGAGAGCTGAGTCAGTCAAGGACTAGGCAGAAGAGAACAGTAGAGTGCAGTCCTTACAGTGGTGGAACACAGTTGATAGCAAAAAGTCCACCCAGAAGGAGAAGGACCCACCAGAGTGGGGAAACTTAAAAATAAATCAGAAGACCTGGTGAGTCAATGCATTAGGTTCTTGGGAATCTTAAGGGAAGGACTTGGAATGGTGTAGGAGCAGGCTTTGGAAGAGGGAGCAAGCTTTGAACATCTTGGGAGAGATTGTGGCTGGTGAAGAGAAAGCAGAGAGGGTGTAAAGCTAAAGCTTCTGACTGCATCATCTCAATTTTCTATGCTGTTCTTTGTTCTCTTTTTCTCTCTCTTTTTTGGATTAATTTAATTTTTAATGATTTAATCTCCTTTTCTGGCTTATTAGCCATATACATTTTATTTTAGTAGTTGCTTTAGGGTTTATGAATACCTATTTAACTAACCACAGTCAACCTTGAAATGACATCATGTCACTTCATGAACAACCTGGCGATAGTGTTCTCTTCCTCCTCTTTTTATTTTAGTATAATTCATTTTACTTTTACAGATGTCATATACTCCACACCACATTATTGTTGCTTAAAATTGTGCTTAAGTTGTATTTTAAAGATTCTTACACAAGAAACTATTCTAGATTTACCCATGGGGCTCCCATTTCCAGCATTCCTCCTTCCTCCATACACACACGTGCCTCCCTCTGGCGCCATTTTCTTTCTCCCTCAGGAGCAACTTTCTCATTTCTTGTGGTATGGGGGTGTGGTGATGCCGTCTTTCAGCTTTTGTATGCCTCAGAATCCCTTTCATTCTTTGAAGGAATGTCCTTCATTTTTGAAGGATGGTGTCATTACACACAGAACTCTAGTTGTAATTTTTATCTTTTCTTTCAGCACTTTATGATGTTGCTCTGTTGCCTTGTCCTTACACGTTTCTGACAGGAAATCTGTGCTCATCTTTTCCTTGGTCCCTATATTTGTAATATGTCTTTGTTTTTTGGACACTCTAATGCTTTTCTGTTTATCACTGGCTTTGAGCAATTGGATTGTGACGTAGATTGGTGTAATTTTCATCATAACCCTGTGTTAACTTTAAAATTTATTTTTTCTTCATAATATTCTAAGATCTGTGGGCCTATAATCTCATTAAGTTTGGAAACATTTTAGGCATTATTTCTTCAGATACTTTTTCTGCAATCCCTTCTAGGATTCCAATTATACATATGCAGACCACTTAATGTTGTCCCACAGGACACTAATGACCTTTTTATTTTTGAAATTGTTTTCCCCTGTAGTTCCTTTTGGATAATTTTTATTGGTATGTCTTCAAGTTCACTAGTTTTTCTTCTGTGGTATCTAATCTTCTGGAATGTCTAACTCCATCTAATGTATTTTTCATTTCAGAAAAAATAGTTTCTCTTTCTGGAAGTTTGATTTTTATATTAAACCTTCCACATCTTCACTTAACTTTTTGGTTTTTAGAAAGCATTTATAATAACCAATTTCATGTCCTTCTAGGTAATATTAGTATATGTCCATTCTGGGTCATTTTTGGTTGACTAAAGATTTTCCTCACCAGAAGTTATATGTTCTTCATTGCATATCTGGTGATATCTTTTGATTCCTAACATTATGAATGTTAACAGTTGGTTGACAGAAATTTTTACATAACTATAAATAGTCTTTACATTTATTCTTGAATACAGTTAAGTTACATGGAAGTGGTTTGAGATTTTTTTTTAAATGTTTATTTTTTAGTTGTAGGTGACAGAATATCTTTATTTTATTTTTATGTGGTGCTGAGGATCGAACCCAGTGCCTTATGCGTGCTAGGCGAGCACGCTACCACTGCGCCATAATCCCAGCCCCGAAGCAGTTTGAGATTTTAAGGTATTTTTCATCAGATCACTTAGATGGTACTGGAGAAACATTAAATCTAGAACTAATTATTTCACCTTATTTGGTGGATCATAAATTATGAGGTTTTTCAGTCTGCCTGGTGATAATAGGCACTATTTCCAAAACTTTATGTGTACCAGGGACTTCCTCTTTAAACCTATGGGTGGATCTTCCCCAGCAGCAGGTAGTTAGCTTACATACATACCTTCAGCTGTGTCCTGGAGGGAAAACTTCTACTCCAGGTCCCCTTCTGTATAGCCTCTCCACTTCAGTGTTCTGGCCTGAAAACTCTGCCATATTCTCTCTGGATCATCAGCTTCTCAACTCAGAGAACACTGGATGCTGCTTGGTGTCCCACTTCCTGAACAGGGGCCTGGAGACTCTCTTCTTTGAATAATTATAGAACACATCTTTCTTATCTCCCATCTCACAAGGAACACTCTCCTTTGTGGTCATATGTCCAGTGTCTTGAAAATTATTTCATATAGATTGTTTAATATGTTTGATAGTTTAAAACAAGAGTAAATCTGGTCCCTGTTAGCCTACCTTGGCTAAAAAGAGAAGTCTAGAACTCATAATTTCTTTTAAAGCATATTTTCCAGTTCTGTCCACTTAAGATACCTTAAAAAATATCTTCCTAGCAATAATAAGCAACTTGGTGCCCAGATTTTGTTTCTTCTATAATTCCCGTCTAAAGGAATCAGAATGGTTTGCTAAAATAGATGACTCTGGGTCTTGGTTTGGGAAAAAATAAGGCTATCTTGGAACTTATTTCATTTTGAGGTGCAAGAATTCAAACACTAATAGGAATGTGCTGGATTGGAGGAGCTTTCACAGGACAAATCACCATTGGGAGTGATTGTTAAAAAATTTAGTTCTGAAAAATGGTAAATAAATGAAGATGATAAATATACTAAATTTTTACAGAGAAATTTTATGGTTTTTTTTCTAATTTGTGAAGAAAAATTTTTCTTTTATAGAAAAATTGCCAGTAATGAACAGAAAATCATATGAATGGAATGTCTGAAGGGGAGAGAGCTTATCCTAATACCTGGAAAATTATCCTAGTAATTAATCATAAATGGGGGCAACAGTTTTTACCATCAGTATGTTCCTCATGAAATAACTTCAATGTATAATAATTAGAAACATACATAAATTAGCTCTGTGTTATCAAAAGCAAAAGAGAGTCTCAACATTTTGGGGCAGATTAATTTTAAAATTTATGTAGAGCAACAGACAGCAAAGAACAGCCAATTCATTTCTGAAAAGAAAGAGAGAGAGAAAAGACTTGTGGTCCGAGGTATGAAGATTATAAAACTAGTTTAAAGTTCAGAAGTAGGATATAGGGAAGGCTGTGCACTGATACAACAAAATCAAAACCTCACAGAACAGGGTATGTGCCTATGGCATTTGATATGAGCGGCAGGACAACTTCCTTGGGAAAGGAGAAGCTCTCTAATACATGGAGCTGGACCAGATATAGTTCATATGGAAGAAAAATGAAATTGGAACCCTACCTCAAACCATTCGCAGGAATCAATTCCAGACAGGCCAAGAGCCCAAAGTTTGGAAAATATTGTGAAGAGAAGAAAGAGAAAGGTCAATCGCTGGAGACCAACCCTGGATTGGGAGATTTGGTTTTGTTTTTAGCAACAGGAGGAACCTGAACTTCAGAGAAGCACCCAGGAGAGAGGGAGAAAGAGACAGCTGTAGCAGTGTCCCTAAGAAGGCGCAGAGCAAGGGAGTCCACACCCCAGTGCTGCCTCTGGGCAAGTGCTCAGGTGAACCCATAAACAAGAAGGAATTGGCTGGGATGGAAGGTGCAGAGATCAGTTCAGGGGAGGCTGGGAGTCTGTTCTCAAAAATAGGTGTGAAGTGAAAGCTAGCAAGTGCCCCTTGGATAGGTTTGCTCGGCTTTGTGACTTTGACCTTCAGGCTTCAGAAACAGATCTAAGCCCAGGAGTGGAGGGCGGTGAGCCTGCGTGGATAAAAATCAAACATGAATCCTTAAACTCAAAGGGTGTGGGAGTCAGTGTATAGGTGTAAGACAATGTGCACCCAAGGCTAAGGTCGCAGGAGATGGAGCATGACGTGTGTGTGAGGAGCCAGCTGCAGGAGGCTAGCTCAAAGTCTGCTGGGCTCGGCTGCTGGTCACTGACACTGCTGTGACTTGTTCAAGCTCCTTGGTTTCTGAAACTGCAGCTTCTACTTCAGTTGGGTGAGGATTCTGTTAGTTTAGATTCTTTGGTTGCGAGCAATAGAAACGGACTGTGGCTCGCTTAGGAATAGGAACTCACAGCAGAGCACAGTGCAGTCCATGAATCAGAGGGAGAACTGCAGAACCGGGCTCAGGAAGAGGAGAAACTAGGTGACTCCTGACATGCATGAAGCGGGGAAGGATCCACGCTTTTTCTCGCATTCCGGCCTCTGGATGTATGATGCTCAGATTTCACCTTTTGTTAATGTGCTCAAGATTCGAGTTCTAAAATGTTTATATCCAAATGGCTTAATTTGGATTCTTTGCTTATCCTTCAACCAGTGCAGCACGGAGCATCTGGATCCATCAAGCTGTGAATGTGCTGTTAGGAAGAGGATGTGGGATAGTCGATGCATGAAAATACTACATACGTTACATATGCTCCGTGTTTTGGCGATCCAAACATCCACACATTCATTCTTATGCTTAAACCTTCGATAATGCTTTGGCCTAACAAAATGTAAATATTCTGCAAACAATGAAAGCACATTCATCTTCTCCCCAAACGTGGATAATCCTAACCTGCATCTACCTCCAAGTCCAGAATTTCTGAGTAACATATGTTTATCCTTTATCTCTGTTGCCAGTCTGTCTCAGGACTCTGCTGCTTATGGATGAAGCAAAACTTTACAACAACAACAAAATAATGGTGGCCTTCTGTGACAGAGTAATGCATTCACATTAGTACTGACCTTCTTCTGTCATAGAGATCCCAGACATGAAAGTGAGACCTGAATCTGAAGTACTTTATCCAAAGCAACCCATGACTAAATAGTCAAGCCATGGTCTGAATCCAGATCTGTCCACTTTCTAGCCATCTGTTTCCCTTCCATCCCTGGAGGGTTGGAACAATAGGAAGTAAACACTCTCCTCACAGAATTTTAATAGGAATCAAAGCTTTAAGGCACAAGAAACAACTCTGAGGAGAGTTTTAGGTCATGGGCAGCAACGGGTGGAAGGTTCAGAGTTGAAAAGAGATGAATAGGGGATGAGAGGATTATGCCTTTAGTGTAGAGAGGAGGATGAGTAGAGCTTTCCTACTTCTAAGGCTGTTTCCAAGGAATGTCCCACTTCATAGCCATCGATGACCATTCCTTCAGTCATCCTATACCAATAGGTAGTTGTTTGGATTGCTTCATTAGTAAAGCCTTTGATTGACATAGGAAGTCAGAGCTGATTACCCAACTACCAATTGTTGTTAACCTTGATACCTATAAAGTAAAAATTCTATTAAATTAGAGGTAGTGTGGTATGAAATGGACTATTTCGGGAAAAAAGATTCTCTCCTTATAGCAAAAGGAAACAAAATATTCCATATACTTTAAAAAGCTGATGTCTTTAAAAATCAGAACCATAAGAAAAACAACTTGGAAGAAAATATAGGAAAAGCCTTTTAGATCACAAAGGCCATGAAATGTCCCTGCTAGCCCAGGTCCAGGAGACCTCAGGTGTGACCCAAGCCTTTGAGGTGAGTGGCAACAGAGGTGTTCAGGTGGTAGGGCACATTCAGTGTCCACAACACTGCATTCCCATCGCAGGCTTCAAAGAGAGTGCTCCCTGCCCCCACTCCTTCATACCCAAGCAGAACAGTGCCAGACTTTTTTTTTTATCCTGCTAAGATTTATTCCCAATTTAAATCTTGGAAACTGCACGCGGGCATCATTATTTTGGTCAATCAAGGAGAAAGCATACTCTGTTTCCAAACAAGTCATGCAAGGAAAGATTTAAGGAATTTCATTTTAGCCTGAAGATGTGAAATTTAAACTTCCACTAAAGGACACTTGGGGGAAATGTTTAGAAAAAGTCATGGTGTTGGCTGTGCTCTTTCTGAGTGACTTGTTCTGATGTCAGGTATGTGGTCAGGGTAGCAGGAGTCTCACATTTGGCAAAGCCTAGGTTCTCACAGTCTCAAATAACAAGCTGGTCATACTCGGATTTTATTTTCCTTGAAGTGTTTAGATTATATTGCGCTGTTGGCTTGGTAGCTACTCTTCAACTTACACTTTTAAAATTTCTCTGTGGGTAAGCACAGAAGGCCACAGAGAATATTTTCTCTTTGTTTTTAAGTTTTTTGGTCAGAATATTTGGAACAAGATGAATTCCAAGAGAAACAAACTAAGATCTAAGCTAACGACTATAGTCACCGCTACAGAATTCAAATCTTGCGGGTCATCTCTAATTTTTAAATTAGTGATCCTACGGTGTCACATAATATGAGAGCTTCTGCCAAGCCAAGCAAAACTAAGATAATGTCACAGTGGGGCATGTTGCCAGTCAATTGAGCTTTAAGCAATAACGGATGAGTTTTAAGTGGGACAAGTGACCGTTGGTGGGATCCCAAGAATACTGTGAGTTGATAGTCTGTCACATGCCTATCCTATTCAGTGTGGCTTCATCTGACATGAAGATGAAGCTCCAAAGTGGCTGTGCCCATTGGCACAACCTGGAATTGGGTCAGAGAACCAAACTCCAGCACCCCAATTGCATTGCTCAGGGAAGAATGTTAGGGTCATCTCAAAGCTGCATATAGAGATACAGACCTCACTGAAGGACACAAAATCAAAAAAGAAGGTAGATGGGTGTAACAGTAGTTTATTTTCCAAAGCGAAACAGTACAGGAATCAGATTTCCTCTGCATCCTATTATCCAGCAAGAAATTTAGATTATGGAAGCTATCCATGGATTATATTAGATTAAAAATTAAGTTGATATTTGATATTTTAGGAAAAGCATTTGCAAGTTTTGTTTTTATTTTTATTTTTAAAAACAACAGAATGTATCTCAAGTCACAGTACACATATGGAGCACAATTTCCCACTTCTCTGGTTATAAACAAGGTAGAATCTTACCATTCATGTCTTCATACATGTACCTAGGGTAGTGATGTCCATCTCATTCCATCCTCTTTCCTACCCCCATACCCTATCCAAAGTTCCTCCATTTCTCTCATGTTCCTCACCCACACCTCCATTATGGATAAGCATCCACTAATCAGAGAAAACATTTGGCCTTTGGTTTTTGGGGATTGGCTTACTTTACTTAGCATGATATTCTCCAACTCCATCCATTTACCTGGAAATGCCATGATTTTATTCTCTTTTATTGCTGAGTAATATTCCATTGTGTGTATATACCACAGTTTCTTTATCCATTCATCTATCGAAGGGCATCTAGGTTGCTTCCACAGTTTAGCAATTGTGAATTATGCTGCTATAAACATGGAAGTGGCTGCATCACTGTAGTATGCTGTTTTTAAGTCTTTAGGGTATAGACCCAGGAGTGGGATAGCTGGGTCAAATCGTGGTTCCATTCCAAGTTTTCTAAGGAATCTCAATACTGCTTTCCAGATTGGTTGCACCAATTTGCAGTCTCACCAGCAATGTTTGAGTGTGCCTTTTCACCCATATCCTCACCAACACCTATTGTTGCTTATAATCTTGATAACTGCCACTCTGATTGAAATGAGATGAAATCTTAGAGTAGTTTTGATTTGCATTTCTCTAAATGCTAGAGATGTTGAACATTTTTTCATGTATTTGTTGATTGATTATATTTCTTCTTTTGAGAATTGTCTGTTCAGCTCCTTAGCCCATTTATTGACTGGGTTGTTTGTATATTTGGTGTTATGTTTCTTGAATTCTTTATATATCCTGGAGATCAGTGCTCTATCTGATGTGCGTGTGGCAAATATTTGCTCCCAGAATGTAGGCTCTCTGTTCACCTAATAGTTTCTTTTGTGGAGAAGAAGCTTTTTAGTTTAAGTCCATCCCACTTATTGATTTTTGCTTTTATTTCTTGTGCTTTTGGAGTCTTGTTAAGGAATTCAGGGCCTAATCCAATGTGATGAAGATTTGGACCTACTTTCTCCTCAATTAGACGCAGGGTCTCTGGTCTAATTCCTAGGTCTTTGATCCACTTTGAGTTGAGTTTTGTGCATGATGAGAGATAGGGGTTTAGTTTCATGTTGCTGCATATGGATTTCCAGTTTTCCCAGCACCATTTGTTGAAGATGCTATCTATTCTCCAATGTATGTTTTTGGCACCTTTGTGTAGTAGGAGATAACTGCATTTATGTGGGTTTGTCTCTGTTTTTCTATTCTATACCATTGGTCTACATGTCTATTTTGGTGCCAATACCATGCAGTTTTTGTTACTGTAGCTTTGTAGTATAGTTTAAGGTCTGGTATTGTGATACCTCCTGCTTCACTCTTCTTACTAGCATTGCTTCAGCTATTCTGGGTCTTTTATTTTTCCAAATGAATTACATGATTGCTTTTTCTATTTCTATAAGGAATGATGTTGGGATTTTAATTGTGATTGCATTATATCTGTATAGTGCTGTAGGTAGTATGACCATTCTGACAATATTGATTCTGCCTATCCAAGAGCATGGGAGATCTTTCCATCTTCTAAGGTCTTCTTCAATTTCTTTCATTAGTGTCCTATAGTTTTCATCACAGAGGTCTTTCATCTCTCTTGTTAGATTGATTCCCAAATTTTGTTTTGTTTTGTTTTGTTATGTTTTTTTGAGGCTATTGTGAATGAGGTAGTTTTCCTGATTTCTCTTTCAGAGGATCCATTGCTGATGTATAGAAATGCATTTGATTTGTGGGTTTTGATTACATATTCTGCTAATTTGCTTGATTCATTTATTAATTCTAGAAGTTTTCTGGTGGAATTTTTTTGGATCCTCTAAGTCATGTCATCAAATAATGATAGTTTGAGCTCTTCTTTTCATATTCATATCCCTTTAATTTCTTTTATCTGTCTAATTGCTCTGGCTAGAGTTTCAAGGACTATGTTGAATAGAAGTGGTTAAAGAGGGCATCTCTGTCTTGTTCCTGTTTTTAGAGGAAATGCTTCCAATTTTTCTCCATTTAGGATAATGTTGGCCTTGAGTTTAGCATAGATAACTTTTACAATGTTGAGGTATGTTCCTAATATTCCTAGTTTTTCTGGTGTTTTGAACATGAAGAGGTGCTGTATTTTGTCAAATGCTTTCTCTGCATCAATTGATAAATCATATGATTCTTATCTTTAAGCCTATTGATGTGATGGATTACATTAATTGATTTCTGTATGTTGAACCAAACTTGCATTCCTAGAATGAACTCCACTTGATCATGGTGCACTATT
>CM053410.1:86132477-86201430 GCA_028644305.1 Xerus rutilus | reverse complement strand
GTTTGTTTGATATACACAGATGCCCATAGTTTGGGGCATAGATATTTGAGATTGTTATGTCTTGTTGATGTATGATCCCCTTAAACAGTATGAAACGACCTTCTTTATCCCTTTTTACTAACTTTGGTTTGAAGTCCACTTTATCTGATATGAGGATGGAAACTCATGCTTGTTTACACAGTCCATGTGACTGATATATTTTTTCCCATCCTTTCACCTTCAGTTTGTGGATGTTTTTTCCTATGAGATGAGTCTCTCGGAGGCAGCATATTGTTGGGTCTTCAAATCCAATCTGCCAGTCAATGTCTTTTAATTGATGAGTTTAGGCCATTCACGTTCAGGGTTATTATCGAGACATGGTTTGTATTCCAATAAGTTTGGTTTGTTTTTGCTTTTTAACTTGATTAGGTTTTTCCTTTTATTGGCCTTTACTTTAGTGTAGTTCCTCCCTTTGCAGATTTTCATTGTTGTTTTTTATTTTTTCCTCATGGAATATTTTGCCAAGAATGTTCTGTAGTGCAGGCTTTCTTGCTTTAAATTCTTTTAACTTTTGTTTATCTTGGAAGGTTTTTATTTCATCATCAAATACAAAACTTAATTTTGCTCTATATTAGATTCTTGGTTGGCATCCATTATCTTTCACAGCTAGGAATATGTTGTTTCAAGCTCTTCTAGCTTTAAGAGTCTGGGTTGAGAAGTCTGCAGGGATCCTAATTGGATTCCCCCATATGTAATCTGATTCCTTTCTCTTGTGGCTTTTAAAATTCTCTCCTTATGCTGTGTGCTAGGCATTTTCATTATAACGTGCCTTGGTGTAGATATGTTGTGATTTTGTACATTTGGTATCCTGTAAGCCTCTTGTATTTGATTTTCCAATTCATTCTTCATGTTTGGAAAATTTTCTGATAGTATTTCATTGAATAGATTTTCATTTCTTTGGTTTGAAACTCTATGCCTTCCTTTATCCCAATAATTCTTAAATTTGTTCTTTTCATGTTATCTCATAATTCTTGGATGTTCTGCTCTTGGTTTCTTACCATCTTCACTGTGTGGTCAACTCTATTTTCAAGATTATATATTTTGTCTTCATTGTCTGAGGTTTTGTCTTCCAAATGATCTAATCTGTTGGTGATTCTTTCTATTGAGTTTTAAATTTGGTTTATTGTTTCTTTCATTTCAAGTATTTCTGTTTGATTCTTTTTCAGAATTTCTATCTCCTTAGTGAAGCAATCTTTTGCTTCCTGTATTTTCCTATATAGCTCTATATCACAATGGTCTTTTGCTGCCCATGTTCGCTCTCTTATATCCTCCTTTAATTCACAGGACATTTTAATTATGTTCATCTTGAACTCCTTCTCTGACATTTCTTCAGTTGTGCTGACCATGGATTCTAATAATGTTGTATCTTGGTTTATTTGGGACACTTTCTTCCCTTGTCTTTTCTTGTTGTTCATGTGTCTTCCCTTCTAACAGTGCAGATACAAGGTGTTACAGTCTTTATCCTATAGGCTTATAGATTCCCTACAGGGTTCCAATACCTCTCCTTCAAGGGGGAGACCAATATTAACATATCCCAATACAAACAATATACAGCTTTAAACCAAATAGCTCCTAATAGGACATTTATGGCTTTGTCACAATATACAGAAATTATGAGTTTAATTAGTATCTACAATATAAACAGTAGGTTTGCAAAAGGATCTACAGTTCCTGATGGTGGACAAAGAGAGAACCAGGGATGGGGTGTAGCATGAGATATTAGGGAGGTAGGGAGTGAGAATATAGAGTTAGTAGATCTTAGAAAGCATGTAAGAGGAATCCAAAAAAAATTGGCTAGTAGCAGAAAACAGAGAAAGAGATTTGGGGAAGACAAATAAGTAGGAAAAAATAGAGCATGTACCAAAAACAAAGAAACATAAAAATTAAGAAAAATAAAAAATGCAAAAGTAGAAGATAAAAGAATATAGAATACAACTGTAATATACTAATCAGATATCCCAGTCCTCAGTAGCCTAATGCATGAAAAATACTTGGTTTCACAAATGTTGAGGATATGAGGGTGGGAAAAGAGAGATAGAGCGAGAAAGAAGAAGGAAAAAAAAATAATAGAAAAAAAATCCCAAGGTAAATAAAAAGGATTGCTTCTGTTGGAGTTCAATATTTTCCCTCCTTCCTTTCTCATCCAGTAGGTGGGGTTGACTGTTGTTTGCTGGTATCTTCCCCATCGCCATGGTACAGGTTATTAGGGTATGTGGGTTGGTCTTAGAGGTGGGGCTTCTGAAGGTGGGGTTCAGCACTTGCCAATCCCTGCATAAAGACTCCGCCCCAAGGATCTCCTTTGGGGCCCCTCATGTGATGTGGGTGACTGGTCTTATCTCCTTATATGGCCTGCAGATGTCACAATTCCTGATCTCTCATTTAGTCTCTAAACTGTCTCTCACTCACTCCCTCCCTTTCTACTGCCCAATCAGGAACCTTTCAGACATCTGCAGGCTGAGCTCTGGGGCCTGCGCTCCTGCAGGGAGAGTTGTTTTGTGTTCGGCAGATCAGGACCAGGCTTTGCAAGCTACGGACCAGACCGGCCTCGTAGCTGCAAGTGCTATGCCAGGTTAGTCACAGGAGGTGAGGGGGAGTTTGGGGTCTGTAGGTACCTTGATATTGCTTCTGGGCCCCAGCCGGTGTCACAAGCTGGGAGTTGCCCCAATTAAAGATGACGATGGTAGTAGCGATCATAATCCAAGATGGCAACCAAGATGTCCCAAGATGGAGACATCTGCTTTCAGAGATGGAGTGTTGGGACAGGCTGGCTGGTGGCATTGGGTGACGTGTTTGGAGATGCAGCTCTGTGGTGTGCAGTGTTGTGGTGGGAGGCTGTCTCTAGACCATGTCCGATGTCCCCAGGTGCAGGCTACCACTTAAAGGGGACTATGGCCTCACATTGTGTTCCAAGATGGAGGCAAACAGGGGGAGCCCCATGCTGGTAGATGGGGGCCCTCACGGAAGCAGCAACCAGGCACCCTGTGTGGGAGCCAGGGGTCTGGTGTGGTGTGTGGGCACTGATGCTGGGGGTACTGCATGGGAGCGGGTCCTGTGTGGGCCAGAGACTGGGGTCCTGTGCAAACACTGAGGCCTAGAGAGCCTGGAGAGCCACAGGGGCATGCAGCTGGAATTCCTGCATGGGAGCAGCTGTCGGGTGTCCTCTAATAACTCACAGAGAAACAATATTCCCACTGCTTTTTATTTTTTTATTTTTTGGTACTGTGGATTGAACTCAGGGGCACTCGACCACGGAGCCACATCCCCAGCCCTATTTTGTGTTTTATGTAGAGACAGAGTCTCACTGAGTTGCTTAGCACCTCGCTTCCCACTGCTTTAATCACCAGTTTCGGAGAGACTAGGAATGCAGCGTCCGTCTAGGCTGCCATCTTGGATCTTCTCCCCATTTGCAAGTTTTAGAAATGGAGTAGGGACCTTAATGAGGCACTGTATCAACAGGCTTAACCATTGAGATTGGGCCTCTTGATGCCATGCTGGTTTCTTATGGAGAATGTGTAGGAAAAGAGGAATGACTTGAATAATGATTCAACTCTGCTTCACTAGCCCCTAATCCAGGAGGGATGAGTCATGATACATAGAGGCTTTAAAGTTTCCGGTACCCATGAAGGAGAAGGATTTAGTGCTCGTGGAGCAATAAATTCAGGCTAATTATTAGGATAAACTTTCTGACAGTGTTATTTATTTTATGTGGGGACAAGCTGCTCCTGGAGTGGAGACAAGGAGAAGCTAAGACAAACACCACTGAGTGAAGCTGAGTTATAACAGGGTGGGCGATGGTGTCTAACTCAGCACCTAATGGTAGATCTGCCAGGGCGAGCCTTGAGTTTATTGTTGGGCTGATGATTTTCAAATACACCCCTGGACATTACTGGGTTTAGGAGGAAGTGATTGTGCAATATCCTTTTCAAGGGAGGCCTCATTCGTGAAGAGGAAGGAGTGGGCTGCCTCTGACTTACCTGGGATCTGCCAGGGCGGCCTGAGCTGGGAATGAAAGTGGGGAGAGGAAGATTCCCTCAGGCAAGGGGGCTTGCAGGGAGGTCCTAGGCTTTGGGTTGCTTTGTGCCTCAGGGCAACATATTGGTGGCCATTTCCATTTGGAACCTGCCTCTCTGAATTTCATGGGTCACTGGTTGCCTCTTGTCTGTACCTTGTTATTTAGCTTTGTCTTCCGGCAGCATCCCTGAGTAGCAATGGACAGATTTCTGAGCTTTTCTTGGACTTCTTTATCCCTAGTGGTAATCACAGAGGGTTTCCAAGCCCGAGTCTTGAGAGTAACTCAGATTTTCCATCCAATCGTATTTTAATGTTTTTGGTGCATTATAATCAGACCTGATAGTGGGTTTCATTATGCCATCCATATTCAGACATGCACATCATTGGATCAAACGGATTCCCCAGTATCTCCCTTTCTCTGCCCCCCTCCCCTGATGCACTTGCTCTGCTCTATCGTTGTTGTAATGTAATTAGCGCATCATAGTTATAGATCCATAAGTGGGATTCACTGTGGTGTGTTTATATAGGGATGTAGAATAACTGGGCAAATTGCTTCCCTGTACATTCCATGCCCTCCCTTCCTCCTTCTGGTCCCCTTCCTCTACTCTGTGTTCTCCCTCATGTTATCATGAGATCCCCTTTTATTGCCTGTGATGGTTTATCATCAGGCAACCATGGCCAATGGATGACTGACCCATTTTCAAGGACGACACCTTCTCACACCAGCTTCTGTATCTCCAGTGCAGAGTGTCACGCTCGCTCTGTGTAGATGTTGGCTCCATGCACTTTGGGACATTTATGGAGGCCCGATGAAGTTGTATTCATCCAGAAAGAAGAAAATAAATATGTCAATCGCAGGAAAATGCATGCAACAGGAGATCATTGAATGAGTGAAATGTTGGACACTTCGAGAAAAGCATTGTGTGCTTTCCTTCATATGGGGACACTAAGAGGGACAGTGAGAAAAGGGGCATCTGAAGTAGAAGGGGGACCACTAGTGTACAGAGTCGGGTCTGGAGGAAAGAAATCGATCAAATCGTGCTTTCGCATATGCCACGGTGAAACCCTCCATTCTGTATAATTGAGATGTGCCAATATAAAAGGGAACGTATATATGAAGTATACATAAATATTATATATGTAATATTAGGTAACTAGATAGCTAGGCGGCAGCACCAGAGACTCCCAGGGATAGAGATAAATTCTGCCTGGGACATGGTAAGATAGAAGAAGTGATGAAATGTATATTCCCAGAAGTCTGTGGATGATATGAGGCTAAAAGTAATAAAAACTAAGAAAAAGTGGAAATGATTCATTCTAATAAATATGATGGTAATAAATATGATAGACAAATGAAAGATAAGCACCAAGCACATACGGAGCTTGCAAGAATAAAGGATCCATCAGATGGCGATGAGAGCTGTGAAAGCCAAGGGGAGGGCTTCCCTGGGGAGCTGGAGGGCATTTCAGCTGAGACCTGAGGGACAGAAGCAGCCGGCCGAGTGCCATCTGGTCAAGTACCATGTCCAGGGGGAACAGGTCCTAACAGGTAACAAGCACTTAGGTGGAACAGAAAGAAAGCCAGCGTGGAGTGGGCACAGCCATCCAGGAGTAACGGGAAATGGAACTGAATGTATACTAGGGTGTATAAGTCTGCTTTGTGCTGCTATAGCAGAATACCCCAGGCTGGGTAAGTTAGGATGAAAAGAAATGTGTTTTTCACAGTTCTGGAGGCTGGAAAATCTAAAGATCAAGGGGAGCATTTAGGGAGGTCCTTTTGGCTGCATGTCCATGGTGGAGTAACAAGGAGAAAATTAATAATGGGCAAGAGAGAGAGCTAGAGAGAAGGAGAAACTCATCCTTTTATGATAAGCCCACTCCCTATCATAGCATTAATTCATTCCTGAGGGCAGAGCAAGAGACTTATAGGCAACTTAATGAAGGAATATTAGAATCAGAGTTCTTGGTTAGACACAAAGCTGGTTTAGTCCTTCTGTGGGAATAAACCATAAACTTGCAGTTATCTTTTGTATTATTCAAAATCATCTCCATATCTGCCAAATAAAAATCTATCAATTGAAATATAGCATCGATTAATCTGGAACCTTGACTCCATCAAAAATACTGAGTTCAATAAAATATAATTAAATAATATTTGTGGGACCTGGTAAATGATCCTTCTGTGATGGCAAAAGGACACCTTCCAGGTCTTTAAAACAAGGGGTATTTTTTGCATATGGAATTAGTTTCTTCCCCCATGTCTAAAAATAGCCAATGCCATCTATACTTACTGGCCAAAGAAATTCTTTTCCAGATTGATTGACAGGACACATACCACTCCCTTATGTGAAAACCCAGTTCTCAACATTAACAATGTGACTTGGTCTTGGGTTCCAGCACTCATCTCAGTAACCTGACCTCACTCTGTCCTTCAGAGCATAGTTTATTTACTCTTGTGTGGAAATTCAGTGGTTTCAACTAGAAATGGCTACATCAAACCTAATCCAGGTTAAAACAGTGTGAGACAAAGAAATAAGTTTGGTGTGTCTCTTGCAATTTTTCAGGTCTCTGTTAAAATTCTTGTGGGTAATGACTTGGATATTTGCCTTCTCAAGAACCAGCTTTTATAGTAACCATGCCCAATTCATCCCTGGGAGCAGGCAAAGGATGAAATTCTGTATTAGAAACAATTTTTGTAGATATAGCTCTGTCAGAAGATAAAATTACACAAACAAATGGTACTCAGTTTTCCCTGCATTGACCCAGAGATTTAGTGCAATCCCAATAAAGTTTCTAATAGATACTTTTTGTAGAAATTGGTAAATTCATTCTATAATTGATATGGAAATAGAAAGGTTCTAAAATAGCCAAAATTGTTTTGAAAAAGAGCAGTAAAGTCAGAGGTATCACACTACCCCAAATTTAATACTTAATTTATGGCTATAGCCATATTTTCAGAGAGATAGATTAATGGAACAACGTAGAAAATAAAGAAAATCACCCAGCAAATTTGGCCAGTTGATTTTTGACACAGGAACAATGGCAAGGACACATCTTTTCAAGACAGTGATAGTGCAGTTGGACACCCAAATGAAAAGCTAAAGAGCTTCATCTTTAATCTCACACCTTTTATGGAAATGAACCTAAGCAGGATCATGGATAACTTAAAAGGTAGAACTATAACACTTTCATTAAAAAATGTAGGAAAAATGTTCATGACCTGGGTTTGGGCAAAGAATTCTTAGATACTACACCAAACACATGATCCATTACAGACAAAATTTGGTATATTGGATTTCATCACATTTTAGAACTTGTATTCTGCAAAAGACATATTAAGACAGTTAAAGGACAAACTATAGACTGGAGCAAAATATTCATCCATCATGTATTTGACCAAGGAGTTGTATCAAGAATATAGAAAAAACTCTGAAAACTCAACAGCCAGAACACAAATAACCCAATTTTAAAAAGGGCTAAAGATTTGAAGGGATATTTCATCAAAGAGGATATATTGATGGCAAATATGTGAAAAATGTTCATCATCCTTAGTCCCTAGGTGAGGGCAAATTAAAATTGATGAGATACCCCCACATGGCCCGCAAGGACAGAGAGCAAATGCACCCCTTCTCTGTATTGCTGTGAGCATGCAAAATGGTACAACCACCCTGGAAAGGAGTTTAGCAGTTATTCCAAAGTTAAACAGAGACTTAGGACCCTGCAACACCACTCCTAGTTATTTATTATAGAAAGGTGAATACACGTCCACACACAAAAACCTATACATGGTGTTTGCCGCAACTCTACTCGGAATGGCCAAACAGGCAACCAGTTGTCCTTTACCAGCAGAGTGGATAAAACACTCAGAAGTACATCCATGCAGCTGCCTACTGCTCAGCCGTAAAAAGGAGTGAATTACGGACACACTAGTTGAATCTCAAGGCATTAAACGGATTGAAAGAAGCTGGTGTCCAATTTTTACATAGTGGATTTTTATTCTATTAATATGGTATTTTTGAAAAGAGAGAGCTATCGCGATGATCAAATCAGTGATTGCCAGGGCACAGGGACAGGGAGAGTGGGTGACAGCAGTTATTTGATTTATTTAATTTTCTTTTTGCAGTGCTGGAGAAGGAACCCAGGGCCTTGGGCTTGCGAGGCAAGTGGTCTACCACTATGCTCCACCCTCAGCCCTGTGAAGAGTTATTTGGGCTGATGGAACCGTTTGTGTCACAGTCCTAGTGGTGAGTACATGAGCCTGTACACAGTAATCCATAAAATTGTACATAAAGAGGTCAATTTTGCTATCTGTTAGTAAAGAAGTCCCTGGGGCCAGCACCTGTCTAGGCCCTCTAGGTCGCAGGACACGGCCCCTCCTCCTGCACTCTATCGCCCCCTGCTGTCCTTAAGACAGTGATCCTCACCCCTTCTCTACCGACTCCACCACATTCAGTAAATGGTCCTCTGCTTCTCTGGAATTGCTCCCAAAATGATCTCTGTTCTCCCACCCAGGAGGACTTCCCCAGTAATTCTGCCTCTCTCTGCCCTGCCATGTCTTGACTCCCATAACTCTTCCTGTATCTTTCTTTTTGGCCCATATCCGAACACTTATATTATTCAAAAAATGTTTCAGGTGCATATATTGGTCTGTCATGACCAAAATGCTTTTTCCTCCAAAAGCATGCAGATAGAGAACAAACCCAGACTTGCTGGAGCCGGCGTAATCAAAATGTTATGTTGAAAAAAGAGCCAATATGATTTCTATGAGTGCGGGACTTTGGGGAGGGTAGCTTAGGACAGAATGCCAGTGCACGCGGAATTCTGACTGCGCACAGAATGATCAATCACTGAAGAGCACACATGCACGAAACCACACGTGTGCATGCTCACACTCACACACGTCCCTGCACGGGCTTGTAATTAGCTCTTTCCATTCAGAGTGACCAGTTATGCTCACACTGAGATGCTTTTCTTGATCTTTAGATTGAACCATACTTATAAAATCTCATTTTCATATCTCCTTTGTGCAACCCCCTCTCTTTTAATTTAAGGGGTAGCTTTCTTTGGCCTCTTTTCTAATTTAATTATCTTGATAACTTTTGGTTGTCTGGAGAGTTGCCATCAAGTTCTGGAAGGGGCCAGGGTATTTTGACACTGGGAAAGTTTTGACACTGGCGAATGTTTCACTGTGCATTCTACCTTCAGCCAGATGTGTCTCTGTGGTTTTCTCTGCTGGTGGCTCTCATGCCACATTCATTCAGTAAACACTGATGAGCCCTTACCATGAGCCAGGTGCTGGGTCAGAGGTTGTGAGGAACGAGATAAATAACGTGGACATGGTCGCTGCATTCATGGGGCCCACAAAATAGTAACTGTATGCAAGAATCTAATATTTACAGGGTTGTGTGTAGGCTGTGTCAATAATGGGTGGCTCTGAGGGGCAACTGACCCAGTTGACAGAAAGCAGAGACACTTCCTGGAGAGAATGAGGCTCAGCTCCACTGTCAGAATAGGTAGGGTTTAGTGACAAGATGGGAAGGAACTGGCAGAGGGAACACTCGTGACATTAATGTTCAGGTGGATTGCTGGTCCTGTTGTAACCTGACTTCTCAAAAAATGCAACCTCATTCTCCTACACACCTTCCCTGGCATCCCTCGTTCCCTCCAGTGTGTTCCCTGCATCCTGTTCTCTATTCTCTCCGCAAAGCATCTTTGCTGGTGGGTGAGCTGGTTAGGATCAGAAGCTCTGGGTTAACAGCTTCTGGATTTGAATTCCAGCTATGTGATCTTTCATTGTTGACCTCTTTAGAAGTTTTAGCTTTCTCATCTATAAAATATGAAAAACATCTACCTCACAGGGTTGTTGCAAGGGTGGGTGCACTAGGAAACCCCATAGTCCATGTACTTAGAACAGGCAGGAATGTAAATGTTACCTATTGCTAGTAAGTCTGTATGCTAGTTTCCCAACTGCATCATGAATACCTGGAAGGTAGGGTCAAGTTTTAATGTTGCAACCACTAAGATTTTACTCATACAGTTTCATCCCTTCAATATTACTGCAAGTTTGGTTATTTTCCTCTTGCTTCAGATATGCAACCTAAGGCTCCAAGATGTCAACTTAATAGCCTAAGGTTGCCAGCAAATAAAATGACAGAATTTAATTCCATGTCCCTCTCACTGTGGAGACCCTGCTATTTCCACTACACAATCAAATAGAAGAAATAAACTATTGCTTGAGTTTTGTTGGTTACAAACAACAGAAACAAAACCAGAATCAACTAATAAGCCAAAAGAGGTGCCAGTAGCTATAGGTCTAAGGAGGACACTGAGTGCCCGGGAGCACAGCTTGGTGAGCAGGTTGCTACCAGCCCCACGCTGGGCCACTGAGCTCTGCCATCACAGCCACCAAAGCAAAGGCTAAGCAGGCCTTGCTGCTTGGTGACTGTGCTTCTGGAATCTAGGTGCTAGGGAGCCCCGATTTTCATCCCATGGGGGCCTGCCACCCCAAGCCTGCACTGTCAGGCTCCCAAGCCAAAGGGAAGAGATTCTGCAGCTAGGCGGCCAAGAAGAGATGACAAATGTCCACTAATCACCCTTTTAGATTATTTGTTTTCACTTTCTGACTTTTCTTGGGATCCAAAGCAATAAATACACCCTTTAAATCTAAGAAACGAGATGCTGGTTTTATGTGCTCTGTCTAGCTGGGCCTGGATCCAGAGCCAACTTGCTAGCGTAAGTGCAAAACGGAAAGACTCAGGTTCCAAGTCTTGATTATCTCTGTGCAGACTTAGCGGTAACTGAGATGCCATGAAAATAATCAAAGAGAGGAGGCAGAGCTTCCAGCCACTTAGGAGAGTCAAGGGGAAGTTCAAGAGTGAACAAAGTGAGGAAGAAAAGGAAACACAGACACCAATGCGAAGAGCCTAGGAAAGGATCCCAACGCGGGTCCAGAGAACAAAGCTCGTCCTGTAAAGTACTCTGGAACAAGAAGAAAGCAGAGAATCACTGTCCAGTCATGGTGGAGATTCTGCAAGTAGAAATGACAGGGCTGGGTACACGAAGAGCTTCAAGGGGACCAAAGGAAGAAATTTTGGGGTACTGAGTCAGAAAGAGTTATTCTGAAAGGAAATTAAGAGTTCCCGTCCCCCACCTCTCCCCAAGTTAAAAAGACCATGCTGGCCTCCCATTTTCAAGCCAAACCACAAATTCCTGACTGGTCACATGAGCGTGAGGCCTTTTCATATCTCCTTTGATGTGTGAGTGTGTATAACGGGTGACCGTCCCCCTGTGGGCCCACAGCTCCAGGGCCGACACACATAGGATGGAGAAGAAGCCAACAACCATCCAACTGGCTGGAGGAGCAGAATTTAATATGAGAGACCAGTGAAGGTTTTTATTCAAATTACCCACAGCAAGTTGTGTCTTCCTAGGAGGGCTAAGCAGGGTTTTCTGTGTGATTTGGGGAGATGGTTACAACCATGTTAGCCACCATCTACTGAAGACTTAATATCAAGCATTATTCTATGTGAACCTATCTAACCCTCACAGCAATCTAAGGGATGGCGAAAATATCGTCTCCATACCAACGAGGAAATAAGACATGGGTTTAGATATCTTGCCCAACCTCACGCACACGGATGGGAGGCTTGAACTTGGGTCTCTGGAACACTTTGGCAGTTAGCTGATTTCTGCCACAGGTAACAGAATCCTGACCCCAAGTTTCTCAAATTCTAAAACATATGTTGTTTCACATGGCGGGGAATCTGCGCAGGCTGTTCAGCAGCACAGTGATGTCATCAGGAATAGGAGTGGCATCGTTCGTCCCCGCCATGCATATCAGTGCTACCTCATGTGCCAGAGAGGAGGCAGCTGGAGCCGTTTCCAGCATCCCACAAAGCCACATCTACAGATGTGGAAGAGGGGACTGTCCTTTATGAATCTATGTCTATTAGAGAATTCTTCCCTCGGTGCCCAGGAGGTTTTTGTGCATGTGCTATTGACTAGTTGTAAACCACATATTTATGCCTAAATCTAATCACTTTCCCTGGTTTTGGAATTGCTATGATTGGCTTGGATCAATAATGATGCACTCTCTGAGGCTGTTAAAGGGATCGGCTTCCTCCAGCAAGGAAAAAGGAAGGGGTTCACTGGAAGAGGGGTGGCAGCGAGGGCTGCTGGGAAGGCAAGGGGATGTGTCTGCCGCGTGTGCTATAACCAACTTCCCAGTCACGGAGCCAGTTTAGCTCTGAGACATGCATGTTAAAAGGGCCCAGAGGTGGAGACTGGGAGAGGAGAGGAGGGGAAAGTATTGGGCATTTATTATGCAAATTACTTTGCCCCCCTCCCCTTACATACTTCACCTTGCACTCTTCCTGCGGCATTTGCTTTTATTATAGAAGGTGGTTTCTAGAAGCTACTAAGGCCATTAAATCAGCCCTAATAAAAGTAATGATTTGAATCCGAATTGGCAAGTGAGAAATTGCGTGCTCTTGAATGCGTAGGGAGGACGAGCGGAACGTTCACCTCGGGTACAAGATGAAAGGCACCACTGTCAAAGGAAATTGCCACCTTGGGGGAAACTGGTCCAGTGCGTCATCACAGCTCCAACCTCCAATACCCCGGGTTCAGCCACGTCACCTGTACCCTGGTCGTGTGCACAGCCTGTTGAGAATCTGTTTTTGCTTCCTGGCCCTGCGTCCCTGGGTGAGAGGAAGTTTCCTCTCCTCCCTAGGTCCTTACTTCAGAACTCGTATCACAGGCTGTAGCAATCGTAGGCTCCACTGGTGGGAAACCAGGGGAAAAAAAAGAGAGAGAGAGAAGAAAAAAAAACAAAAAACCCAGGAACGGAGCAAAGAACTCCAGGAGGGGTTTCTAATATTTCCTTGTTATTGAAAATTACACTTCATAAAAAGTCTTGTTCATTTAAAGTTTGAGGAGTGACAGAAAAATGGCTTTCATACTTAGGTCTGCTAAATGTATGATAAATCAAAGAAGATGGAACAAGGAGAAACTTCAAGAAAAACAAAGCAGAAAATCAGTGTGTAGTATAAATAACACTTCATTAGTGCTCCAGTGCCTCACCAAACCGTCTAGAAAATTCCACAGAGTGTTCATAGTATGCAGCGCAGAGGAGAATAATTTACTGTCGTTAGGGGTTTGTAATCCCTGCAATGGAAAGAGAATGTAGGCACGTAACTCTTTAATGATAGCGGGCTTGCAGGCATAAATCCCTGGATGATGAGATGTGAATGCATTTTATAAATTCAGGTTTCTGCTGGGGAAGAAAAAGCCAGGCTGTCTGGTTCGATTGGCGCTGACCTAAGTCTGGTGCTGACCTTCCGGAACGGCAGCCTTGGGGGTGCGCTGCGTCCACACTGTCCTAAGGGAGGCCGGCCGGGGTGGAATGCAGAGGCCTGGTCTCCACTCTTCAGGCACTCGTGAGCACTCTTCAGCAGAGCCAACGCCAGAGGCACGGCAGCCGGCCATGCCATCCCCTCCACGCTTAGCAGTACCTTGTCTGGGGAAAGCTCCCCTGAACTGCTTTAGACACTTCAGCCCAGGGTAGGCCCAAAGCCAAATGAGGATGAGCAAGAACTAATGATTTAGCACTTGTTTCCCAAAGCCTTCTTTCCTGTCTAAGACCGTTCTTCTCCCACTCTGCTGAATTTGCAAACTCTCCTGGACAAAATCTTCTCTGAAGCGAAGATCTGAAACCTATTAACATGGAAATGCAAGCACAAGGCAGAGCCTCAGTGTTCCTTCTTCCCCAGGCAGGTTTTTGTTTCCATGTGGATCTTTAAGCTGAGCAAAATTTAGAGAAGTATCCAAAGAGGTCTCCTCTAAGTGAAGATGCCTAGCTGCTGAATGGATGCCCGGGGTTCCCAGGGGCCACAGCGAACATTGCAGGGGATTATTAGAACTTGACCAGGAAACTCTCAGAGCAGTGGATCTAACCTCAGGTGAGATAGCAAAGGCAGCCAACACCAGGACTAAGGGGTCCAGCTGGGAGGCTGGATCACGAGGGCACAGCTTCAGGAGCTTGGTGGTTCCAGGAGACTGCCAGCGACACACAGAATGTCAGGAATCTGCAGCTGAGCAGCCCTGACCGCATGGGGTGGGCCAGGTGAAATCAGGTGTTCCTGTCCTGGTGGGGAGAGGCATTAGAGAGAAACCAGCCTTCAGGATGTGTGGAAACATCCTGATCTTATCAAAATATTGTGCAAGAAGAAAACCTGAAGCTTTAGCAGTGTGCCGCCCTAAAATGATGAAGTACAGCAAGCCACGGAAAGGAGGCTCCGTGGGCTCTGGGATCCTACTGAGATGGCCACTGTTACACATACGCTGCACGGTGCAGCCTGGTTTCCACTGATTCTGTCTTCTTTCAGGACTTAGAGCAGGATTGGTAAGCTGTGTTCAACCTTCTCCCAACTAGCAGCGGGAAATGGTTTTATTTAATGAGTATTCTCTCTCCCCCTCTCTGCCTCCCTGCCTGCCATGGCCCTCTGGGTGTCAGTCATCCCCAAGGCCAGGCCTGTGCTGTTGGTGGACCAGCTAGTTGGCTGCAGGCTCTTGTCTTTCAGATCTCCCAGGTGGGTACCAGTCCAGGGACCCTATCAAATTTTCCAAAATGCTCTTTTGCTAAGATGACAGCTGGGAAGGGGTTGAGAATGGAATGTATTGTATACTCCTGGCTCCTTTTAAAATCTTTTTGGATTTTACATTCTTGGGGACTTTAAATTCAAATATTTTATGCTGTCAAGTGGGTACCAGGTCCAAGTCTTGAAGACTGTGATGTTGGAGTCCATTTTCTTGAGGCCATGGGTAAAATTAGACTGAAATAGTTTGGTCTTGATAAGCTGTTAGTTGTGGGCAGATGGGAGGAGCATCTCGTGTCTATGGATAGTTTCCACTGGAGACAAGCCACAGTCTAAGGGAGCCAAAAGCATCCTGATGAAATCAGTCTCAGAAGAACCATGGCCCCTTCTGGTTCTTTGGGAAACAGGTGAACATTTAGTTTTCACTGAAGAGGAGGCTTTTCTAGTCTGAGTTTTCCTGTTTCACGTTGGTAAACCTGTTTTTGTAGCACACATGTTCCTTTTATTGGGTGGCTGGAGTGGCGCATCCTGTTGATGGGATGTGCAGGGCTGGCCGGGGAGGTGAAGAACCCGACTGGACCAGGGGAGGAGGGGTTCTCGAATGCCTTGATGTGAAAATTGGATCAGCAGCAGAAGCAGTCATGGCGAGTGGTCGTGCAGGAGACCGGCTTTGGTTTTGTTAGAAAAGAGAATCTTTGTCATTAAGAGGCTTTTAGCCTCCCAGTCTGCAGTGGCAGGGCTGCAGACAGGCACTGCATTGCTGGGGAAGCCCATAGGGTTTTCTCAAGTCTGGAGTCATTTCTGTTCTATGAGAAACAGACTCAAACACAGCGACGGCTCACACCCAGGTGCATGCACACAGAACATCTCCTACAGAAACGCGGTTCTCAGAGGCTGCTGAGATTGCGCTGTGGGTGAACAGAGCCTGCGGAAGTTCTTTTCCTTTCTCATTGTCCTGTCTCATTCTGATCCTGACAGTGACCCACGTTCTGTGCTGTGGTCTGGAAGGGTCACTGATCCCACGTAGACTGCCTCACCCCACCACAGCTTGGCAGAGCTGGCATGTGCTGGGCCCCCTACCCCTGTGGCTTCTGGTCTTCTGGTCCCAGGTACAGTTCAGAAGTCCTTCAGATATATCAAATGTAGGGCAGGTGGTGAAATGTTAGTTTTATTTACTATTAACAAAAAGCCCAGCCAGAATTGAATTAAACTTATTAAGGGTTTTAAGCATCTTTTAAAGTGCCAAGCGCTCTTTGGTATAATCAAAGAATGAGGAGAGATGCTGGATTTTAGAGAACTCAGGGTTGAGATCCGTAGGAGGCCTGGAACGTTCCTGAGCTGTGTCTGGAGTCTGGAAGGCAGGTCATTCCCAAGAAGGCCAAACAGGAAGGAAAGACAGGAACGGGGCTGGACAGGCAGACCGTGAATCTGAGAGTGTGGGTACAGAAGGATCATGGGCAGGGCAAGGCCATAGCTGGGCATGGGACATGTTGGCAGCGTTCTTAAAGGTGAGGTCTCTCCGTTCCTCCCAGTCTCAAAGGAGCCAGCCAACCCAGGGTCTGAGCGTTTGAGGGTACTAAGAGACATGATTCCTAGTCTTAATGTTTTCATCTCCTACATTAACCCAGGAATTTCTTATTTCTTTTTTAAATCTTTTATTTTATTTATTTATGTATTTTGTATGTGGTGGTGAGGATCGAACCCAGTGCCTCACGCATGCCAGACAAGCGCTCTACCACTGAGCCACAACCCCAGCCCGAATTTCTTATTTCTTATGACTCTGTTGTCAAGTTTTGTCAACTGGTACAAAAATGGAATTTTTATCCTACCGGGATGTTTTTTGAAGGTCTCCTTTTATTTTAAATTATTGAGAGGGCGGGGCGGGCTCCATGGTAGAGGGCTCGCCTGCGTGCTGTGCTGCACGCCTTGGTCTGACCTCCAGCACCACAAACAGAACAGAGGAGGTCCTCATTTGCACCGCCTGCATTAGGAAGGTGGAAGCCCCTCTACTCAGCCTCCAGAATGGAAGCTCAGGCATCCCTTGCTGGGTGTGGAGCGCTTTCGCTGGAGGCAGGAAAGGCAGTGCTGGCCTGGACTTGTGGCCAGCATCTCTGGGTAAGTGTCCAGCGCACAGGAACACCCTGACCCCCGGCCAGTGCTCTGACCTTGGTCTGTCCCTCCCTCTGTTGCACCGTCTGTTTCTGCCAGCCCCTGGCTCCTCTGCCTGGCTCTGTCTTCCCTTTGGCCTCCCCATGGCCCTGGGCTCCATTCTTGATCTAGCCGGACTCTTCAGGTTCCCAGCGCTTTCCTGTGGAGACTTTGCACAGAGGATGTGGCCTTGGGAGCCATGGGGAGCGGGACCCTCTCCCAGCACCCACACCCTCTGGCCGGCTGTGTGCCCACCAGGAAGCCTCAGTTGTCACTGTCCACACTGCTCCTTCTCTGGGCCCCCTTGGGAGAAACTCTTGGGTATTCGCAGGCCTTTTGTTCATTTCCTACCTTTTTCTTCCCCAGACAGTGGGGTTGCTCCCTGAGCCCAGCCTGCAGACATAGACCAAGGAGGAGAAGGCCTGCAGGTTGTCAGGACAGCAGGGTCACTATCACTTGTTGCCAGGATTCCTCCTGCTGCTCCTGTTCACTGGAGGGCCTCTGCCCTGTCATATGGGGTCCTTCCTCGTCTTCTGCTCCTTGCGACCCCACGCCTTGGGCTCACTCACGAACCCTGCTGGGAAGTAATCCTTCCGGGTTATTAAAACCTCCTCCTACTTATCTTCTTAAAAAGTACAAGGACTTTCAGGATGGCCTACAATAGCGTCACCTCAGTGTTGATTGACATGCTCATCTTTTTTGTTCCCCCCAGTAGCATAGCCTGAGTGTAGTAAGAACATTAGGTCTTTGAGGTTTGTGTCAGGGGTGGAAACAGATGAACTTTCCCAATTTTGCCAACACCGGCATGAGGCAGTTAAATTTCTGCCTAACAAATATATGAAACTGTAATAATATTTTTCTTGTCAGCTGGGTTCTAGAAATTCTAAAGGGAGACTTCCAAATAAAACACAATTGCTCCAAATCCCACCCTGCTGAAACACCTCTTAGCTGGAATAATTGAATAATTAGATGATAGCTTTCATACAAGCTTTAATATATATTTCTGTACCCAAATTGCAAAGTGCTTTAGAAGAGAGACCATTTCATGACGTTTCGCATCTTGTCAACTCTTGAACCGAAAAAACCCATATCCGTGTCACCGAGTGGGGGCTGCCACTTTTGTCTTCCGTTTTCCTTTCTCTTTCCTCTACCCATTTTTGAATCCCTTATAGCACCTCGTTCCATGACTCAGACATGGTAGGTGCTGAAGAGTATTTGTTAAATGGAATTGAAATCAGCATCACCACATCTGGGCTCATTTTACCTACAATTCTAGGGCAAGATCGGCTTTTTGTTTTTCTGTTGTGATGAAAGCGAGTTGGCAGGAGCTAGCAACTTTTCATTCCATGGAATCACTTTTATTCTTTATTTACTATTTGTAGTATGAACATGTTTCCAGGAACTTGAGCAACTAGAATGTAGATTTTTACTTAAATTCAATCCCTCTGTTTAGGAATCTTCTATCTACCAGGGAGAAAAATGGCAAGAAAAAAAAATGCCTGCAACTATTCTTGGGGTAGAAGAGAACAGAGAGGGGAAGCATTCATTGAATCCCTTCATGCTTACCAGACCCATAACTGTTTCCAGAACCAGTTCATACTAACCCTGTGTCTCCCACCACTTTATTTTGGGCTTAATGACATTCAGTACCACAGGAGGGGGAACTGGTTTGGCAAAAACACTTCAGACTATTCTTTTCTCTTTTCTTATCCCCTCTTTTTCTTACATGGTTTGGGCCTTGGCAGAACCAAAAAGTGTTTTTCTCTAGTGCTTTTTATTTTTTATTTTTTGTCTTTAATTTTAACTAAGTGTGCCTTTCAAAGGAAATGCAGCCCAGCTGTTTCTTATTCTTTTGCACTTAACAAAATGGTACTTTGTAAAAGCCGTCCAATGTCCAAGAAGCCTTGAGCCCCTTTAGAAAAAAAAAAAAAAGCCTTTCTTTTTCTTTGAACCAAGAATACAAGCTTCGCCAAAAGGGAAGATTTGGAACCCAGAAAGCCTGGGATTTGGTTTAATTTAAACTTAGAATTTATACAAGAGAGAACGATTGCAGTCCTGGCAGGATGTTGGTATTTCCAGGTACCTGAAGTTGAACTCTTGTATTTATGAGCCTTGGCCGCATCTAATAGTGGCACCTCTATGTTCTCTTCCCTGAGGATCTCTTAGAAGGGAAAATGGTGTCTCTGTGTGTGTGGATTTGGGGAGCCGTGCGAGGGGCAGGAGGGTGTAGCAGGAGGATAGTAACCCTCCCCTACAGCTGCATGGAAAAAGGGTGGAATGAACTGATCATTTGGGGCCTCGAAGTACAACAAAATGATCATTTTTACAGAAGTGAAAATGAAATTTACTCCTAAATTGTTTGCAAGCAGTTTACTACATGATTGTAACTTGTAATTAAAATATAAATAAGCATGTTTAATTTACATGAGAGAAAAACATTTCAAATTTTGGGAAGACAAATTCATATTTTTATGTATTTGCTGAAATAGTTACTAACGTTCTTCCATTTGGCAAAAATTTGTAGTCTTAAGTAGAAATTACTGAGTAATTAGAAGTTAAAAAACATGTATTCCTCTGAAGATATTTTATAATTCAAACTTTTCACTAATGGAGAATGAACTCTTCACTTTTCAATTGCTATGAGCTAAATTTTACCGGCAATCAAAAGAGATGTAAAACAATTTTTAAAAATTTTTCTAGAAGAAAAATAAGTTATCCACATGATAAAAATGGACTTAAATAAGAATTATGTTGATGCCACAGCAGTTTTGCCAGAACACATTATTTCCTAGTGATATACACAAAGCTACTGAAAAATCATCCCACTTTCTTATCTGAGACTACTTTGCATTTGTCGTCTCTCATATTGTTTTGTTACTGGTCTGGTGTTGCTTTACATGTGTTTCTTACTTGTCCAGTTTTAAGTGAGATTCCGTCCCAGGTACGTGTGTGCAGAGACGACTGTGTGCCACATGCTACCAGGGATGGAGACTCACACAGGTGAAGAGTGGTTCTCATGGGTCCCTTCGCTGTGCCCTCGCCCAGGAGCAATGAGGGCAGGCACGAGGACAGGAATGAGGCTGGACACCATGCAAGGGGGAGTGCTGACCTGGAGGACAGCCACTCCCCTGGGAAGAAGGACCGGCCTTCTTGCTCAGGTGAGGAGTGGCTCCAGAGCATGTGGCTTGCAAAGTGGACAGGGCCAGTGTATAAGGGACAAGGAGCTCATTTCATGCCTCTGGGAGGCTGCAGACCACTCTCGCCACTTCAACTTACAGACAGTGACAAGAGCTGGTTTCAGGGCCCGTTTACCCAACCAATGAACTAGTCCAACCACTTGGATTTTGATCCCTACATTGAGAGTCAGGGGAGATGAAGAATTTGGAGAAAACCCAGCTCTGAAGAACTTTAGGAGGTTTGCTGTGGGGTTGATGATCTGAACTCCCAACCTTATCTGTCCTGCAAAAGCTTCAGAAAGATCTCTATTGTTTGGTAATGCTTTTGGTGCTGGGGACCTCTTTTCCTTGGGGAATATTAAGTAGTGTTAAAATCTGCATCAAATTTGATTTGAAGTAACAACAGTGGATAGAAGACATCTGAATCACAAAGATGACTAAGTCGCATTCCTGTCTGGTTGTAGCTTGATGTGTGGTGGAGGGAGGTAGGAGACCTGAGCAGGCAAGTTGACTACAGTCTGGTAACATTCATGTAGTATGTACATATCCAGCACATGCCTCTCATAAAGCAGAGGCCAGGTCTAGGCTGTGTCCTGGACATCCAGTAACATCCTAGGTCTGTGAGGCAGAATTGAATTAAAGAAACATTTCAATTCTGGATCAATTGATCAAACCACTTATGTTACCTTCAAGAATTTTGTTAAAAGTAAATCATTTCTAATTTTACTTACTTTCTCTCAGATCCAAAGGAAATTAAATATTTTTGGGAAAAAAAAGATGGAGTAACTTTGAGGCATTTTTTGAAAACCGTGTGTGTTCTCACTTCCCAATTCCCTTTGCTTAGAATACACGAAGGAAATTTAAGTTCATTAACTTGCACAGATTTCTCTGAAACTAGAAATAGAAAGCAGGAAGAATCTTTGCATTGTGAGAAATTGGGGCTCGTGCAGGCATTTATTTTTGTGGTAGTGTGAGAGAAAAGGAAAAATGAGCTCTGACATTATGGATGTTTCATCCTGCTGGTGCAGGATGGAAGCTTCCAGAATGATCTAGCAACAGCTAGTAAAGAACAGAACACTGGGAAGGGACCAGGGCTGGAGGGGCCATCTGTGAGAAGAGCAGGCTGGTTAGAACTGACCAGTGCAAAATAGAAGGATCTGGAAAGGGTAGAGCTCGGGGCCATCTTGCCAGATTACTTCATGGAAAATGGAGGAAGACTAGAAAGGGCTGTGTCCACAAGTCTTTCTAAAATGTCTTTGTTGAATGACAGTCCCCAAGACACTTTCAGGCTTTCTTTCTCCTTCTGCAGTTTTGTATCCAAATTCTGGCCTTGGTCTTCATGACCTTTTTTTGCCAGTAATTACTAACAATTAAGTACTACTGTTTTTTAAGCCTATGACGACAATTTGAAAGACAGTGTGAAGGTGGGGCGCAGGTGCTCCTGGCTAGAGCCAGGATGCTAGGAGGAACAGAGGGAGCATTCCACAGGAACCCCGTGGCCACTCCACAGATGTGTGCAAGGACAACCCTACCCTGTGCAACAACACTGTCCTCATGACCTGGCATTTTGGGAATCAAGAGTTCAAAGCATCTATTTTTTTTTTTTTTTTTTGCTTGGAAAGAAGGAAGAAAATGCACATTTGGTATCTGCCAAGTGGTGGACATTTCCACAAATGGTTCCTTATGTGCCTGTCCTATGGGCCACGTGGCTGGCCTATTGTTCACACAGAGTGAGAAACAGAATGGGAGGGCAAGTCTAGGACTTCTAACTTTAAGTCCAATTATCTTTTTGCTATTCTTAGAGTCACATCCTCTCAGAGCAATCCCAAGTTGGTGCTGTTGTCCCGATTTACAGCTGAGGCACTTGAAGCACAAGCAGCTTAAGCAAGGGGCTCGCCCGCACCAGAGCCTGTCTCTGAGCCCAAGGGCTTTCTCTGCCTCTGTCCCTAGGGGACCAATCAGTGTGCACTGTGACCTCCCTGGAGTTGTCAGGACCCTCTAGCTGAGTTGTAGGTATTGGCACAGACTTGAGAAAAGCACCCCGTGACCTTAACACTGAGACATCTACAAATCGATGCACCAAACGTGACCAAAATGCTGTCCTTTCGGTAAGCCAGCTTAGTGACGGCAAACCTGGAGAGTCCTGCCTGGTGCCGGGGTCTGTGACTGCATTCATGCTCGTCTGTCCTATGCTGATTTGGAGTTATGGAAGGAGCTAAAGGGAACCCGAATGATTGTGAACATCTTTGCAGAGAAGGGACCTAGTTCAGACGTCTAATTTTTTTTAATGAAAAAACCATCAAGGAAGTATGCCAGGGGGAGAAGACCACCATCTCCTCCACCTCTGGGAGTGGCCAGCAATGGGAGACGGGGTGTCTTAGCTGAGGCTCTCATAACCCTGCCCCTCACTTGGGTGTAAATCATTCTCCAGTTGCAGATCAGGCATAAATCTTTCGGAAACCATGGTGCTCACTAAATGTCATTGTGTTATTGAGACATAAATCCTGTGTCAGCTCGATGAAATGTCTGTGGCCGTCACATTAAACGAGTCGAGGCTGGTACTTAACGATTTCCAAACACTCGATTATTAAAGTTCAAGAGATTTGAGAGGAAAGCCAGGTCAGAATGGACTTCAGGCAGCTGTTGCTCACATTGGTTCAGGTAGCCATGCCACAGTGACCACCCCTGCTCTGAACCTCATCCTGGAGGAGGCCCGAGAATGGGCAGCATATGCATCAAAGAGAAGCAGCCCAGAAGTTGGGGGGCCCCTCTGAGTTTTGCGACCTTTTTCGCATGAAGTATACACTGTCAGATGTCTCCGTTTTCACCTGCCTCTAGGGCGCCTTCTACCATGCCCACCTACCCACTTCCTCAACAGCTGTGATCCCAGTGACTAATTAAAGCCCCAGTGTATGTAAACTCCAGAGCACCGCATATCGGGGAGCTCAGAGTTCCTGAGAATTTCTTTTGTACGTTTGATCTACATCCTCTTCCCCTCTCTCCTTGCTAATTCACATAAAGATTGGAATGATCAAAAGAGAACTTTCCTAATGTCTCACTTCTACACTACAAACTTATCTGTTCTTATTTTCCGTCCCTGATGTCTGGATAGGACATCCTAGACTCTTCCTGCTACCCAGGATGAGTCACCCACCCATCCCAAGCCTCCCCCTTCCTTCCCTTCTTTCCTCAGGGACTCGGTTGCGAATTCCCCTCTTGCTCTATTTTGAACTTCCCCTGTTTTCCTGCCCCTTCCCATTAACATTTAAACCACCTTGAACCAGGCCTCTTTCAAACTCCAGCCCCACCCACTTCTTTTCTGTTCTTTCACTGCCAAACCTTCCAGTCTCACTCACTGTCCTCTATCCTTCACCTCTCCCCCAGTCCCCGGCCACGACCCCCCCAGCCTGGCTTCTCCTACCACTCCTCAGGAGGGAGCTGATCCCAACAAAACCCCCAGGCAGGGTAGACTTCTCTGACTATAAGAAACAGAAAGTCGGCCTCAAAATGGGTCAAGTGATAGAGGAGATTTCGGGCTCATTGTCTGGAAAACCAGAGATGGAGCTGTGGGCCATGACCGTTGACCCAGCTGCCCTGGGTCTGCACCCCCGAGTTAACCAACCAGGTGGAAGACGGCTGCAGCCAAGCCAGGGTTCACTTCAACACAATGGTATCAGAAAACGGGGAGCTGTCACTTCTTACACCTCTTTTGAGAGCATAGAAACGTTCTTAGAAGCTCCCAGAAAGCTTTCTTTGGCATTTTCTTCACATCAATTATGTGCTTGTGAGCACAGAAATATCCCTCATGTCAGTGGTTCTCTACCTGGGGTGACTCTGCCCCTCTAAGGGACTTTTGGCATTGCCCAGAACCATATCTGATTATTACTACTGGTGCTGGAGAACCAGTGACATCCAGTGTCTAGACGCCAGGGACACTGTCCAACATCCTGCGGTGCAGAGGACATTGCCGCTAAGACAAGCAATGGCCGGTCCCGAAGTATCAGTGGTGTCCTCCTTCCCTTCATCCCACATTCCATGACCTACTCAGCCCGTCTGCTCCTGGTGTCTCCCAAGTTGGCCGTCTGTGCCTCTCCACTGCCACCTCTAGTTCAAGTCACCGTCGTTTTCCACTTGTAATATTTTACTTGCTTCATTTTCCAACTGTGGAGTCCAAGTTTGCCACCATCCAATCCACTTGGTACAATGCAGCCTATATTTGTGCAGGTTTGGCTACGTGCAAGAGAAAAATCAAAATGAACAACATTGAACCAGAGTTCCTCGGCCAGAACCCACTTGCCCATCTTGTTCCTTCTCCATCTTCAACATGGAACTTTGTCCACATGGTTCCAAACACTTGCTTGAGCTCCTGCGCTCACAACCGTGTTTGCCCAGCAGGATGGGGAAGAAGACAAAGGAGTGAGCTCACTCTCCAGAGGTTGACGTCTTCATTCTGAATACAGCTTATTGGACTCTATTTAGTCATTTTGCCATCCAGTGGGAGAGGCTGGTGAACGTGGGCTTTATTTCAAAGGTCATGGATTTAGGTAATAATTAGGGTTTTCAGTAAGGAAGACATGAGAAAAAATACTACAAGACAACCAGTTTCTCTGCTGGAGAGTCAGAGTCGTCTACCTAAAGGAGAAAGATGACTGAGCAATGAGCTGCCTCTGGTCCCTGAATCCCCTGAGGCAAACACAGAACCAGAGAGTGCCCTTGGTTCCATTTCCAAGAGTCATCCTCTTTGTCCTTACTTTTTTTAAAAAAGTTACTTTTTTCAGGTATTTGATGGTCTTGCATTTTGGAGGAGGCTGAACTTCCCTAGCCCCCAAAGAAATTTTTTGTTAGTGTAAGTCAAGACCAGTCCCATTCCCCCTCCTAAGAGCTCATTTAGAGGCAACTGGGCCAGCCATGTTGGTGGCTCTGTGCCACAGAGCTTATCTGAAAGAGAGACTCAGTGAGGAGCTGTGCGTTCCCACCTCTGAGTGTTAGCATCTACTTTCTGTTCCTGAATCTGTGACCATCCTGGATCCACAAGGAGAGTTACCCTGCTGAGGATGGCGGGGTTGGGGGGAGGACATACACAGCTGGTTCTGGATAACGTCCCTGAGTACTCCATCAGTAAACTCCAGAGCTGTTCAACCTGAGTTGTGTTTATTTTTCTTCCTGCAATTGAATACATCCTAAATGGGACAGTAACCTTGGGATGCATGGAGGAGCTTGACCTCAGCAAGGGCATGCTGACTTCTTTTTTAAGATACTAATGTTGCTTAGACATTTCTCTTTCTCAAGATGGATTAAACAATACCAGTGTTGCTCTTGCATTAATGGCCCAACGCCTGTTATGGACACAGAACATGCTGATCCTCTCTAAGTGTGTCGACCTGAATCCAGCTCTGGGGAACTGGGGAACAGTCCGTGGCTGTTTCTCTGTGACCTTTCCCAGGACTTCTCATCCTGAGACCTTAGTTTCCGACTCCCTGGGGCCTCATACACAGATACTGTAAATAACCTCCCACTCTACATGCCTTTACCTTGAAAGCATTCAAGATGGAGGATGATTTTGAGGGTCATTGTATTTCTAAAACACATTGCTTTAAAACAGGAACCTGCTGTGAAAATGGCCTTTCACACCCCATTTCCCGTCAGAACTTTAACTCCCGTTTGTGGCCGGCTTCTCATCTTCCTCTGGAGAATATGAAACATGTCATCTTTGAAAGTACTGCTGGCTTCAGGAAGGGAAGACTGTTGGTCGTATTTTCAGGTGTAAGTCCTAAATTATGTATTTAAAATAAAATATGGCCTCATCTCTTGGGAAGTGTGCATAGCCTGACATTCGAACCTCCGATGGCCTGAGGGAAAATTTTACGTGGCTAAGGAATGACGGGTACTTAAATGATATTTTTTCATCTCCTCTGCCAGTGACAGTAGGAAGAAATTACCTGAGTAGATAAAAATAGTTCATGTCTGGATCCTAAATATGCCCTGGATTTCATTCAGTGTAACTTCTTCCTTTTACATGGACTGGAATCACGACTTCTGCTGGAGTCCAAAGAGGAGGCCTCAGTGAAGAACCCTAGTGCCACCCTAACATGGGAGGAACAGGACCGAGAGAGGCAGCGGGCGCTGCGTGGCTGAAGTGGAATTTCATTCCATGCATTGGTTTCCCACGTGAGCAGGAGAATACAATCACACCAGACAGGGCTGCACCCTGGTTTCCAGAGAGCCTGACACAGTGGCTGCAGAGCCAAGAATCTCAATTTCAGCCCTGCCGACAGTGTGAACCGGATCATTCTTTGTTGTGGGGCCACCTTTTGCATTGTGGGATGTCTGTCAGCATCCCAGACAACTATTCACCAAGTGCCTGCGGTACTTCCCCAGTTGTGACAACCAAGTCACGAGATGCCACCTAATGTTCTCTTGGGGGAAACGACTCCTGGGTGAGAGCCACTGCTGTGGAGGAATGGCCTGTGTCTTCTGTTTCCCCCTCCACTTAATAAGCAATGGGGGAACCAGCCCAGGCAGTGTGGTCACTCAGGTGGTTTAAGGGACAGAGCTGTTCCTGCGCCAGCCTTCTTGGCCCAGAGCTTTTGTTTGTTCATACAGTTGGTGCTTATCAAGGCTTGGCCCCCGCTGGTTTCCTACAGAGAGAGCTGCCATAGACCCACTCAAGTGCCCTTGGGAGCAGGGAAACTCACCACTGTACTCTGTCAAGAAGTGATGACCCACATGTGACATTTGTGTGACTAATACCTGTATTAGTCACCAGGGAAACTGGTCACATGAGACAAAACCTCTCCTGAGGTTCTTAAAGGGTACCAGGAGCTCACAGAAACCAGAAGCATAGCAGCCAGGCCAGGCGCCACGCCTGCCACACCGTGGGGCTGTTCCGGCAAAGTGCCACTGCCAGGGCTATCAACACCACACAACTTGTCCCCAGGACAAAGGCCGGGGTCCAGAAGCTCTTTCCTTGCTAACCCCAGGGAGGCTGATGCCACCACCCTCGTGTCCTCATGGAGCCTGACTCCTCACACAGGCACCTTCTCATCTGCTCCCCGGGTGACTAATGTAAGCATCACAGGGCGCCCGGACCCTTAGTCAACCAGTATTCCAAGTGTGTCTGCGAGGGTGTTTCTGGATGCGGTAGCATTTGGATCACTAGAACGAGTTAACAGACTGCCTTCCCCAGTGCCGGTTCGCCTCCTCCAGTCCATAAAGGCCTGAATGGAACCAAGAGATGACTCTTCCTGGGAGTAAGGGGGACTTGTGCTACCTGGCTGTTCGGAGCTAGACCACAGGGATCTTTTTCTGCCCTTATATTTGAACTGAAAGTCAGCTCTTCCCAGGTCTCCAGCCAGTGACCTTAAGACTGACAATACCCTCGCTCCCCTGGGTCTCTAGCTTGAACCATAGGTCGCCAGAGAACTGAAGAACCCCAGGTGGACTCTCCAGATCAGTCTTGAAGGGGCGAACGTGGTCGTGGAGCTACTGCTGCAGCTCAGTGCCACATGAGCTAAGAAAACGGATGCTCTGACATCTTCCCATGGGAGGCAAGATGACCTGTGGGAGCTCCTGGAATAGAGAGCCTGAGTGGACACAGAGGACCAACAGTCCTCTCAAGTTGGCCTTGTCGCTTAGAAGAAAGCCTAGGTGGAGACTCGTGGACCAGCGGCTCACTCTCCCGATTGCCACCTTGGTTTGGTCGGAAAAGGGAGGGATCCAACAGAGGAAGGAGCAGAGAATGCCTGAGTGTGGCCCGAGGCAGCCCTGCCTATCCATCTGTCCCTCTCACTTCTGCTGGGCCACACCCTGGTCCCCTCCTGCTCTGCTCTCCCTCTGTTCCTCCCTCCCCCATTCTTCCCTGTTTTTATTTTCATATTCTTATTTTCGCTTCAGGTATATTGAGCGGTGTCCCCTGTTTCCTCCGGCACAGCACTGTGTCATCTCAGGTCCCTTCAGGGATCCTTTCTTGTTGAGTCTGTGGTTTTTTCCTGTACATCCCTGTAGCCCCTCTACCATAGGCAGCTGTGCCTCTGGGTTTTTATGTGTTCTTGTGAAAACATCTTGTGCCTTTGTCGTGGCATATATTTATGATCTATCTAAACCATATCAGGGTCATTTTTATATTGTGGGCTATTTCCTTTTGCTCTCCAGCCTCTGCTGATGCTTCCAGGTATCTGCCTGGCTGCTTCTAGCTGCTTCCTGGTTTGCATTCAACACCTGGCTGCCATTCTCCTGGAGCCCAGAGTGGGCCTCACTTCTCACTGGCGACCCCTCTCCATGGTGAGGGAAGAGTGCTGGGCACTGCATCGCGCAACCACGAGGTCGCAGGGGACAGACTGCGGATGCGTAGCATTGCTGTTCAAAGTGGCTGCAGGAAGGACTGTCATGTGCTCACTGTGACACTGAGTGTTCCCAGGGCCCCACATTTTCTCTAGTCCATGGCATTCATCCCTCCTTTATTTTATTTATTTATTTTTTGCCAATCTGATGTCTTGTGGGTTGAAATGCCGCAGGATCTCTGTGTCTCTCAGATTAGGCCTGATGACAAGTAGATCGCTCACATATTTGTTAGCTTATTGGGGCTCGTCTTCTGCCAAATATATTTTCCTACCTTTCGGTGTTTTGCCTTCTGGTTAGTTATCAAGAGTTTCTAATACATTCTAAACAATCATGTATGGCTTCTTCTTCTTTTTCTTTCTTTCTTTTTTTTGGTACCAGGGATTGAACTCAGGGGCACTCGACCACTGAGCCACATCCCCAGCCCTATTCTGTGTTTTATGTAGAGACAGGGTCTCACTGAGTTGCTTAGCGCCTCGCCATTGCTGAGGCTGGTTTTGAACTCGCGATTCTCCTGTCTCAGCCTTCCAGAGTGCTGGGATTACAGGAGTGTGTGAACACACCCGGCTCTGCATTCCATGCCTTTAAGTTTAGTTTAAATTTTAGTTTACCCCAGATTATTAGCCAATATTTCCCCTTTAATGACATACATTTCATATTTATATTTAAAATGTTAATTTAGTGTACAGTCCACCTTTGCATGTGATATTACACAGGAACTCAGCGTTCTTCTTCCACATTTTGAGCCCCCTTCCTAACAACATCTGCCCAGGAGTTCACCTTCCCTGCCCTGCTGACTGCTGATGCCATCTTCACTGTATGTTCATTTGCTCGATACAAGTGGCTTCTTGTCTCTGGCCTCTCAATTATGCTCTGTCAGCCCATTCATTTGGTCTTACACCACTTCTGTATTTTTAGGTCACCCCAGCTTTGTGGCCCGTCATAGCGAGCAAGAGGACAATCCAAACATTTTGCTCTTAAAGCTTCAAGTCGACATAGCTGTTCAGGGACTTTTAATCCTCTGTGTGAGTTTAAATATAAAATATGTAAAAAAGGGGGCTGGGGCTATGGCTCAGCGGTTGAGCGCTTGCCTCGCATACGTGAGGCACTGGGTTCGATCCTCAGCACCACATAAAATAAATAAAGATATTGTGTTCATCTACAACTAAACAAAATATTTAAAAAAATGTAAAAAATAAAATGGCAATTTTGATTGAGATTACCTTTAAGAGACAGATTCATTTGTGGGAGAACAGACACCTTAGCAACTTAGAAGCCTTCCTTCCGTGTGCTTGGCATTTCTTCCCTTTTATTAGATTCTTTCTCATCCTTTATTCAAGTGAAGAAGTTTTCTCCACAAGTTTTGTGTATTCTTAGATCAGTTCTAGATATTATATTTTATTACTATTATGAATGTCATCTTACTCTGTATGTTTTTTCTAGTTAGTTATTGTTATTAAGAAATGCTCCTGATCTTTTAGGTTGTCTTGTATCTGATAACTGTACTGAATTCTCTTAGTGGTAAAAGTTCTGATTACCTCATTGACAATCATGTCATCTTCGAATGCTGATGATTTTACCTCATTCTCCAATCTATATGGCCATTTTCCCCTTCTGATACTTCTCTGTTAAATAATAATTCCAAAATAAGTAGCCTCATCATGTTCCAGATCTTAAAAGAATTGGAGTACTTCATGTAAATTTTTATTTTCAAATATTATCAAGTAAGAAAGTTCTTTTATAGTTCTACTTGGCTTATTTTAAAATTCAGTTCAAATTTTAAAATTTGAACCTAACAATCTTTGCCTATTTTGAGATGGTTAACAATTTCTTATGATTTTTGAGATGATCAACAATTTCTTGTGATTTTATTGATAGATTTTCTTGATGAGAAATCATCCTTTCCTTATAAGGAATCCCTTCTTTGTCACATGTAATATTTTTAAAATATACTGTTGAACTTGATTTGTCAACATTATATTTAGGATTTTCGCATCTGTGTTCCAGTCCTAAATGGAAATGGGTTATAAGATTATTTTCTTCTATTGTCCTTGAGTTTTGAAATTGATTGCAATAGCTTCGAAAAGGTCTGTGATCTTTGTTTTTTTTTTTTCTATTTGGGGGACAATTTGAATAGGATAAGATCTGAGTTCTTAAAAATACAGTAGAATTCACTTATAAAACTATAAGAACCTAGGTTTTGAAGAAGAGAAGTCTTCTATGTATATATTGATCAGAATATATAAAATTAATATTGCTCTATTCAAGTCCGCTCTTCTCAATATTTGATAAATATATTGGAATGTCTCCTTTTTATCTTTTCAAGTTTATTAGCTTATAGATGTTCAGAATAGTCATATACACATATATGCACATAAAATCTCTATTATGCTTATATTTCTCACTTTAATCTGTTATTTCCTTTATTGGCATATTTTCTATTTTCTCTTCTTTAGTCGTATGAGTTTCATCAATCTTTTGACTTTTTTCAGATTTAGATTCAGGTTATTATTCTTTCATAGATTTCCATGTTCTATTGGTTTTTAATTAGTTCCTCTTTCCCTACTTTTGGAGTTCATTCTTGATCTATTATGAATATCTCAAGTTGAATGCATGGAGGTAGGAAAGATGGTGGAACGAGATGGACATCACTACCCTAGGTACTTGTGTGAAGACATGAATGACATGAAGACTCTACCTTGTTTACAACCAGAGAAATGAAAAAGTGCGCTCCACATGTGTACTGTAACTTGAAATGCATTCTGCTGTTTTAAAAAATAAAAATAATTTTTTTAAAACAGATTTAATTTTCAAATTGTGTAATTGCATTTTGGAAACCTCAAAATTTTGTCTTTTTTTTTAATGGAGCCCTGATTTTTGTCAAAATGAATTTATAACCATACAGGAATGAAATAAAATGTTGAGATGGCCAGTGATTTCTCAGCAATGAAATTCAATAAAAAATTCACTGGAATCATTTCAGAGAGAATTTATTTGATGTGTTGTCTTTTAAAGTCGTCACTGAAGAAAAGACTCTGATGAAGGCAAAATGTTAGAGTGACAGCATCTGTGCTGGGTAGACCCTGTTAGTCCCACCAGGCTGCATCTCGACTCCGCTCCATTGAACAGGATTTGTTTCAAAGACCAGCTTCCCCACACTTCTGAGACAATCTTCTCAAGCAAAAGTCACATGATTTTCAGAGTCAACTTGACTGAAGGTTCATCACTTTCAAATTTATTAATCAAAAAGAAAAACTTTAATCCTATAATCTTGTAAGCCAATCCCCCAAAACCAAAGGCCAAACGTTCTCTCTGATATGTGAATTCAGACTCATAATAGATGGGGTGTAAGGGGAGGGAGGAGTGGAGGTTCACCGATTGGACAGGGAGCAAGGGGGGAAGAAAGGGAGGATGGGAATGGGAAAGACAGTGGAATGAATTGAACATAACTTTCCTATGTTTATATGTAAATATATGAGCAGTGTAACTCCACATCATATACAACCACAATAATGAGAAGTTATACTCCCTGTATGTATGATATGTGAAAATACATTCTACAGTTATGTATAGCTAAAAAGAGCAAATAAAAAGAGTTTTAAAAAAGTAAGATGCAAAAAAATAAAAAATAAAAAAAAAAAAGAAAAACTTTAAGGAAAACTTTAACAAGTTGTAGCAGTTTGATGGAGAAAATTAAATACACGACAATCGTATGGAAAAATAATACAACACTGAAGAAAAATAGCAGTATCACAGTATTAGAACCAGGCATTAATTTAAAAAAAAAAAACTGGTTAAAGTATGTGAATACATGTGCTGAGAATAATCTGCTTGTTATTTTTAAATATTCAGATAATATAAGAATTTTTAAAAATTTTGTTTTATGTACACAGCTGTTATTTTATGGGAACAGAACTTACTCTTCAAAAATATTTTTCAAATTGATCTATTTTACAGATTCATTGAATAATGAAACCAATTTATAAGTCAAGAAATAAATGTCCAAAAGCATATTATTTGCTGGGCATGGTAGCACAGGCCTGTAATCCCAGTGGCTCCGGAGACTGAGGCAGGAGGATTGCAATTTCAAAGCCAGCTTCAGCAAGTTAGCAAGGCCCTGTCTCAAATAAATAAACAAGCGAACAAACAAACAAACAAAGGTCTGGGGATATAGCTCAGTGGTTAAGTATCCCTAGGTTCCATATTTAGTACTAAACAAAGAAAGTACATTATTTGAATTATTTTAGTGATCTCTTCTCACTCTCAAAATTGTCCTGGCTTTGAGCTCAATTATGTGGTCACCTTCATCATCAGAAAGCTTGACTCCTGTTTCTGTTTCAGCATCTTTAAAAGGTAGTCACCAACCTCAAGCTCATTTGTTATCAGTTATTATCCTCAAGGTCAGTTCTCACCTACTGCAGCTTCACTCAGCATCTTCTTCAAGCAGAAAACAAAAGCAAAGCCATGGAGCCCATACCTGCTGCTGCAGCGTCCTTGGGAGAGTCTGCACCAGCAATTGCTCCTGGTATTCCATTCATGCCCCTGTGCCCCAGGGAGCTAGTAAATAAAGTGTTTTAAGTGGGTACATTGCCTTTTAAAACAAACCTGGGGTTTGTTCCTAAAAATCGAGGACAGGGGATTCTCCTTCCCTGGTAAAGAGCAGCCTCAGCTCCAGGTTTCCTTGTCTTTAGTGGAGCGCCTCAGCATAAAGCAGAAGTTGTTTATGATTGGCTTCTCTACTTTCATGATGACAAAGAGAACAGTCTTATTTAACACATCAGTCTTAAAGTGTGTCTCAATTTTTACTATATGACTAGTCCTTCTGTTTAGTCCGAAGACCCTTTCCTCAGAGCAAGATTCCTGAAGGAACGAGGGTGTTGGTTTTCGTTGTGACTCAAGTTCCCAAATCTCAAACACACTGCAGAATGTTTTCTCGTTGCAGCTGTGCCATCAGAACATTCTCCAATTCCAAACCACGTTTAGGACAATGTAATTCTTTGTAGTTTTACATAGTAAATGAGATAGGTTTTTGGTGGGGGGGCAGTGGTACTGGGTAGTTGCAATTGTCATTGAACCTGAAAGAAAAGTCCTTCCTTTACAGCATCAAGATTGAATTGCACATATAATAAAATAATTGCCATGGTGATGGTACCCATCCATTTGCAAGATGCCATTATCTGCTAGCTTCATTTGTTCTGTGTCTTACTAGTTGGTTCCTGAGCACAGTGGCCTTTGATATCACTGAGAAGATGTAGTAACTTCCCTTCTTCATTGTAGAGTCATCTCAAATTTCCCAGCAGCCACCTTCAATACACTCTTACACCACTGTATGGAGGCTGAAGGGGGCTATTGAAGAGATCAATTGACTGATAAAGGATGAAACCATCAGAGCTGGAGAACATCATGTTAAGTGAAACAAACCAGACTCAGGAAGTGAAGGGTCACGTTTTCTCTCCTATGTGGAAGCTAGAGAGAAAAAAAGAAAATTAAAAGGCATCTCAAGAAAATAGAAAGGGCAAGAGGAGAGGAGAGGTAGGGGGTTGGGGGAGGAGGGAGTAGAGGGAAAGGGGACATACTGGGGAATGAAGGTGACTGAATTTTGTTTTGTGCATGTACAAATACTTCACAGTGAACCTCAACATTATGTATAATTACAACACACCAAAAAATAAAGGCTATTGATGAAGCATGGAGAAAAAATGGCATCATCAATGCCCTTCATTGGTTTTGATGTTTGTTTTCTTGAGTGATACAAAATGGTACTTTATAAGAAACCAAAAGAGGCTGGCAGCTATGTATTTATTAACAGGCATGATGTTTCTGCATAGGCTTATATACTTATTTGAACACACCTTGTCAGTCGTTTAATTTAACATTTGTTCTTCCAAAAACTGAAGGGTTCTTTTGTTTTGTTTTGTTTTTGTTTTTTTACAATGAGCATTGAATCCAGGCACTTGACCACTGAGCTACATCCCCAATACTTTTCAGTTTTTTGATTTTGAGACAGGGTTTTATTAAATTGTTTAGAGCCTCACAAAATTGTTAAGGGTAGCCTCAAACTTGTGATCCTCCTGCCTCAGACTCCCACATTGCTGGAATTACTGTCTTGCATCACTGGGTCTGGTAAATTGCATGAGTTTTCATTTAGTTTCTCAAGTTTTAAATGTTAATGGTACTTAAACTCTAATGCTTTCATCACTTCATCAGCCAATAAATATCTGCAACAACACACTTTGATCTCAACTATGGCTACAAAACAGAACCCCATCTATGAGGGATCATACTTCTAAGTCAAACTAATACAGACTTTTTGGATCTTGAGTTTTTAAAATATCTTCTATTACCACTGTTAGCTTTACCACCACTGCCACATCCAGAAGAGATAAAAGTCCAGCGAGACTTGTACAATTTGTACTGAGAGTTAAAAATAAATAAACCTCCACTCTCCTAATATTGTTAAACTAAATTGAAAAACAAGCTTGATTTAAATTTAAGCTGTGTGTAAATACACTAAGGTATAAAGATATATGCTTGCACTGTTTTAGATTTTTACACACTTTTAGTTCGCAGATGACTAACTTTAAAAAGTAACATGCTTTGACATGACCCTGGCGTGCGTGCAGGCGCAGCTTCCTGGGTGTGTGACAAGTCCTTGCCAACATGAAAACCATAACTCAAGGCACACACGACTCACCTGAGTTTAGTCCCACTCAGGTCCGCTCACGCTGTGTTCACGGAAGCCAGCCTATCCCGCCCTGGGTGGGTGTCCTAGTGATGTCAAGTGGCTGTGTAAGTTTCTAAAGCCCTACTCTCCATTGCTGGGCCCATCTCAAGACACATTTTGAGTGGTGCTTTCCTAAGTAACAAATCAGTGATTAACAGAAAGAGGACAGGAAAGGAATTCCCTTGGGTGTTGGAAGCAGGAGTCCCCTGAAAGACCCCAGGGAGGGAGTCTTCTGCTTGTGGACATTCCTGCTGCATATGCTGCTGGCCGGCTGAGGAGAGAGGAGTGTGAAGACCTCAATTAAACATGAGAGGAGGCCCAGGAAAAGTCAGAATAGCTTACTGATTTTAGGCCACTCGGACTCTGTCTCACTTTTTGCTGGCAGGGGACAGACGCTCTCCTGCAGGGCTCTGAATGAAGACTTGAAATCTGAGCAAATTCCCCCAACTTGTGGGAAATTGTCACTGTCTCTGAGCATGAGTGAATATAAATGAAAACTGGTGCCAGTTGAGGCTTCGGCGCTATGGCGGAGGGCACTCAGCCATGATGGCGTCTCACAGGAGAGGAACCAGAAGCTTTCACTTAAGCACTTCAACTTCAGCTAAGCAGGAAGCACAGAGCACTTTGGTTGCTCAGTGGCGTGGCATTTACATGACCCACAGGAGACTGAAGAGGTTAAGGGGCTTGTCCGAGGTCAACGCCTAATGAGACACAGATCTGGGGCCAAGCTGGGCTCTGGCCTCCATGTCCAGGCCCATTCTTTTCCAGGAGCTAGAGAGAAAATTACTCTGTCTTCTTAGGGGAAAGAGCCATAAAGTACAAACTTAAACCCCAAATTCTGTGTAATTAGGACCAAAATGAGGTAGAAGCTGAGCATTGGGACAAATCTTGGCCCTCATTTTGGAAAAACAATTGTTCTAAACTGGGAGATCTCACATTAGCTTGCTCCAGAGTCACCAGCCAGTGTCCCTAAGGCACAGGCCACAGGGTTCCTCCACCAGTTTCTCAGTCCACAGGTAGGGATTGAGGGACTTCCCTTCTAATGTGCTTGCAGGTAATGCTAATATTACTCTTTAGGGACCATAATTGGGGAATCTGAAAGCCTTCTATCACCTCTGGTTAGTGCAAAGAGCTATAGGAGTTGTCACTGGTCCTTGTAAAATCAACACTTGTTACTTTAGATGCCACAATAATACAAGGGAAGTAGCTGTTTTCTGTATCTGGTCCCTGGCTGCAAGAGGCTGACAGAGGTTTAAAAAGAAATTTTAAAGGTGAAAAGAGGGAGAGGAAATAGAACCATGATGTGCCACAGAGGCGATGCTGTAAAGAGCTTCACTGTGAGTTTCCCGGCCCCTCTGAATGCTGCAATCCCCAGGAGAGAGGGCCCCCAAGGAAAGGGAAGCAACGTGGACCCTGAAACACAGACTGCGCCCATGTTTTCCCACACTCCTCCCTCCGCACTCTTCTCCAGCAGGTTGCTGATCTGTTAAAAATGGCAGGTGTGCAGAGCAAGCTCATGTGGGGGCCACGCATAGATGAAGCAGGTGATGAACAAAGAGGGAGAAACTCTCCTGAGTAAAATCTTGGCAGGTGGAGAGCCCCCATCAGGAAATGAACCACCCTCAACCCACTGGGATCTCTTGGAAGCCCAACAAATGGGAGACACCAGGAATCAAAGGGAAGACAGCTCATGAAAAGTAGGCTGGTGAGCTTGAATAAAGGGGAAATGAAGCCATCGCCGAGATTGAAGTCAGCTGGACTGAGCCCACCTGTTCAGAAACCCAGAGCAGGACTTGAGGGGAGCTCAGGAAATAAAATGGGAAAAAAAAGTGAAGACAGAAAAACGTTTACAGAGGAAACAAATGGTGTGTGGGGGGGGGTGGGAGATAGACAAAGAGTTGCAGATCTATAAGGAAAGGACATTTTCAGGAATTTCCCCCCAGAAAGCAGAGCCTGGGACAAGGTGTCATGTTCAGGAGGTTGTCCTGGGAGGCGATGCTGGGAAGATGTCTGATCTTCCAGGAGGTCTGGGAGGAGTTAAAGAAGAAAGGACCCAACCAACGTGAGGGTTCCCCACATCAGACACTGCCATGGGACCCCTGGATCTCTGTGTGCTGAAGGGGGAAGTGAGACACTTATTACACACAGCTTCTTCTGGGGTCCCGATCCAGGTGCCTCCCCATGTATTTCCCAAGTAGCACATGTACCAGGGCAAGAGACTGTCAGGTCACCTGATAAGCTGGTAACTGAGAAAGACTGGAGTAAAAGGTGGCCAGAGAGGATAAGAGATGGGAACAAGATGTGTTAGGCCTAAGGACACACTATGTCCCAGGAAAAGCTGGCATGGGACAGAACTTGGAAAAACAACTTAGTAAAATTACTGAACCCAAAGGGGAAAGAAAGTGTGTCTGATCTTCCCAGGTCATAAGCAAAACGGAAACACATGTCACCAACCCAGGGGAAAACCTAAGCAGGTGTCAGACCTGACTTGCACAGGTCAATTCTAGGAGACCATGGAGTGATATCCAGAGACCCCTCAGGTGATGGAAATGAAACCAGAACATTTTAATGTTGGACAAAGCATTGTCCAGTCACGGGACACCTGCTTTTGAGTTTATAAGAACTAAAAGACACCCTATGTGGCACAGCTTAAAACACAGTCCCCAACAAAACAGAGCCAACTGAGATGTCAGAACAGAGACGCCACAACCAGGGAATGGTAGAAATTAGTGACCTGACTTGAAGACGGAGCTAGAATTGAACCATTAGGAAAGCAAAAGCAGAAAATAGGGTGGAAATGACTTACATCTTGACATTGTAAAAATAACATAAAGAGTGGTATCTTGGGTGATCTACTTTCCTTATATCTTATAGCAGGAAATTATTAGATAGGGTTGAGCATTAAATAATAGAGTTTTCCAGTGATCAAACTTAATAATTCTTTTCAAAATATCATCCCTCAATTTTAGAGATTTGTGGCTGCATTAATAACTCTTGCTGCAGAAAAGAAATATCTGAAGTTCACAATTCTTCCCATTTTAATCTGGTTTCTTTATTTTCTGTTATGTACACATGAAAATCATCAAAGACCAGCCTCATGCATCGATGGTGTTCTGCATGACAGGTCAACAGTTTCACTCTGTGGGCAGCGTGTTGCTGCCCTGCCCTCCCTGGTTCAGATTCTGCGTCCTCACTGTCTTTCCTGGAAGCTCTGTCTGTGGTCAGGAGGGCTTTGGAGAGGATTTGCTGCTCACCAGATAGTTTATGATTTGCTTTGAACCACTTCTGGTTGCTTTTGGAAAATCTTCAGCAACAGTTTGGAGGGAAAGGAAAGAACTGGAACAGCCATTTATAAAGAAGGCAGCCCAAGTTTTGATTTTTGATCTTGTGCTTGTTTTACATTTTTCCCAGAATTCATGGCAGCAAATATGCCTAAGATATTCTGATGGAGAACAAGAATTTGAAATATTCGTGAAAGAAGGGAAAGCTGCCATGTCACAAGGTGTTACAGAGGATGAGAGGAAGGCAGGCTCTCAATGTGGCCAGAAGCTCCAAAAAGGACACAAAAAACTGGCCAGGAGAAGAGATGGGCCAGCTCACTCCTGCTGTCCACCACCCGGCCTCATTCCACAGGCTGAGCTCTGTGCCTGAAGAGGACGTGGGGACAGCTCTGTCCTCGCGCCTCAGGGGCTCAGGAGAACTTCCCAATGGCCGGCGCAGTCCCGAGCGCTGAGAAGGTGTTGCGCGGGAGCAGAGACTGCGCAGCACAAACATCCTGAAGCACAAAATGAGTTTGATCAGTGTGTAAATGTGTCCGTGCGTGAATCCTCGTACGTCTTTACATGCCGACATTTACCTTGGACTCCAGCTAGAGTGCCCTCTGTAAAATACCTGAGGTGATGACAGAGAAGGGTAAATGCTACGCCTTGATTCCGAACTAATATCTGGAGAGGAAGACAAACAAACTGAACAAGTGACTAGTTAATTATCAATGATAAGCCATCAGTCAAATTTCTCTGGCATATCCCTTAGCTTCCTTCTGACTCTTGGGACCGTGATAATGTTCCATGTACCTCTGGCTACAGTTGGGATTTTGAATGTCCCCCAAACGCTCCTGTGTCAAAGGCTTGGTCCCCAAACGGCAGGGCCAAGTGACCATGGATTAAGGCCTCTGAAGCCATGAGCCAATGTAAATCTTTGCTCCTTCAAAGTTGATTTATGTGAGGCGTTTTGTTACAGCAATGGAAACGTGACACATATGGAAAGTAAAGAAATAAGTGAAGCACATCAAGGGGGTGGTGAGCCCCAAAGGCAATACAAAGGTGACAAATGGGTGTCACTATAAAGCAAGTGAGTGAGTGGCCAGGCCTCGCAGAGGGAGATGGGAAGAAGACCACCAGCGAAGGAACTTTGGAAAACAGGATTTGACTATGCAGACCGTCCGCAGCTTAGGATGGTTCGACTTGTGCTTTTTTGACATTATGATGGGAATACCATACACAATCAGTAGAAACCATGCTTTGAATTTTGATCTTTGCCCAGACTTGAGATATGCAGTGCAGTATTCTCTGGAGATGCCAGGCGGCAGCAGCGAGGCCCAGCTCCCAGCCATGCCATCCTGAGGGTAAACCAGCGATTCTCCTGTGCACCCTTGCTGAGCTATGATGCTCAGTGAGGTAAGCGTATTAAATGTTTTTTTGACTTAATGATATTTTCAACTTACAGTGGGTTTATCAGGATGTGTAACTCCTTTGTAAGTCAAGGAACACATACACATATACTGAGAGAACAATATGGATAGGATGTAGCACACAGTCCTCTAGTTAATAATGTGATTTTGTACAGTGGTTTGCATTAGCAGTTCTGAAAATGTTTTAGGTGCTTTGGGAGATGAATCCAATAGGAGAATATATTATATTGTGAATAAGGAGAACCAGTTTCTCCCTGTCAGAGAAAGGAGTTACAAAAGGAAAGTGATAAATATAGAGACAGAACAACTTGGTGCTAGATTAGAAGTGCAGGTGTCAGTATGAACTCATGGTCTGTAGCAGGTGATGGATGATTGACAGATTAGGCAAGATAGATGACAGAGAATAGATAGATAAATAGGTAGGTAGATAGATAGATAGATAGATAGACAGACAGCTCTATGCATTAGTTCTCCCTGATACGAGGGCTCAGACCCTTAGTAGAATGAACATAGCTAGCGTCAGGATTTGAATTTCTAAATAATGCTGTCCACTAAGAGGAATCAGGCTCCTTACAGAAATGGATTATTCTCTAGCTGAGGCAGAGAGAGTACAGGAAGTGTCCCATGGTGCCAGGGATGAGGGAGTACTCCAGAGCAATGGGGGTGTGTGGACAAGGAGCCAGTCCAAAGGAGTTCTCAGTGGCTGATGTGGGATGATTTGAACAGAAAAGAAGGAAAGAAGAAAGAAGGAGAGAGTAAGAAAGGAAGGGATGGAGGAGAGAGAGAATGAGGGAAGATGATTGGGGAAGGGAAGAGAGACAGATAGAGGACAGGAGGGTGAGATTGCAGGGGAGGGAAGAACTGGAGGGAGAATCTAGACTCTAGGAAGTCACCATCTGTCTAATGCCCTGGTTGCAGGCGAAAAAAAAAATCATGGATATTAAAATTTGTGGACAAAACTGTAACAAGAAACAGGATATTTCCCCCAGAGTCTCTCCCTCAGAATACTTATTCATTACAAAGGGAAAAACAGTAGCCTAGCCGTTTAGAAACTTGGAAGTCACCACCTTCACCAGGTGTCCAAGTGAACCTCACCAGGAAGAAGACATAACCATCTCACGCATCTCCTTTTATTATGCGTTGGGAAGGCAGCAAAATCCCTCTGGGGATTCCCTTGCCAAAAAACAAGTACCCCAAACTAAACATAGGGAAGAGCAGACACACTAAGATGAGAGACCCACTGAAAGTGTCAAGGTCACGAAAGACATGGAAAGCCCAGGGAACCATCCCAGATTGGATGAGATCAAGACAACCCAATGGACCTTGGACCAGAAAATGAACACTAACGCAAACACTGGCGAATTTTGAACAAAGCTTATCTGAGACTGGTTAATAGCATTGTATGCTAATATTATTTTTTTGTTTTGATAATTGTCCTATGATTATATAACCTGTAGCATTTGGAAAAGCTGTGTAAAGTTTGGGTAGACTGAAACACTTTGTACTATTTTGCAAGTTTGTTGAGGCTGAAATTATTTCAAAATGAAATGAATATGAAAAATGAAAACATCATACTACTTTTACAAACTAAATGTATCCAAGCAGGAGTTTTAGAATACAGAAAAATGGGCAGTGAGGTTCCAATTTCAGATGGAGAAAACTGGAATCTCACCCTGGTCTCAACTGTAGCCAATCCTTCAGTGGTCAGTACGACAGTCAACCAAGGAAATGTCAAACTTTAAGAAAGCATCCTGCAGACAGAGCCACTTTTTCTACTGCTTTCTCTTTTTCTTCATGTAGTTTGATATTCTTCAGAGCTCAGCCACTTCTTCCTGGATATCACGCTGCCTTTAAATCTCGGAGCTTAGTACTTTCGCCTCCATCTGTCCTTTTTCGCCCAAGTCTGAGCTGCTTACTTGCTTAGTGACGCCTACGGTTAGAGCTTCACTTCTTGGACTTGCAACTTTTATTCCTTTAAAACAAAAATAAATCTGTGGTCAAAGCTTGTGCCTTAATGGTAATTGACATCTCATTACAAAGGAGCTTACTCAATAACAGTGAAAATTTTTCACAAAAGGGATGATAGGAAGAGCCTTAGGGTGTCCTGTGCCTGAAACAGGATGGAAGTAATAAAGGAGAAGGAGAAAGAAGAATCCAGGGCCCTGTGGGGAGAAGAATTTCTTCTGAAATAGTGGTTCTCAAACCACAATCTTGACAGGATGTTGGGCAGAAGTGTTCAGTGTCTGAAATAGTGGCTCTGTTTTTCCAGTTTAGTGGAGGGAAAAAAAAATAGAGTGAGTTGAAGTCTTCCTCTTAATCTGCCTTGGGTTTTTGCTTTCTTGGAAGAGCAGAAATTACTACACACAGAAAAAGCTCTCAGCATGAGAGCTTGCTTTTCTGTGGACAATGTGCTTGTGGCTCTGAGTCTGATTTCACATTGTCCACACGGAACAGAGGCATATTTTCTGCTAGTAAAGATGCTCATGTGTTCGGCGGGATGAGAGAGATCAGAGTTCCATGCACTTCCTCCGCACAGAGCGTACCAGCATCTAGCTATTCCCCTGAGTGTCTTTGAGGCTCTCCATCATGCTAGAGAATCTCCCAGCTGTCTGGCTGTAAGTGTGCCCGTGTTAGAGAGGTATGGCCAAGACTTTAGCCAAGACTATTGCAAAACACAAAGCCAGGGATGGCTGGGTGCCTCGTTATGCAAATGAGGCCTCCTGGCCCGGAGGGAAGGCGCCATTGGGGTAAGCAGGCTTCACCCAGAGCGGGAGGCCAAGCCAAAGCTCTGCGGGCACCACCCTGGCCTCCCTGCTCTGTGGTCATCTGTTCCAGGGACGGCCCCAGCCTCGTCCCGATTCCTGCACTTTTTTTTTTTTCACTTGTGAAATTATTTCTGAAAGTGTCCATGTTTGAATTCATTGCTGTGAGCTGAGTTTGAAACAAAGACCTCTTCTTTGTTGCTACTTTTGGCAAATAAAGAGGTTTATTGCACTGGGTAGACATTCTGAATAACTGAATCTGCTATAAAAACATGAAGTTTTTGAAACTAAGAAACAAAAGTCCCTCAGCTTCCTGGGGACTGAGCTTGACGCACTCTGGCTGCGCTGCCCCAGTTTGAGGATAGACCTTCAGAATGGCCCAAGTTCGAGACATACACACACTGCAGAGTACAGGGAGCGGTGTTTCTGTGCCAAGGGGCTAGAAGCTGGGTGGATGCACAGGCAGCAGGACCCGGAGGACGTTTGGCTGGGCTCTGATGAGCCCTCTTGCTGTATGCCTAGGGACCTGCATTGGACAAGGCCACATCTTATCCAGGGACAGACACACTGGTGGAGCACAACCAGTGCTGGACAGGCCCAGCGAGGTCATAGCTATTAGCTCTGGGACTTTCCACAAGTCATGTGACCTCTCTGGGCCTCCCTCTCTGTAATTGCACAATGAGGAACTTGAGCTAAATGACTTCAAGCATCACTTCACCTCTAAAATTCTAAGATACCCTTTTGGGATTTTTGACTGGATGCCATTCATTTCCTATATGAACCTCATTCCATGAGAATTAAAAGTAGAATGCACTGCCTATTAATTTTTAATGGAAATGTTTACAGAGAAGATAAAATGAATTTTTCTCATGGGAAGTTCTCATACGCTGTTGAAACATAAGCCAAAAAAGAAAGTAGAAATTGGCCATAAAACAGTGAATCTTTTCCTCTTTACACATTGTACAGAAAGACCATTTTGGAATGCTATTTCTATATGTAAATTGCTCCAGGTAACCCTAGGTGGCCTGAAATTTCGCCCTGGTGTAGATAACTTTCCTATGACCAGGAACAGATGCCTAAAATCCTTGTTTCTTATCATTTATTTATTCATGTATAGCCATCAACTTCAAAGACCCTGCTCAGGGGAACTTAGCTTACTTTATGATTGAAATATTAGTTCATTTTCTGTTACCATAATGAAATGCCTGAGTCTGATTACTTTAGAAAGAAAATAGGTTTATTTAAAGCTCACAACCCTGAAGGCTGACAGTCTGAACAACATGGCACTGGCTCTGTTGAGGACAATCATGGCTGCATCACATCATGACAGATGGCATCATGGCAGGATGACCTGTGAGATCACATGGTGAGACAGGGAGCCGGAGCAACTAGGGAGAGACCCAAGGCCCCACCATTTAAAGGTTTCACTGCCCCTTAAGATCACTATATTGGGACCAAGCTTCCAACACCAGAACCTCTGGGAACACACTCAAACCATATCCAAACACTCACAAATGGCCTGAGAATGCTTTGAACCCTAATTGTTTAAACTGTACAATGCCACTCACTCATGCCCATCAAGAGAACTAGTAGAACTGCAGAAGCTCTCCATTGGAGGGCTAAGCTTCACAACAATTGAGGAGCGTCTGAGGAGCCATCCTGAGTGACAGGGAGCACTCACAGGTGGTATGATTGTGAGGCACCCAAACACCAAGAGCTCCAGGTGCGCTGGGCTTGTCTCTGAGGCCACTATGGAGGAAGTAGATGCAGCTGCGAATGCAGGACCACACAGATGGACGGAAGAGAGGTGGGACCAAAGAGCTGTCTCTAGAGGAGGTTCTCAAACACCAGGGGCCCACGTGACCATGTGAAAGGTCTTTGCCAGTGGCATTAAAGAAGGCACTGAAGAACATCACCCATGATATCACTTTGTATGGGAAAATTGAAGTCACTGAAATCATGAGTGACCGAGGCAGTGGAAAGAAGAAGGCTTCGCTTTTGTGACTTTTGATGACCATGATGCCTTGGGTCAGATTGTCATTGTGCATGACCACCACTGTGAAGTGCAGAAAGCCCTGTCAAAGCAAGAGATGGCCAGTGCTTCATCTAGCCAAAGAAGTCAAGGTGGTTCTGGAAACCTCAGTGGGTCGTGGAGGTGGTTTGGTGGAGATGACAATTTTGGTCCTGGAGGAAACTTCAGTGGCTGTGTGGTGGTGGCTATGGTGGCAGTGGGGATGGTGACCATGGATTCGATAATGGTGGAAACTACAGTAATTCTGACAATTACAACAACCAGTCATCAAATTTTGGGCCCATGAAGGGAGGAAGCTTTGGAGGCAGACGCTCTGGACCTCACCGTGATGAAGGCCGATACTTGGTCAAGCCACAAAACCAAGGTGGCTGTAGGGTTCCAGCAGCAGCAGGAGCCATGGTAGTGGCAGAAGGTTCCAGTGCTGCTGGGAAAGAAAGCTCAGCAGGAGAGGAGAGCCAGAGAGGTGACAGGATGCTCGAGGTCACAACAGATCCGTGAACTCAGCAAGCACTGTGGTGGCAGGGCCTCGCAGCTACAAAGAAGGCATGGTTTAGACAAGAAAGTGTAAAGCATTCCAGCAAAGTGTTGTTGTTGTTGTTGTTGTTGTTTTGGGGTGTACTGGGGATTGAACTCAGAGACACTCGGCCACTGAGCCACATCCTCAGCCCTATTTTGTGTTTTATGTAGAGACAGGGTCTCACTGAGTTGCTTAGCACCTCGCTGTTGCTGAGGCTGGCTTTGCACTCGCCATTCTCCTGTCTCAGCCTCCCTAAGTGCTGGGATTACAGGCGTGCATGACCACCCCCAGCTCCAACAAAGCATTTTAATGTAGACATTTTTTTTAGTACTCATGCTGTTAATTGCTAAATGTAACAGGCTGATTATGTCGCTGAATAAATCTGTATTTTTATACAAATAAAATAAAACAGAATAAATCTTTAAAGCACACTGAGAAACTGAAGACAGGCTAATAAGGCTATCTACTACATCACTCCATCTGCAAGAAACTCTACAATAGGCAAGTCTAATCTTTGTAGGAAGAAATCAGCATTAGTATTAGCTTGAGGAGGTGCAGGCAGGAGATGAGGGAGTTCCCTAAGGTGATGGAGATGGTCTGCATCTTGCTAGTGGTGCTGTTGCAGAGGTGCAGATGTCCGCACCCACCTGCTGAGCTGTACATGTAAGATCTATGAAGTTCACTGCATGTCAATTATATCTTAATAAAGTTGTTCATAATTTTAAAAAATACTGTCTCCACAGTCTCAGATATTCTACTGGTGGAATAACTTGAAACAAGTGTTTCATAATGTTTTAAAAACCTTGAATGTTCATATTTTTAATTGAATTGTTTGAGTTTTTTAAATATTATCCGATGATAAGAATAGATGTTGAGGGAAAAATTTCTTCTATAATTGTTATTACAGCAGAAATATGTTTTTTTCTAACATTTTATTACACAAATCTTAAACATATGCTTTAAATTTTAAAGCAAAAGGAATTTTACAGTGGACATACTCAGACCCAACCACCATTGCGAGTCTGCATTAACATATTACTTGTCATATATAAATGTGTGAGTGTGTGTGTGTGTGTGTGTATTCATGTGTGTGCATATATCTGTTGATTATCCATCTCTCTGTGCCTTATCTTTATAAATCAATTTGTGAAGCATTTGGCATCTTTACAACATTGAGCCTTACATTGCTGGACTGGAAGAAAATATATCAAAATATGAACAGATTTCTTTTTCCTTCCTGAAATGGAATTCTGAGAGTTTATAAATCTCACCATGGGTGACCAAAATATTTTCTTAAGGGAATTCCTGGAAATAGAGCTGAGATTACCCAGGAACAGATGGAGCGGCTGTCTCTGTGTTGCAACATGAGGGGACGAGGGGGACGCTTTTGTCAGATGGCCTCCCCGCCTGCCCTGGTTCCACTGATTCTCCCATTAGTGAGCCTCTCTTTGGAGCCAGTGCATCGCTCTTGAGTGTAAACTGTGACTGGTTGTGGGAGAAAGGACACATGGAGCTGTGGCTGCTGCTCTCATTGTTCACCTGTCTGCACGTCCCTGAAGAGCTCCTGAGCAGAAGACGCCCAGCAAGCTAAGAACTGGGAGGTCACAGAGGGAAGGCGAGTCTCGTGTTGGTGACTCAGGGTGCGGTGCTGGCAGCAAGGGGAACCTAGCACCTGAGGGCAGGGAAAAAGGGGAACAAAGTACCTAAAAGTGCTGGGATGTTGTCACGTAGCACTGGCCCCGTGTTCCGGACGGGCTCTTGGCAAGGAGGTTTTCATCTTGGTCGTCTTGCAGCCAAAGGTTGGTAGGCAGTCAAAATGAACCTCTAATTTTCTTTGTAACCATGAAAAATTCTGGGCTCACCCTGAATGCTGAGTCAAGGTCTGTGTCGTGCATTCGGGGTGCCCAGAGGCCGCCGTCCCTCCTGCCCTTTCTGGCTTGCATCACCCTGAGTTCCTGCCGAAGGGCTGTGAGGACGTGGAAGGGCACCCTCAGGAGGCTCAGAGAAGCCGTCTGCCAATCCACTCAACTGCAGCTCTGACCTAGCTAATTTCCAAAACTGTAGGCACTGTTGTTCCAAAATTAATATTTTTGAATATCCAATATGCCCCCAGGGGAGAGCAAAGGGCCTCCCCACCTTAGTTTCTCCTGCAAAACAAGTCGACATGAGGTCTTTGCTGATGAAACTCTTGGCTTCCTCCTATCCAGCTGGGCTTCATCCCTGTGGCTTTCCCTCCTGAAAATCCCAAAATAGCCACAGAGGTTTGCCTCTAAGCTAGATTTGACCTGGCCTGCCTGGCTGCCTTCCATAAGGGACTTTTATGGAACTATTATTTTTTCATCTATGAAGTTTTTTGTTTTGTTTTTTAATTAGAACCCACGCAACACTATGGCCCTGCCCTTTTGCCATTCTCTCAAAATTCAAAGTCTTTCTCTTCTTAGCCCATCAAGGACACAGGCCTGATGCTAGTTTCTGAGAGAAACCTGTGGAAGAAGATAGGCCTGGCTCCCTGATACGAGTGGGAAGACATCTGAGATAATGATAGGAAAATATTCAGGACCCCGAAATGTGCCCCTCCATCCAGTCCGTAATCATTCCCTCTTGGCTTCAGCGGGAGCTTAGTTACATTTTTCTTTTCACACCTACAAAATCCTGCTGTTGGCAGAAGCTGGGGTATGTAAGGAGTCAGCCTCACTAGCAGGTCCGAAGAATTCTACTTAGCGGGGCCTCAACCCCAGCTCCCTGTCTGACACTGTGGCTGCATTAGCGAGGACTTCCCGCCATCTGCTGCGATTCTCTGGTTTGTTTGGATGCATCTCCCTTTAGACTGTGAGCCCCTAGAAGGTGGAACTGTGCCTCATCCCCCCTACATTCCCAGTCCCTGTTATAATATTTGACCTGCAGGAGATGCTCCACGAATGTGGAGGGAATGATGAGTTAGAGCTGCAGCCCAAAGACCAACATGCGGCCCGCTTGGTGACGCGCTCCCTGCTGTGGGGAGTGGCTCAGGCTTCCTGGCCTTCTTTTCATCTGAAAAGTGGAAATAACATTACTCTATGCCTTCAGAGGCCACTCGAGGCTTAAATGAAGTAACTATATGTGAAAATCATTTCATGACTTGAAAGAGGTGTGCAGATGTTCATTGTTAGACAGCCCAAGGGAATGGGGGTAGCTTCTCTCCTTTCTTCCTCTTCAGCCACCCTCTCAGGAAAAATAATAGGTTGCTTTCACACCGATTCCAGTATCTACTAGTTTTTCGGGCCTATGGCATGTCGCCTCTTCAAGCCTTTGTTTCCTTCTCTGAATTGGGGAGATTCTGTTAGATATCACAGGTCTAATGCTCCCTCACCCATTGTGAGCACCGAGGAGATGGTCACTGCACGAAGTCAAAGTCATGTGAAAGAGCTGGACACTGACGTCAGACAGGACTGAGCTCAAAGCCCTGCTCTACATGAAATAGCTGGGTAAGCTTGGGCAACTAACTTCTATTTTTAAATACTAGTTTCTTCAGCTAAACCAGTAGCAACTGCATGCTAGTTGTAACTAAGCTCCCGCTGAAGCCCAGGGGGAGTGATTACTGACTGGATGGAGGGGCATATTTTGGGGTCTCGAATATTTTCCTAGCATTATCTCAGCTGTCTTCCCGCTCGCGATCAGGGAGCCAGGCCTATCTTCTCCCACAGGTTTCTCTCAGAAACAGGCATCGGTTGCAGGGAATCGCTGCAGCAACTGCAGAAACAACGGACACGTGGTGCTAATCACGTGGTGGGTAAAGTCGTGTCCCACTTCCCCTTCCCCCAAAGTGACAGGCTGCCATGCTCTCAGCATTGACTAGAGCATTCTGAGCCCAAACCACTCTTCAAGAGAAAACTCATGGGCCAGGTGTTACAGTTTAGATACGAGGTGTCCCCCAAAAGCTCGTGCATGAGACAATGCAGGAAAGTTCATTGATGAAACACTTGGATTATGAGCAACTAAACCTAGTCAGTTAACCCACTGACAGGGATTAACTGGGTAGTAACTGCAGGCAAGTGGGTGTGGCTAGGGGAGCTGATCCCTGGGGGCCTGCCTTTGGAGTTTTGTTTTGTCCCTGTGAGAACTCTCTCTGCGTCCCTGTTGTCATGTTTTGAGCTGCTTTCCTTCACCACACTCTGCCGCCATGCTGTCCTGCATCACCTTGGGCCCAGAGCAACGGAACCGGCGGCCACGCACTGAGACCTTTGAAACCATAGTGACAAATTAACATTTCCTCTTCTAAAATGGCTTTTGTCGGGTCTTTTGGTCAGAATGGAAAGAGCTTACTAAAACACTAGGCGTGGGTTTCCAGAAGTGTCCTACGCACTGTCTCCATCCTTACCTGTATTTTACCTAATGCCCTCAGTCACATCTGTGTGCTCAATGGTCTGCGATTCTGAGGTAAGCAGCACTGTGCTCATGGGCTTTGGGCGGCTTCCAAGATACCGACTACCTTTCTGTCTGTTCCTTCTCAGTCTCTTTGGCGTCTCCCTCATTCCACTGTCTCTATGTGTGGGTTGCTCTAGGCTTCGGCTGTTGGACTCTTCTTTGATACACTCAAACACCCTCAGACCTCATTTGTCCCTGAGGTTTAAATGCTACTTGTGTAGTGATAACACCCGACCCTTACCCCCCACCTGCCATCCTTGACTCAAACTGCCATCAGGCCCTGCTCAGATTACCCTGTCTCATGCCCCTCCCTCTGCCTCTGCCCATGTGGTTCCTTAAACTATTCTCAGCACAGTAACCAGAGTGATCCTAAAATGTCACATAATGTCACTCTCCTGGGCAAAACCTCTTAGTGCTCTCCTGTGTCATCCAAAGTAGACCCTCAAGTATTTCCATCAGCCTCCACGCCCAGACCTTCCACTTCCCCTCACCCTCTATCCCACTCTGCCTAAATCTCTGACCCTACCTACTACTTTTCTCAGGCAAAGACTTGTGACCCTTTAGTCATTGTCGTGTCCCTGTGTCTAGCACATAGAACATAACAAATCAATATTGGTTGAGCGCATCAATTAATGAGTCTGTATTCAATCCTAGCAAGTTGGGTGAGACATAGGTTTTTGATTTTTTGAGGAAAGAGCAACAACTTCCTCAATAGGACCCCTAAAACTTAAGAAATAATGCCAAGAGTTAATAAATGGATGGCATTGAAAAGCTTCTGCACAGCAAAGGAAACAATAATGTGAAGAGAGAACCTAAAAAGTAAGAGAATAGCTTTGCTAGCTGGTCTTCTGATAGAGGATAAATATGCAGAATATATAAAGAACTCAAAGAACTTAACATCAAAAATAACCTAATTAATAAATGGGCAAATGAACTAAACAAATACTTCACAAAAGAAGAAATATAAATGACCAACAAATATATAATAAAAGTGTTCATCATCTTTAGCAATTAGGGAAATGCAAATCAAGATTAAACAGAATTTATCTCACTCCAGTTAGAATGGCAGCCATCAAGAATACAAACAATAATAAATGTTGGAGAGGATGTGGAGAAAAAGAACACCTTCACACTGTTGGTGGGACTGTAAATTAGTACAACCACTGTGGAAATCAGTATAGATGTTCCTCAAAAGGCATGGAACCACCATCTGACCCAGCTATACCACTTTTCAGTATTTTTCCTGAAGAATTAAAGTCATCTTAGTACAGTGATACATGCATACCTATATGTATCAGTCAGGGTTCTCTAGAGGAACAGAATCGACAGGAAGTATAATTATAAAAAGGGGATTTATCAGGTTGCCTTATGCAACCAGAAGCTGGATAATCCACAATAGCTGTCTGCAGGCTGGAGAGCTGGGAGAACCAGTAGCTGTGCCGTCCAAGAGGCTAAACTCCAGAACAAGAAGGATCAATGGTGCTATTCTAGTCTGAGACCAAAGGCCTTGGAGAATCACTGGCAGAGTCCACTTTGGAAGAATGAAGAAGCGAGAGATCAACATCCTCAGAGGATCGCAGCAGCAACCAAGAACCCGTTCAAGAAGAATCCATCTTGCATCTGATGCTGCTTCCTTGTTCTTCCAACTTATATTCCATCCAAGCCATCATCCTATTGGATGGTGCTGCCCATGCTTAGGGAGGCTCTCCATTTCAGTTGGCTATCCCATATGCCAATCATTCCTGGACACATCCTCATTGACACACCCTTAAGCCTCTTAATCATCTCCATCTCTTAATCCAATCAAGTTGACAATTCGAATTGACCATTATACCATATGTATAGCCGCACAATTTGTCCACCAGTGGATGAACAGATAGTGAAATGGAGTGGTAGGCTGTTACCTGTGGGTTTTCCCAGGGTGACGTGGAGAGAGATGCTAGTCTTTTACTGGCCAGCAGCCATGTCTATGCAGAGAAGTCTGGGTATGTAAGTCCAGGGATCCACTCAAGCCTTCCCCACTGTCTCTCTGCATCCTGTTTCTTATCTGTCCTTATGTAGAAAGGCAGATGGAAAGAGGACTGAATATCCCGTTCCACCCTTGATTTAATACCTACATTCTCATTGTGAATTGTGCACAACTGAAGCTTTGTTCATGAGCCCAAGGTCTGTAGGCACTTCAAGATCAGACTTGGCGAGGAATGTGGCAGGAGACTTCTGAGGTCACCATGGTCATGGTGTGTCCTTGGCTTCTTTGTTATCTGCTCCCAGATTTTTTCTGCTCCATGTCTTTCCTGCAGTCTTTTGTCTACTGGTTGAAGAAATCATGGTATAACAATGATAATTGCTGTTTATTAAGCAGTGGCAGTGTGGTAGGCACTGTGTTGCCCAATTCAAACATCACCAAAGCCCTACAAGGTGGGCACTATTATTACACCTATTTAACCTAAGAAAAACGAGATTTTGGGAAATAGAGTGAAGTCCACACTGAGGCAGCTAATAGGTTGTTAAGGTGGTGACCAGTGTCCAGGCTTCTAAACCACTTCCCCCTCCCTCTGCCAGATAACAAGCTTGGGGGAGAGGTGGGTGCCAGGGCAGGAATGGAAGGCTTGTTCTGAGAAAGTAGAAGGTCAGGGGCAGTTTTCGAAACTCCTGCCTTGTGTCCTTCGTGGTGGTGACAGTCTACACAGGAAATCACATGGAGACTCGAGCAGGGCCCATCCCAGCATGCTGCTGGAATGCACTCCATTAACCTGTCCAGATTTCCACCTAAAAGACACCAGGGAAGTGCAGCGTGCTCACCTGAGCCCCACAGAGATCTCAGGAAACTGAATACCTCATGGAGGAAATAGGCCGACCTCAGGCCACCAGATTCAGTCCCTTTCCCATCCCCCGATTACTGTTTCTGTCCACCTCGCTTCTGAAGGAGTGTGGTGCCTCCCCTAACCCCGCCTGCATCCATGCCTGGTCTCCTGATGAACATGTTGACTACGGGTGGTTGCAGTGTGTGTGGTAAGGACTGAATAGTCGAGTACCCAGCCCAGGGCAGAGGAACAGAAGTTGATGCTGCGGATAGCTGTGGGATCCCAGCAGCCAGTGTGAAGAGTACCTGGGAAGACGGACATTATCACCCTGTAGGCAGTATGACTACACGACCGGTGCGTGTGACTCTGCACCGTGTCCAGCCAGAGGATGGAGGTGTTATGCTCCATTTGTGCACAATGTGTCAAAATGCGTTCTAGCATGATGTGGAACTAATTAGAACAAATAAAAAAAAAGATACACAGGAGACTTTCCTGAAATAATGCCAAAAAGAAGAAAGGTGAGGGTGGTGGGAAAGGTCTCTCTCCTTCCTTCTCCTCCCTCATGTGACACCGTGATTTTAGTCCCAGAGACACCTTAGTGGAGCTGTGCGGAGGGCTGAGCTGGCCTCTGCGGTGTCATCCCCCTGTGCTGAACGGGGAGCTCCTTGGGAGGGGCCCTGCCGTCACCTGATCCCAGCACTGGAGAGCTACGTTCATTATCTGTGAAAGGGGACTGACCATCTCAGAAGGTGGCTGTAGGAGGACTAACGAAGTCACCACCTAGGTGTGCTATATCCCAGTGCCTGCCGCATAGCGAGAAATGAATGCTGTTATCGCTGCCATTTGGGGTAAAGGGAGAAGTGGGAGAAACCATTTTCAGAAAACTGTTTCACTCCAAAGTCTCTGGAAACTCTGAGGGTCGCTGGATGGGGAGTCAGGAGCCTGGTCCCCATCTCAGTCCTTTTGATTAACCAAGTTCCTCGGCCTAGTGATTTACACTTCCAGATTTCAGTGTTTTCATAGCATAATGAGAAATTTGCTTGAAAAGAATGGAGATCAGTTTTGCTCTAAGTTTCTCCAATATTTTGTTTACAATAAAGAGCCAACTTACCCTTAAACCTGGCCCTGTTTAACTAACAATTTTTAAAATATTTTTTTAAACAGCTGGATTACACTACAGAGGTTTTCTTTCTTTGTAATGTGAAACTGGAGATTAAAAGAGAATGGAGCAAGAGAACGTAGCCATATGCCAATCTCCCAGTGCAGCCTAATTTGAAGAGCTCTGTTCTGCAAGTCCTCAGTAACATGCAGCTTTCCACCTGAGCTTGGGGTGTGTGGAAGATCCTGAACATGCATGCATGTGTTCACCAGGAATGGGAGTGCCTTTTCTGAAGCCATGCTTTTATCTGGCCTCTTAAAGATACCCCTGTGCTCAATAATCCATGCATAAAAAGAATCCTTTACCAATGATTAAACAACTGACTGGTAAAAAGAAAATTTCAGTCAAGGAAAAATGAGTGAAAATAACACACACACACACACACACAAAATTAACCAAATAATAATGAAAGTGTGAAACGATGGCCCATGTCTAAATGTTTGTATTTCTATTCAATTTACATTTCTCTCCCCTGTGGCTTTCATTCAATGAACATTCATTTATGTCTAACTTGGCAAAAGCTCTCTGCTAGGCACTATGGGGGTTACAAAGATGAACCAACCAACAATACTCCCCTCCACAGAGCCAGCAGCTAACGAGGGGACACGGGGCCAACACACGAGCAACTGTAACCAGAGAGAAAACGCTCAGTTCCCAGAGTGGAGGCAGCAGATGAGGCATGGGGCACAGAGCCGGGAGACTCCCTCCAGTAGGACTTTGTGAGACATCCAGTCAGTTCTAAAAGGGTGGGAAGGAATCTCGGGAAAAGAAAGCAGCGCGTTTGTTGGTTTCATGTAGGATTGGGAGACAAGGGCCATACTAGGAAACAGGATCCACAGGCCACGTTTAGAACACATTGCGGCCTTGTCAGGCTGGCTAAGGAGCTTGAACTTTATTCTTGAAGCAAAAAGGAAACATGAGAAGTTTCTCAGCCAGAGGATTGCATTGGCATAGTGGGGCATCATCAGAAAAGAGAAAAACAGGAAGAAGAGGAAGCCGAGAACCAGAGAGGAGACTATTGCAACAGACTCCAGAAAAGTGACAAGTGACTGAACTAGGGTCATGACAGAAGGTTTGGAGATGATGGGATGGTGCTTGAGGGCTTTAGGAGGTTTACTTGCCAGGTGCTGCTCTCTGGCCATGCAGGTCCTGGGCAGGAAGAGGAGTCAAATGACAATGAACACAACTGGGAATCGAAGATACAGGAATTTAGAGATGTGAATGTGAGATTCTGAGAACGGACATTCTGGAATGAAGATTGGACTGGGCAATAGATTTTGCTGGTTAATGCTATATATAATACACAAGACTAAATGGAATGGTCAAGGGAGATATCATAGAAAAGAAATATAGTAGTTCCCCTTGTCCTTAGTTTCAGTTACCCACAGTCAACTGCAGTTCAAAGATATTAAATGGAAAATTCCAGAAATAAGCACTTCATAGGTTTTAAATTGTGCAGTGTTCTGAGTGGTGTGAGGAAATCTCAGACCTTGGCTCTATTCCAGGCATGAATTGTCTCTCCATCCAGTGTGTCCATGCTGTATATGCTACCCTCTTGTCAGTCACTCAGTAGCCATCTGTTAGCAAGTCAACTGTCATAGTATCACAGTGCTTATGTACAAATAACCTTTATTTTACCTAATAATGGCCAAAAAACACAAGAGTAGTGATGATGGCAATTCCAGATGCCAAAGAAAAGACATTAACTGCTTCTTTTAAGTGAAAGGGTAAAAATAATTACCATAAAGTAAAAATAAGTACCATACGTATTTTGAGAGAAAGAGACCACAATCACATAATTTTCATCACAGTGTATTATCATGATTGTTCTGTTTTATTATTAGTCGTTGTTAATCTCTCACTGTGTCAAATTTAAAAATTAAACTTTATCACAGGGGTGCCTGTTTTGGAAAAAATTATAACACGTATAGGGTTTGGTATTATCCACAGTTCCTGATATCTAGTGGGAGTTTGGAATGTGTTCCCTGGAGATAAGGGAGGACTACTGCACAGACCTGTATTTAGGGAGAAGGAGGAAGAGCAGCCAGAGAGGAAGAGGAGTGAGGCAGAGGGAAAAGGGAAAACTGAGAAGCAAAGTGTCACAGGGGAGAGGAGAGCGTGATAGCAACCAGCAGGTGGCCTGGTCTAACACGGGCTCCAGTCGCCACCAGGAGTGGCTTCTGTGGATGATGCCCTTCAGACTGAAGCCACTGCAAAGACTGCAGTTAGTTCAATCAGTGAATCATCACCCCACACCAGCTGCTCTCATGCCATTTTTCTTTTTCCAGTCGTTTTACGTACGCGTCTTTTGTGGATACGTGTATTTTCATTTGCCTTGGGTAAATACTTTGGGGTGGAATTTCTGGATTTGCGCTATGATGTGATTCTATTTCTGCCAGGGATCAGTGTCTCATGAGTCTTCAGCACACTCTGCCCCCAGGCGACTCAGGCAAAAGGGCACCTGAGTCCCTCTCGCCTCAAGGTTTTCCATCAAGGCTGCTTCCCCTTCTCTCCCCAGTCTGTCCTGCTGTAAGGGACAATGAGGGGACCAGATGACTCTGTGCTAATGCTAGCCAACCCGTCTTACCAACCCAGACGGCACACTAGGTAATGCAATGAAAGTGTCCAGTTTATGCTTTTAACATCACCTGTCTTCAGGTGTGCTGTGTGACGTAGCGTTATCGCAGCACACACCTGTTACGGCTACTTACATAACAAACATTTGTTAAATAAATATTCTGTGCCAGGTACTGGGGATGGAACAGTGAATAAAACACACTTACTGTTCTTGTGCAGCTTTCAGTGGAGACAGAGGACGACATTAGTGAACACAGGTACTTTACAGACTGAAACAGGGGCTCTGGAGAATAGGGACACTGCTCTAGGAAGCATGAGATCAAGGTGGGCTTCCTGGAGGAGACGGTGCTGGAGCCGGATGTGAAGACTGGTCAGAACTAAGAGAGCAGGAGCAGCACGATGGCAGAGGGCCCTCATTCCAGATGGAGAGAGGAGCGGGGACAGAGGTCTGGGGCTGGAGGGAGGTCACACAGACATGGAACAAGCAGGCTAGGTAGAGGTGGGGGATTGGAGCCCGGAAGTGGACACGGGCTTCCTGGGCACAAATGGAGTTTGTGCTTTGAAAAGATTTCTCTTGATGAAATGATGAAATGTGATCCACTGTTAGAAGAAAACCAAAGAGGGTGTGGAACCGGCTGGGAAGCGTTCTCAGTGGTCAGGTGAGGGGCTCAGAATAAGGCAACAGTCATGAAGAAATGGCCTTGCAAGATGTTAAGGTGTTTCAAAGCAAAACCAAAAGGTGGTGGGGAGAATCAACAGTAGCTCATCGTTTCTGCCTGTGAATACCTGCCACACAATTCACGGGGGTAACAGTAGTTGCTGCTGCTGATGTGGTTTCACTACTGTTGTTGTTATTTATAGAAAATCCTGGGAGACAGTCCCAGAGGCTTGCCTGTCCTCAAAATCAAAACATTGTTCTTAATCATATTCACCCTACATATATCTCACAATAGTTAGAAAGGAAGATTTTGAATATACTCATCATAAAGAAAAGTATTCAAGGTGACAAATGCGTCAGTTACTCTGAGTAGCCCAATAGAGACGTGAATCAAAACACTGCATCGTTCCTCGTGAGTATGTACAAATATTGTGTTAATCAAAAAGTGAAATAAAATAATTAAAAAGTAAAAATAGGCCAAGGTGTAAATGTCCAGTGCTGTGCAGGGCTGACTGTGTGGAGACCCTGGTGTGCATCTCCCGAGGGAGGAACTACGGTTGCAGGTGCTTCGAGGTGAGATGGCACCATCCCACTGGGCACTCTTGGCAGAGGGAAAGCTGGAGGGTAGAGTATGATACTCAAGTCCTTGTGGAGAAGCAGATTCTTTTAGATGTGACCAAGCAGGGAGAGATCTTCATGAACATGCAGCTTTTTGAGAAGGTATATTCCAGATCCAAATGGAAAAGGAAGAATAGGAATGTTAAAAATATTGGAAACTGGATTTCTTTTAAAGTACGAAAGGCAAAGCACTGTAAATTGAATGCAAAATTTTCGTGCAAGAGAAAAATTTTAGGCCAGCTTTCTTGAGTGTAAGTTACATGTAGAACATTTTTTCATTTTGAGTATATGTTTTGATAACTTGTTCTTCAGTGCTGGGGATCAGACTCAGGGCTTCATGCATGGTAGGCAAACACTCTACCACTGAGTGTACATTCAGCCCCTTGATCATTTTTGACAAATATATGCAGTCAAGTGATCATTACCGTAATCACAACACAGAATACTTACATCAATCACATGCCTTCACTCATGCCTTTGTGGTGTGGGTCGGTTTTGGTTGGATCACATTGCAGGTTCCACTAAAGAAAAGAATCAAGACTTGCTATGGATTGGGTCTTCAATGTGGGAGAGTCAAGCGTAGCTCCAAGCTTTTGTTCTCAGAAACCGGGTACATAAAAGTGCACCATTAGGCATAGATGGCTGGAGTCTGTAGCAAAACTCAAGCGTTCTGAATAGGAAGGAGTTGACTTATGCTAGACAAAACTTCATAGGTGAGGAAGCACTTAGAAGACTGATCACTAGAGAAAACAGGTAATTCTTACTGAAATAATAATGGGGTTCAGTTATACATGCTAAGCTCCTAGTCACTGGAACACATGATGTCACATGTGTTTTTTGTATAGCATGGGTTTATTATACATAAAGCACAACAATTATGAAGAAAATAAAAGAGACTGTCATGGTCTATGAAACCATGGTTGACTGAGTATACAGCCTCTCCATGACTTCTCATGCACACACACCTAAATTCACATTTCTTTCTACAAAGGCATCAACACTTGTAGTCTTTTTGGACGATCATTCTCTAAGTTGATAAACATCTTCTCTCGAGTACCCTATCGGACGCTCAGATATAATTTAATCAACCCCTATTGATGGGCACTGGGCTATTTTGAATTCTTGGTTCCTATAAACAATTTTGGGATGAGTATCCTGATACATAGATCCTTGTAAGAAAATCCATTTGTTTCCTAGGGATAAACTCAGAGGTAAAATTTGAGAATCAAAGAGAACATGCCTTTTTAAGATCTAAAAGCAGCATACTAGAGCAATACAGCCACATCAATATTTATAGCAGCACACAGTTCACTATAGCTAAATTATGGTGGAATCAACCCAGATGCCTGTCGATAGATGAATGGATTGAAAAATTGTGGTGTACATATACAATGGAGTTCTACTTGGCCATAAAAAAGAATGAAATTTTGGAATTTTCCAGTAAATGGATGGAAATGGAGAACATCAGGCTAAGTAAAATTAGCAAAACTCAAAAACACAAAGGTTGAATGTATTCTCATATGTGGAAGCTAGAGTAAAATAAAGGAAAGGGGAGGAAAGGATAGGCTAACATAAAGAACCAATCAAATATAAATTAATGGATGAGCAAAAGGAAGTCTAGCGGAGAAGAGACTGAGAGAGGGGAGGTGAGAATGGAGGGAACGGGGGAATCATGACCTGAAATTGAATTCCATGCATGTATGAATTTTCCAGAACAAACCCACTACATATAACTCTAAAGCTCTAATAAAAGAAGGAGAATATGCCTTTTGAAGGGTTCTTTTGTCACAGATTACTTGAGTGCCTTCCAGAGAGAACATAAGCCTCTAGTTTCAGTCACTTTTTTTAATGCTGTGACAAAAACAGGGGACGAGAACAATTAGAGGAGTGAAGTTCATTGGGGGCTCACGGTTTCAGAGGCCTCAGTCTATGGTCAGCTGCCTGCAGAGCTCTGGGCCCCAGATGAGGCAGAACATCATGGCAGAAGAGCATGGTGGAGGAAAGCAGCCGAGGACCTGGCCGCAGGAAGCACAGGAGCACTCTGCTCAGCAGGGACAAAACAGAAACCCCAAAGGCACATTCCCAGTGCCCACCTCCTCCAGCCACACCCTACCTACCTGCCCACAGTGACCACCTGGGTAATCTCTTCAAGTGGACTGATGCACTGATTAGATCAGGCTCTCATAAACTGATCGGTTCACCTCCAAAATTTCTTACATGGCCTCACACATGAGCTTTTGGGGACCTAAACCGTAACACGTCTCCTCCTGTTGAGGAGTGAAAATTCGTGCATCCCCACACCCGCCCAGTTGGGTTAGTGGCCTTCTTTCTACTTTTTCGGATGACCTTGTGGAAAAGCACACTCAAAATCTCCCCTTTCTCTTCCCACATTGCCTCAAGAATATATGATTTGTCTTAGGAAGTGTCTAGAAACTTCTGGAGGCTATTCCCAGTGATAAGAAGTAAAACTAGATTTTTGGTTTTAGAGTTTTTCCAGAGAACAGAGAAACTTGAAGATTATCAAGGTGATGTTCTCTATATTTTGTACCCTGTTGACTATATATTTTATTCTCTCTGATTAGAAAATGAAGTAATCGAACCTATGGAGATACTTAACCGACATGTAAAAATCCAAGTTTAAGCAATCTAAGGAGACACAGATCTTCCCTAAAATTATGTCCAAGTTTTTTTCTCCCTTGTTTTGATTTGTTTTTAAAGTATAAATAGGAAAGCTTTATCTCTCAATCAGTTGAAAGTAAGCATGGGCATTTTAAGAAAGAAATTTTATTATTTGAACTATAATTTGAGTTTTGGATGAACATTTAGGTATTAATTTAATTCCAGACAAATAAACTACAGAATTCTAGCAATTTATTTCAGGTCTAATTTGCTAAAATAGAGAACAGCAATATTTCTTCCAGTATTTTAGCAGAAATTTAAAATGTATATTTACAACACTTAGTCACTTCCCTTAAAAAAAATAAATTTTTTCAGCTCTCATGTAAAGTGGCCAGATGCCTAATTAGGAATCCTGAAACTCAGCTGCATGGAATTAATAAGTACCTGTGGCAAGTATTAACCAGCATATCCCGTTTCTCAACAATGAGGAAAAATACTTATACGTTTATGAAATGAGCCGTCAAAGGGTTTGGTAAATTTCTAAGTAAGAGCATTTATTTTCCTCTCCTACTAACCTAGGCCTTGGAGAGAAATCAAACATGCCTGAATTTTCCTATTTTATTTTTTGCTTTCCACCCTCAATACCATCCCCCCTCAGGATTTTTTTTTCTGCCCTAAAGCTTTCTATGGTTGCTTTCAGCCCAAGAAATGTTATAGATGTTGGAGCCGGTGGCTCAAGCCTGTAATCCCAGCACTTAGGGAAGCTGAGACAGGAGAATCGCGAGTTCAAAGCCAGCCTCAGCAATGGCGAGGCACTAAGCAACTCAGTGAGACCCTGTCTCTACATAAAACACAAAAGAGGGCTGGGGAAGTGGCTCAGTGGTAGAGGACCCCTGAGTTCAAATCACAGTACCCAAAAAAAAAAAAAAAAAGAAAAAAAGAAATGTTATAGATGTTGGAGATCATGATTTTTTTGTTTAAGGACAGAAAAATATTAGCTATTGTTAAGTTAATTGTGTGGAGGGGTGTGTGTGTGTGTGTGTGTTTGTGTGTGTGTGTGTGTTATTTTCCTAGTTTAAGTTTTCCCAATTTAAAGGCTCTGTGGTGTAAATCAGAATGAACAAAAATTTTGGAACACCTACTTAGTCATTTGGCCCCTCTTCCCACAGCTGAAAATATATATATATTTTTTTCCCCAAAGAAGAAACAACAGAGTTATAAATATGCATGTTTAACTTCTACTGAAATGCTTGGTGGAATGTGACTGATGTGCCTTATGGGAAAAGTTGGACACTTTCATGACGTTTTATAAACTGCTAGAGTTCTGGAGCTTAGTTGTCTGGTGCTAAATTAATAAATCCATGTTTGCCCCAATCTCTATGCCTATTTTCCAGGAGCTGGGAGGTAAATATGTTTATATTTTGTTAGGAAGGACAATGAAACCCCATAGGAAATAAAAGTAATAGAAAGCAAATGGTTAATACCTAGGTGAAAGCGTTAGCAAGAAAATTAACCATCACAGGGTACAGAAAGGCCTTAAATACTTACTGGAGGGAAACCTAGTAAGTGTGGCCACACTGCCTAGTTCAAATCCCCACTCTGGCTGCTTAAACTCCTCAGGTCTCGGTTTCCTCAATGATAGAGACAAGGAGAACAATGGTACCTGCTTCACAGGATTACTCTGGAATCAAATCAATGCATAGAATAGAGTCTAGCCTTTAATAAATTCTTGCTGTTGTTTTTTTCCTTTTTAATTTTATTTTAGGTGTTTTTATTTTATTTTTAACAGACACATAATACCCACATTTATAGGGTACAGTGTGATGCTGAAAAGCATCACACTCAAAGATATGTAGCGCTCCCATCACCTCAAAGCATCGGTCATTTCTTGTATCGAATTCCTCTCTTATAGCTGTTTTGAAATGCACGTTATTGTTGACTACAGTCATCAAGTGGTGCAATAGGGCCCCAGAACTCACTCGTCAGATCTAACCCTAACCCTGCCCTCAGGGGCCACATCCCTTTCCCCCTGCTGTCCCCAGCCTCTGGGACCACCATCCTGCTCTCACCGTCTATGAGACCAAGTTGTTTAGATTCTACACATGGGTGGCCCATGCAGCACGTGTCCTCCTGGTATTGTTCATTTCACCTAACAATGTCCTCCAGGTTCACTCATGTGTCACAAATGGCAGGATTTCAGTCCCTTGGGGCTGGAGAGTCCTCTACTATGTGCATACACCACATTTTTACCCCAGTCATCTCTTGACGGACACTTGGGCTGACTCTGCAGCTCAGCTGTAGTGTGCAGCCACGTACTGAACACACAAGAGCAGTTGCCTCTGTGACACCCTGATCGTGTGTCCTTGGCACATATATACCCAGTAGTGAGATTACTGGGCCATGGTTTTTATTTTTAACTAGTAATTTCCCAAAATAAGAGCATCCTGCCTAGCTTATTGCTAGTGGAATATGTATATTTATCTTACCAATTAGATTGTTAGAATTTTGGAGAATAAAGGTAGGATCTCTTTTCTCTTTGGTAGTTCTCCGTGTTTTGAGCATGTAACCAACAGGAGAGCCAGTCCATAAATGCTACCATCTCACTTGTACAAGTAAGTACTACAGATCATGGTCCAATTGATCACTGGCAAAAATGAGGAAGAAAACAAAGAATTCTTCCCAGTTCTTCCAGAGGAATCGAAGGGGAAAGTTAAATGTTTCTCATCATTTGTGAGTATCATGACTAGGACTCAATGGACTCGGCCGCGTGTGTTTTCTCAAAACACGGGGCTTCCGAAAAGAAATACTTGGCACTCCTCGTCGTGTCTGCTCTGTCCTATGAAAAATAGGTGGGATTAAAAACTAAACAGCAGTACCAACAACAAAGGCCAGAACCAGGGGCCACCGCTTAGCCGGCCTGGGTCCTGAGGCCATTTGTAAGACAACACTGCCACCTGTTGGACAGAAAGAGCGAGTCGGTTGTGGTTTTTATGCACAGAGTGGAGGAGGCCTCGGAGCCAGGCCAGTGCTGGCTGCAGTCTGAGAGAGGAGGAAGCTCAGGGCAAAGTCCCCACCTGCGGACCCCTTCCCGCCAGGAGTGCAGGAGCGCGGAGGAAAGGTCCTCCGCCACCGCCCTCCGCAGTCTATTCTAAAGCTCACCTTTTCCCTCCTGTGCCCTTGGGAGGATGTCACGCTCCACCCTGGCGCCCTGGCCCTCCTCCTGAGAACTGCAGAGAGCAACAATGGCAGCCTCTCGCCTGCCACTCAATAGGGTGCGCCTTGACTTTTTTGAAGCTTTCTTTTATTTTTTATTATTTAAAAAAATTTTTTTTAAGTTGTAGATGGACACAATACCTTTATTTTACTTATTTTATGTGGCGCTGAGAATCGAACCCAGGGCCTCTCGTGTTAGGCGAGCACTCTGCCACTGAGCCACAACCCCAGGCCGCTTTATTTTATTTTTAAATGACACACACTCATTGTATGTATTGATGGGGTCCTATGTGATGGTTTGATACATGTGTGCCTGTGTGCTGATCCAGTCAGGGGGATTCACATATCCGTCACTTCAAACACTGAAGAGTCTTTGTGGTGAGAAGACTTCAAATTCTCTCTTCTAGCTATTTTGAAACAGATTACATTATAGAATGATAGAACACTAGAACTGATGGTAACTGGTACTCCGGGCTCTTCCTTCAGGAGAGTAACCTTTTTAGATTCCGCATGAGTGAGTTCGTGTGAATTTTGTTTCCTGTGGAGGAGACATGACTTCTAATAACTCAAAGGATGATTTTAACAAGTCAGCAAAGTTAGGTCCCTGTTTGTGGGGCTTCAGCCAATTTGTTCATCTCTGTTCCTGTCCTTGCTACCTGTTCATAAATCTTGGAAATGTTTCCAAGAAGAATGAATCAGAGTCTGATACTCCAGAGGTGAGATGACACGTGGATACTAGTCCCTGATCTGGGAGATTGGAACTGCTTTTGTGAGACAGTGTCTTCAGAGCTAGAATCCCATCACTACTGCACAAGACAGCATCTTGCCACTAATGAACACGTTTGTCTACAGAGAAAACATTCATGCTGTTCCTTTCCCATGGCTCGCAAACAAACAAGTAGGAGAGAAAATCTGGAATTGTCTGCTGACATTGCCACATTCACTGAAAACCCAAGTGGGCATGGGGGTAAATAATAAGAGAACACAGAAAAACAGGAGGAATCTAAAAGGAATAGACATCTCAAAGAACAGAGGATATCTGAAGGAAACAAGGGCCTCGTTTTTGTCTCTGGGAGATTTTTTTTCCCCAGGACCTCCTTGGGTTGATTTCCTGGCTACAAAGATTATCCTATCAATTAGGGTAAAAAGTGTGTGTGTGTGTGTGTGTGTGTGTGTGTTCATTCAGAATAGTAGATGCCAGTTCTGTGTGTGTGCAGGGTCATGTGAGTGGCATGATTCAGAAGTTTATAGGTCATAAAATCTCCAGTTGAGACAAACAACGAAAACTAGCATGAGGAAGCACAAATTGGAAAGAGGAGGGCAAGAAAAATCTAGGCCCCAACAGAAATAGAGAGCCAGACTATAGGAGCCATTAGGAACACCCATTCTTCCCCTTCTTATTCCTTAGGTGCATAGAATAATAGTCATTCCTGCCCATCTGGAGTTAGACACGACTGTATGACCTATACCAGTGAAACGAAAGGAAAGCAGTGTGTTTTACCTGTGGGTAGAAGCTCTAAAAGTGTAAAAGTCACTGTATACCTTTTTCCCGCCTCAGCAATTGTGGATCTGAATGTTAAGATGGAGTATCTCTCAGTCTGGTCTCTGGTAACCAAGAAGATGAGACTCCAAGGTGCTGATTCACATTGGCTATGTTTTTATAGTGTTAAGCCATCAAGAGATTTGTATGTTTGTTACTGCAGCATAACCTAGCCCATCCTGACTAATACACAGGCTTCCCATGGATTATGTAAAGTAATACCTAATAAAGTAAAAATTCAAAGGAAAGTCTTAAAGAATTTAAAAATATAAAAAATTCATTTTGGGATAACTAAAGGATAAGGGTTTATTTCGTAAGTCACAGAGAAATGTTTTATGTGTATAAAATTAGTGTGTGTGTATATTGCATAAAGCTATTTTTGATCCTTAGCCATCTTCCCATTGAAGAGTATATTATTTCCTTATTTTCCCAACTGCAAAAGTAGTGGCAAAAACACAAGGGTATTTTTCAGGTAATCTCCTTTCTCTCTGTGTTACAAATACTCTATCATTTTCCAGGCTAGAAATTGTAGCATCAACTCCATTCCTTGCTTCTTGTGTCCACAGAATGTCTCTTGATATAGAAGCCAGAGAGGTTTTATTAAAAATTAAGTTGGACTATGTCACTCCTCTGATTAGTGTCCACTAATGACTCACCGTCCACTCAGAAACGTCAGCTCCAACAAGAGCGTCTAAGGTCCCTGGCTCTCAGCTACCTCTGCCTTCATTGTCTCTCCTCTCCTCCGGGCACAGCTTCCTGGAATGCAGGCATGCCCTTGCCTGGACCTCTGCTTGCGATTCTCTGCGCCAGGGCTTCTCCTGCAGGAGTTGGCTCTCTCCCTCCATTTCCCTCGGGATGGCTCAGCTGACCTTCCCTAGTCGCTCCGCACACCACAGGCTCCGCCATCACACTCGCTCTGCTTGTCTTTCTTGGTGGAGTTTATGCCAGTGCGATGTAGCTTTATTTGCTTTTGTGCACATTAATAACCTGGTTCCTGTAGCTGGAACGTGAGCTCCTGCGAGTCTAGTCGTGTGGGGGTTTTGTGTATTTTGTTCTCTGTGGAGCTTGACCACCCGGAAAAGGATCCAGTGTATTAACTGTTTGATAATGAACTTGGGACATTCTGTATGTGCTGGGCTTCTCTGCTCTGCTGCGTGGCTTCGAATTCCCCTCTGCACCCCTGAATTTGCCAGGAGAGGAGCTACCACTGACATTCCAGGATAAAGCCCAGGGCAGAACTGCACGCCCATAGAGGAAGGAGGCAAAAAAGGAAGGTTTTTGAGGGTTTTAACATTAAGTTGAGTTCCAAATCTTATTTTTTAGGATATAAGGTTATGGCCTTGCTTCTGGTGCTAATGTTCCTTTCATTTATGATGGAGCCGTTGGGTTTGGGGGTTTGTTGCTCACTTGCAGCAAACTTTCTTTTCACTGTCCTTATGTGGAAAGTTAAAAAGTTGGGAATCCTCGCTAATTCTCAAGTTGTAAATATTCTGGGATAGGCTACTCAGTAAGGCAGGGAACTGAAGCAGAGAGAGACCGCCTCCTGCTGGTTCACAGACCTAGCTACAGAGCTGGAGCTCACACCCCGACCTCCTCGCCTGCAGCCAAGACACTTTGCCCACCTTGGAGTGTGCCCATCTGGCGACATGGGCTCTTTTGAGGACTTAGCACTGTGGGCTCCAGTAGAAAATCAAGCCTCTTCCTCTCACAGCTCTGTGCTTTCTCTTTCTTGGGGATGTGGGGGCATTAAAATCAAATGCTGGCATTTGTCACCGAGCACTTGAGTGCAGGGGCTCTTGCCTTGAGTCTGAGTCCAGAGCTGTTACAGATCTCAGTTGCTCCCCAGAGGTCCTGTGTTGAAGGCTTGCACATCAGCCGGAGGTGCAGTTGGGAGGCGGTGGAAGGTTGGGAGGTGGGGTCTGGCGGGAGGCGTGGGGCCAGTGGGAGTACGACCTTGAGGTGCTCTGCCCTGGCCCGGGCCTGCTGTCTGTCTCCTGGCTCCAGGAGTGAGCAGCTTCCTTCCACACTGGCTCCCACCAGCATGTTCTGCGTCCTACAGGCCCCATTCAAGGAAGCCAACCCACCATGGACGGAAACCCGCGACGTTCCTGGATAAAGTGGAACCTAAGTGGACTCCGCAAGTGGAAATGAAGCTTCCCTCCTTTTGTCTGTCTCAGGTGTCTGTCATAGTGACGGAAATCTGACTGACAAAAATGCCAAGGACTTTTTATGAGTAACTGTACCAGGGAATAGAAATGTTATTTTCTCCTTTTAGAAATTTTACAAACTTACCTAAATACTTCTTTGTTGTTTAAAACAGCGACAGCATACCTGTGTGTAGAATGAAACATAAACGGCTCAACACCCGCTCTTTCTAGTAAACATGTTTGCGTACACCCTTCCAGGTCTTTTTTTCTTATGTATTTGCATATATACATATGTAGTGTTTTGAGAAAAATTGCGAAAAATCTTGTGAATTTGTGAACATATTCAAGAAAATAGAGAAAAATGTAGACCACTGCACTAGCAGCGATCATGTCTGAGCAGTCAGACTGAGAGTGAGGTATGATTTTACACCTGTAAATATATTAAAATATGACTCCTAAGCTGATGTTGCGTGGAATATTTGGGAGAATGCAAAGATTTAGAAAGTCATTTCTAATAGGGTGGACAGAATATCGTTGCTGGATGCAAATGAGAGGGCCGAGCCTCCTCTCAAACTTCCCTTAGCCGTTTTCAATCCCTCAGCTCTGAAGAGGACGTAGGTTGGATTAAGACACAGTTGAGGTTCTTTTTGATCCTGGATTAGGGTCCAAAAGGGATCCTTTTTATCATTTTCTTCTTTACTTGTGGTGGTCCCAATGTGGGCCTAGCAGGAAGGGTGTGCTGTGCGCAGCAGGCTCCCTGTGAGGTTTCCTAGCCTCCCCCTTTTGCTATCGAGGATGCTGTTTTGGGTCGTGTGTGCATGTGTGTGTGCAAATATGTGTTTTGCAAATATCTAACTGAACTCCAAACTTTCTTGTAGGCTGGAAGCTGATTTCCAAGGGTGCACGATCTCTCTTGCCAGAGGGCCTGCCCAGTGCCAGCCCTAGGTAAGCACTGAGTGTGCCCTGTCGACTTCTGCTCTTATTTATTCTTTTGTTAGGAGCACTTGACCTAAAGGTTGCTCCTGATAAGAAATCTCTCCCCTGTGCCCAGTACTACGTTGGCTCATGAAACTTACTGCAGTTCTGTTTCTTGTTATCTTGGCATCTGATCTAAAAGCACACAGAGAACGCCAAGCTTACTCCAGACCCCGATCAGCAAGGACCCCTCATCTCTGCTGGCAAGGAGAATGGAATACACTCCCTCTGTAGAGGTCAGGGCCCTGGGAAGCAGGTCCAGACTCTCAGGAGACAGACAGCAGACCCCATTGCCTTCTCATTGCCCAGAATCCCAACCTCTACCTGGGAGACGTATGGGCCTCCATCGTGAAGTGTACACGATTGGTAAACTCCGGAAATGATCATAGTCCAGGATCAAAGGGATCCTTCATGGAATGGACCCAATGTCCATCCCCTTCACAGCTAAGAGGTGAAGATGGCTAGTGGTTTACATAATGTATTTATTGTTAGAAAGTTTTCTTTTCACACATGTGGACACTTAAAATCTCCGTTCCTGAAACTATTCCTCATTAATTGATTATTAACTAATATTTGAAAACTGAGCTCTTTCTTATGTGAGAGGCTGGAAAGATGGGTAAGACACAGCCCCTGCTTTCCACAGCTCCACAGCTCGGTTGTGAGGTATTCGTATAATGTGTAATTCACATGGTGTAGATGTGTAAAATGACACATTTTTTCTGTTTCATTGGTACATTATAATTATATGTAAGAGTAGAATTTGTCATTACATATTTGTACATATTCACAATATAACAATATAATTTGGTCAGTTTTGTCCCCTGGTACCTCTCCCTTTTTCTCTCCTTCCCACTAGACCCCTTTCTCCGTTTTTCTGGTGTTTTTTCTGAAATGACATATATTTTTTTTTTATATAAAAGCAGGAGGAGCTGGCCAGGTAAAGCAAGAGAAGATTCCTGTAGTAGGTCATGTGTCATTTCTCTCCAGTTTGTTAATCATACATCTATTTTATCAGCTACTAATCAGCCCAACTATATCATCCAGTTGAGCTTCTACATCTTTTCCATGAATGATGGTGGCCACTGGAGACACAGTGACTGAGTCCCCAGCCTGCTTTCCCAGCCCACTCCCACCCCTGTGCAGAGGCACAGGAACCTGAGGAGCTGGTCTCCACTTAGTCACACTTCCTTGCCAGGATCCCTCACCTA